>JANQBM010000220.1:32204942-32220773 GCA_025594535.1 Erythroxylum domingense
TGTATATGCTTGAATTGCCAAATTGTGAATTGCTTTGATGTGAAAAATGCATTATAATGTGTTCTATGTTATGCATTGAAAGATGTATGACATTTTGATATGATTGAATTGTGAGTATGATCATGCTATGCCTTGAATTTGTATCATGACATTTTGATTTAAATGGAAAGAAGAAAAGCATGAGAATATGAATTTGTGATTGATTGAATTGAGCATAAAAATTGATTGTGTTTGGGCAAGAGTGGAACCGTTTCGTAGTCACGTGCACGTCGACATAAAGCCTTCTTCTGACTGCCCGCTTGTGGCACACGAAATTCGAAAAATGAACTCGTTTCATTCACGGTGTAAACTTTGGTTTCTCCTTTTTGTTCTACGGAACCCTTATGCCAATTATTTATGCATTGCATCCTAAATTGTTGGATATGGAAAATACTTGAATGATATTTTGTGATGATTGAATGAAAAGTATGTGTTGGATTATGTGGTGATGTGTTCAAATATGTATGAAAGTCTCAAATTTTAAATGTGATTGTTAAGTTTAGTAAGTGATTTATATATATAGATATATATATTGCTTATGTGTGGTTCGTTATCGCTGGCTATAAACGTATTAACCACTGAGCTTCCTAGCTCACCCCATTATTTTTCCACTCCTCAGGTGAAGAAAAAGCAGATCAGCAATAATCTTTGCAAAATTTCGGCAGACTCCAAGGATTTTTGTCATTTGTAATTTATCTAAGTAGTTCAGAAATTATTGGCAGTTAGATTCATTTCAAGCATGAGCATCCATAATGGTGTTTTACATTTTGCTATTTATGTGGTTTTTGGGATTTGTAATATGGAGGGGTGCAAAAACTCTGTTATGAAAGTTGAAAGAAGAGTTGCAGAGACTTTCATATGATTGTGTAAAATGTTATGTTTTGTCAATTGTTAATATGGTTTGTGTGATGTTTTTGGAATAAATTATCTTTAAGTAAAATTGTTTATATAGAAGTGGTATGTATGAAATTAAAAGTTGGATTTCGAGTTTTTGTGTTGAAATTACTGGTTTTGTATATATGTATATATATACATGCATATTGTTAGCAGATGAACGATTATGGGTTAAAAATGCAGTCAAAAATTTTGAGAAATAAACTGCACTGATCTAGGAGAAATTTGACAAAAGTGTCTTCATAAAAGTTGTAGATCTTTTTTTTAGCTTTCTAATGACATAAAGTTTGAAATTTTTGAATTTGTGGTTTGAAAGTTATGATAGTTTGAAGTGAGAGTGCGCGACTTTTACAGAGATGAAATTTCTTGATTTTTATGGGCGTGAGAATTTTCGCTCACGTTAAATGGTTTGAATCTCACAGGTTTACTATTGTTATTATAGCTTTGTACTTTTATTCTTATTATTAGTTAAAGGTCTATGAATTTATCAATTTTATTTTGTTCTGTAAATTATTATTAAAATTTTATGTCCAATTTGAGACCCGAGTCCAACATATATATATATATATAAATAAATAAAGATGTGAACATCTATTAAAAATATTAATTATTTTTAAAATATTTTATTTATAATTTAATTAAACTCATGTTTAAATTTGGAATTGTTAAATATAGTAGTAATTTACGCATATAAAGATATCTAATAAATTTTTGTATATTATTTAATGTAAATTTATATATTTTTACCTCAAAATAGTACGTTGATCTATACCAATAATGTCCATAAAAATAATCCATATCTTGAAACTCAATTTAATTTGGTTAGAGAGGCTCTGACCTCGTATTAAGACTATGCTTGGTTAGAGGTTTATTAATGAAATGTAATATTACTTTATCATTTAGGAGGAGAGTTTATAATGAAATAGGATAGAAGAGGATTATTTGATATTAAATCTCATTATATCATAAACGGTAAAAATAAGAAACCTCTGAATTTGGAAATTTAGGATGAAATGTAAAATAATAAACAATTTATATTATATTATATTATAAAATATTTTTTCAAACAACATTTCACTATATTACATTATAAACCCTTCCATCCCTCCCAAACAAAAATATTCTAATATTACATCAATTTATATTTCATTCCATTATAAATCATTACATTTCATTTCATTCTATTACATTCCATAAAAAATCTTACGTCCAACTAAATATGGCCTAAGTTATGCCAATTATTTAGTTCCTCAAAAAAACCCAAAGTTAAATATCAAATCTTACTAATTTAGTTGAGATAGAAATAGAATGACACAACTAATGTTTTAAAAATCAAATCGATTCTATTCTAAAAATCTTGTTCTTAATAACTTTTCGGTGCAGTTTTTAATATTTTGGTTTTATTTAACATAATAATTAGTGTTGATAAAAACTAATCATTTTATTAATTAATTAACTAGTTTTCTACCCTTGCTAGTAGTAAGAGAGACTAGAGAGTTGGCTTGGTAATATTGGTATTTTTCGGGATAATTAGACCTAAAATTAAAATCAATCGTGTTTACTATAAAACTTAATTCGGAGACGGCAAAATTGGTTTGCTTTTAACATTTCTTGTCGTCGTAGCTGCCATCACTTTGTTCTGTCATCAGTCTGGTTTGGTATTATATTTTCCTAAATTTTAACAACTCATAATTTATAAATTAATATAAATGTTTTTTCCTTAGTATTTTTTTGTCTTACTGTCTTGTCTTTCTCAAGCTCTCATCATTGCTGTAGAACCTTTCTTTTACCTCGTACTAGTCCAAACACATGCAGACACACCAATTATACGATTAAATATGTCAGAACAAGAGTTTGACGTCCTACGGCAATGACTTACTGAATTGTTTGTCTGTTTGTTCTGAGTAGAATTTGTCTAAAAGGTGCTACAAATCGTCCATTTGACGACAATGAAATTCCTGTAATTAACCAAAACCTGGATTTTTTTAATGTCTTCAGTTTGAACACGAAAGGTACTGATTCCTGAAATTAGTCTCAAAATTATAGTTTACAAGTTCATATACTTCAACAATTTCACCTTCTTCCTTTCCTGCAAGCACTCAGTTCATGGCTATTCTCAGTTTAAGTCCAAGGCCTGTTCGTTCTCAACAGGTGCCATCTCTTGTCATGAGGCAAAAGCAGTTTCCTTCAACTTCACGAATTTCGGGCCGGATACACAAAACATTACCTTCCATGGTAATGCATTCTCATCAGGGAACGTTCTGCAACTCACCAAAAATGCATTCGACGTTGATCTTACGAGTAGTGTGGGTGGAACTTCGTATAAACAGCCTAGATTTGATTCTGCGGCAATAACAGCTTCTAGAGCGATATTACCAAAAGCTCATTTATTGAAGTTATACGTTCTACTAAAGTCGATCTCCAATGGAGATAGTTTTATGGTCTTAATGATTACTAGTAATCGTTCACATTATAAATATTATAAAATAACTTTTTTCTTCTTTTTTTCTTGAAAAAGCTATTGAAATGCACGATCCCATTACTGCTAATGCAACAATTGTAGCAACCTCAACCTACAGCCCTTATTTTCACGACGAAAACATTGTTCTTGTTAGCAACAAACCCACGACTAATATTGGATCAAAACACCAGACTTCTCTTTCCGCAATCCGTCTTCTTCTTCTTCGCATCGATATTCTTTCCACCGCCAGCTCGCCTCCGCAGATCCACCACATCCGCGTCCATAGTCTTCCCATAATCGTCCTCATCGTCGCTACTACTACTACTACTAGTAAGTACCTCATCTTTGCCAACTGCAGTCTCTTTAATCTTCTGTGTAGTATCCTTCGTTGCATTCCATGCACCTTTCATAGTCTCCTTGGCTTTCTCTCCGACGTTCTCCATCGTCTCTGTTAAACAAGGAAGGTAAATCACGTAATTAACGTGATTGACCAAATCCCTATAATCATGCCTTAGAAATAGAAACCGGATCAATCACTGTATCAATTGTAATGCCTATAAGATCACTGTAAACAATCAATCAAAAGCATCAATAAAATACAGTTTTTTACAAAGTTAAGATGGTATCAGAGCATCTATCGGTCGTTTGGACTTGTTCTTGATTTCATCATTTGCCAATTACCTGAAAAATGGCCACCGACGGTGATGATAAGAGCGAATCATCCCAAACAAAAACAGGGTCCAATCCTGCAAACATGTCAGCAGTACAATTGATTCAGTTACTACAAAACCTTACCCCAAACAGAACCACAGAAAATACCAATCAAAGCGTTGCGATTGCAATGAAGCTCAATGATCACAACTATTCACTCTAGGCAAGATTGATGCATCTTGCAATTTGCAGCAGAGGGAGACTCAATCACATCACAGAACTCCCTCCACCAGCAACAAACCCAAATCACCAGAAATGGAGGCAAATGGATTCAACTGTGGTCTCTTGGATTATAAAGAACATCGAGGGGGATCTTGTGTCTCAATATGTCGACTACCAAACAGCCCGAGAGCTATGGAATGTGTTGTCTGTCACATACAGTAGCGGAAGAGATTCGCTACAAATATTCGATCTCACCATAAGGGCCAACAACATGAAACAGGGACAGCAATCAATTGAAAAATTCTACAGCGCTCTACAGGGGATATGGAAGGAAATCGATCGCAGAACAACAAATCCAATGCACTGTTTCGCTGACATAGAAATCCACAATCGACTCATACAAGAAAATCGATTATTCCAATTTCTACGAAGTGTTGATGAGAAATTTGATAGTGATCGACGGGATCTCCTCAAACAAGATCCCTTACCGTCAGTTGAAGTGGCTTATGCAACGATTAGAAGGAAGGCGGCAAGACGTACCATTCTGAATCCTGGAAAAGGCGGCGATGAACCATCAGAGGGAGATTTTCCCTCAGGCGCAGGGCTAGCAGCAAGAGGCCAGTCAGAAATCGCCAAAACTCCGGCGAAATCATCATCCCGGCATGAAGAGGTGGACAAATCACGCTTGAAGTGTAGCCACTGTAGAGGAACAAAGCACACTAAAGAGGGGTGTTTTAAAATAATCGGATACCCCAATTGGTGGCCTGACAGTAAGAAACGAGGGACAAGAGGGGTTGCTGCCACAACCGTGGGCAACAAAGACGCCGCCAGCAATGTAGGTGACGAACAGATAGGGTTCGTTGCCATAGCCGCCGGACAAAAGGAGACAAATGGGGGAAACGTTAGAGGTATAGAGTTTGGGGGGTTAAAATTACGCCCAAGCCCTCAAATTTCAACCCTCGCTTTTTCTACCTCAGAATTTTTGATAATGTTAATTCCAGCCTAGATACTTCTCCTACATGTTTTTTTTAGTCCTGGCAGTAGTAAAAATATGTAGATGACCCCTAGCAGTTCTGGAAATCTACAAATTGACCCTCCAAATACCCCTGTTACGTGCCTAGTTCAAGAAAAAAAATGGTAGATGGTTATTCGATTGTGGGGCCATATACACTATGTCATATGATCCTTCGAACTTCCATACATCGTCAGCACCCAGAAAATCCCAAATTTAAACTGCTAATGGGGGGTACTCACCAGTTGAGGGTGCCGAGAGTATCGATTTGTCTCCCTCTCTTAGACTGCCCAATTGTCTATATGTCCCGTCTTTGTCCCACAAATTGTTGTCTATTAGTCATGTGACAAAAGAACTAAATTGCACTGTGCTAATGCATCTGACTTTTTGCCTTTTGCAGGATATTCGGACAGGGAAGATAATTGGGCGTGGCTCTGAGAAAGGAGGTCTATACTACGTGGACGAAGTGGACCAACAAGGCTCCATAATGCTCGCTCATGGGACAGTGGAAAGGCAAGTTTGGCCATGGCACCGACGACTTGGTCATCCATCGTCAGGCTACCTTAAATTGTTATTTCCCCAATTTTTCCATAATAATAGACAGTTTTCATATGAAACATGTATCCTAGCCTAAAGCCATAGACTAGTGTTTCACCAAAATAATATTCAGACTAATAGTCCTTTTTCAATTATACATACTGATGTTTGGGGTCCTGCACCCGTAACAAGTCATAATGATTTTTCATATTTTCTCCTGTTTGTTGATGATTGTACACGTCTTACTTGGGTATATTTCCTTAAAAGTAAATCCGAGTTGCCTGAGAAATTTGTTGTTTTCTATAATCTCATTAAAACTCAATTTCAACAACAAATTAGAATCCTCAGGTCTGATAATGGGGGGGAGTATATTAACCATACCATGCAAGCCTTTTTCAGGAAAAATGGGTTAATCCATCAAACCACCTGTCCACACACTCCACAACAAAATGGAGTAGTAGAAAGAAAAAGCCGTACCATATTGGAAATCACCCGAGCACTTATGATAGAATCCTCTGTTCCCAAATATTTGTGGCTTGAAGCCGTTGCTATAGCGACATATCTAATCAACAGATTGCCCACAAAGATCCTAGAACTCAAATCCCCACTTGCCGTCCTAGCTCACCATACTAAAATCCCAGACATTCTTACTCTCCAGCTTCGTGTCTTTGGCTGCACAGTCTATGTCCATGTCCTAAAAGTTAACCGAACTAAACTTGATCCCTGTGCAGTCAAGTGTATATTTGTTAGGTACGGTGTACACAAAAAAGGTTACTGCTGCTACAATCCTACCACCAAGCATATGTACACTACCATGGATTGTGATTTCCTTGAAACGGAATATTACTTTCAAAACTCACCCAGCAGTCAAGGGAAGAGTAAGCCATTAGACTCACTGGGTTGGTTACTCAGTCCAATCTTGCTTGACATTGTCCCGACAGAGAAAGTAGGCGGGGCCACCGAGTCTAACAATGAACACGAAGGACAGGCTTCTCAATCCGAGTCATCCGAATCATCATCCTCCTCTGAAAATCCTCATGAGGTAAGTGCTTCTACTTCTGTTCTGGAACTAATTTTACAAAATACATCCGAATCCTCTAATAGCACTGCAGTTACGGAGACCGCCACGGTTTAGACACAGGAAAGGTATATTCTACCTCCTAGAAGCACTCGAGGAGTCCCACCAAAAAGATATGAGCCGAAGTATGAACCATGGGCATCTAGGTATCCTATGACTAATCTAGCCAGGGGGAGCCTCTCCAAAGATGCAAAAGCATTCAACACTGCACTCTACTCAGAGACATTCCCAGAACGGTGGAAAAAGCTCAGCAGAGTAAAGAATAGCAAAAAGCAATGCAGGTTGAGATGGATGCATTGGAAAAGAATTATACGTGGGACAAATGCAAGCTTCCAGTCAAAAAAAGACCAGTTGGGTGTAGATGGGTGTTCACCATAAAACACAAGGCCAATGGTACCATTGAACGGTATAAGACAAGGTTGGTGGCGAAAGGGTACACACAGACTTATGGGATCGATTACTCAGAGACGTTCTCTCCGGTGGCTCAGATCGACACGATCCGAGTACTCTTTTCTGTTGCAGCTAACCATGACTGGCCTTTACACCAGTTTGACGTCAAGAACACTTTCTTACACGGATAACTAAAAGAAGAAGTGTATATGGAAGCTCCTCCAGGGTTCTCAGGAAACTTTAGGGCAGGAGAAGGATGTCGACTGAGAAAAGCTCTCTACGGCCTAAAACAATCACCCAGAGCTTGGTTTGGGAGATTCACCTTGGCAATGAAGAAGAATGGTCTTCGGCAAAGCAACTCTGACCACACCTTGTTCTTAAAAAGAGGGGTAAGTTGGTTACATGTCTCATCATATATGTTGATGACATGATTATAATTGGGAATGATCAAGAAGAGATAGCACGGCTCAAGGGAAAACTCTTCACAGAATTTGAGATGAAAGATCTTGGAAGATTAAAGTACTTTCTTGGGATTGAGGTACTGAGATCGAAGAAGGAGATCTTTATTTCTCAAAGAAAATATGTTCTGGATTTGCTAGCAGAAGTGGGAATGATTGACTGTAAGCTAACAGAAACACCAATGATGGTAAACCACAAACTTCAGATGATAGAAGGGGCTGAGTTAGTAGACAGAGGACAATACCAGAGATTGGTTGGGAAGCTTATATACTTGTCTCACACCAGACTTGATATTGCTTATGCGGTGGGGATAGTCAGTCAATTCATGCATAATCCATAGGTTGACCATATGGAAGCAACACTCAAGATTGTACGCTACCTGAAGGGAACACCAGGGAGAGGAGTTCTATTCCAGAAACATGGGCACTTGGAAGTACAAACATGCACCGATGCAGACTGGGTTGGCAATCCAGTGGATAGGAGATCAACCTCCGGATACTTCACACTAATCGGGGGAAATTTGGTAACGTGGAAAAGCAAGAAGCAAAAAGTAGTAGCTCTATTAAGCGCTGAGGCAGAATTTAGAGGAGTTGCTCGAGGTTTGGCAGAAATACTTTGGGTTCGGAAGCTATTAGCAGAGGTTGGCTTCCCAGTTGATAACACATGCCAGTTGATATATGACAACAAGGCAGCGATTAGCATTTCAGAGAATCCGGTATAACATAACCGCACCAAGCACATAGAGGTGGATAGGCATTTCATCAAAGAGAAGCTCGAGGAAGGTATTGTAAGCTAACCATATGTTTGTTTGGAGGATCAGCTCACAGACATACTAACCAAGGCAGTTCCAGCTCGAGTCTTCAGCGAGGCATTGTGCAAGTTGGGCGTGGGAGATCCTACGACACAACTTGAGGGGGAGTGTTAAACAAGGAAAGTAAATCATGTAATTAACGTGATTGACCAATTCCCTGTAATCATGCCTTAGAAATAGAAACCAGATCAATCACTGTATCAATTGTAATGCCTATAAGATCACTGTAAACAATCAATCAAAAGCATCAATAAAATACAGATTTTTCACAAAGTTAAGAGTCTCCACCACCTTATTCAAGCCCTCCTTTGCTTTATCTGCTGTTGTGCTGGCATTTTAAGTCCAGTGCCTCCTAGAGCTGAACTATTCTTGATTTCATCAGTTCCAGCACAAATTCAGGTTTTGGATTCACCTGTTAGATAAAACTTTGATTATCAGTTGAAAAAGGACAAAACTTGAGGTCTCTACTTATAGAACATATGCAACAAAATGAGAATGATTTTGAAGTTATTTTCAATAGAATAACTTTTCTCCATTAAATAATTACCAATGGGAACCCCACAATCCATTGCTTCTCCATTGCATGTTGTTATGTCATCAAAGATAAAGTCTTCTTGAATGGAAACTAACAAAGACAAATGCTCAGTTGAAGGTGCAAGCAGATTGGACAGGGTAGAGTCATGTTAGGCTGTTGAGGAGCCAATTCTTACTGAAACCAGTGTTAAAGACAATCCTGCTAAAACCATATTTCAGGGTTCTAGGGAGGCACCAAAATCTGAATCTCCTTTAGACAAAGGTTTGTCAAGAAGAGTAGAAGAAGAAATTCATGTGCTTAAGCAAAAAGCTTCGAACAGTGAGACCAAAACACTACATTCTTTGTTCTCTGATAACGATTCTGAGCAAGGTAATCTCTTATTATTGTTGCTTCTCATGTGGTATATCTAAAATTGGACCTGCATTGTCTCGCAGGATATGAAGAGTCAACAAAGAGAAAAGCAAATCGAGAGGCAACAAGAAAATCATCTGCATTTTTTGATGTCAATGACCTTACGAAGAAAGAAGATGAGAAAAGGAACATGTCACAGCTAAAGAATAACTGACCTGCATGTACAGGCGCGTGTGAAATATACCCTAATTTTCATTTAAAAAGTCTTTAATTGAACAAACTTGCAAAATTTTAGCCTTTAAATGAGCTGGTTTGAAGTTAATTTTTCAAATTGATCAAACTTAAAAAGATTCAGCCCTAATTTAAACTTTTAGCCTTAAATTCGAACCTAAATGATAATAAGAGAGCTTAAGAATCAATTTATTCAAATCAAACATACTTAAAACAATCTAAACGTAAGCCTTCTAGCTCAAGTCCATATCTCGAACATGACTCGATACTATGGAAGAAATGGAAGGAAAACCTCTAAACAAAAAATATAAAAATAGTTTTATTTCTATTTGAACAACATCGTATCATTGGATGAGACCGCGCCTAAATCTTCTTCTTCTTTTTTTTGACAACATCATATGATTATGATTGAAAATAGACTAAATCGGACATTTCAAATCTAAACTTAAAAGAATTTGTCAAAGTCAAATTCAAACATAGTCTAAGTCTAAATAAGAGAGCTTAAGCACAAGCCTACTCAGGTTTCAAGCTTATTCAAAATAACCCAAAACCCATTCGTCAGATTGGGTATATGGGTTATTTTAATTTGAATAGGAATAGCTCTGAATTAATTTGTCATCTCTATAATAGATTGACAGCTACAAGCTCGTTCGTTCTCTCCCTAAATATATTGAATAATCCAATACTTGACATTCCTCATATGATTTCAATTCGTCTCTTGATCTCAAATTCTGTTCTAACATGATATTTCATATATTTGTGCAAAAACTTTTCCTTAATAAGTACCTTGTGTTTTACCTTAGCTTAAGAGTGCCATTCAACCCAAATTATTGTGTTACATCTTCTTTGTTACTTCTTCATCTACTTGACATCTTCTAGCGCTACAACAGAAGGGACTTTTAGCGACAAAATCATCGCTAATACTAATTAGCAATGATTTATTTTTGTTGTCGAAAACGTTGCCAAAGCCCCATAGCAAAAAACTATAGGCGATGTCTTCACCAAATCGTCGCTAATTGTTTTCTCCTATGAATAGTTTTCATAGCGAAAAAATATAGGCGATGTTTTGCTAAATCGTAGTCAAATATTTTTAGCTACATTTTTGAAAACATAGCCAAAATTTTAATATTCATTAAAAATAAATTTTATATCATGTTAATAATAATTATTGGTGACATTTTTAATCCATATTATTGTATGTAATATTTAGATTTTTTGATACATAATTTATTATACAAAAATATATAGAAATAATTATGTAAAAAATTATTAAATTAAAATTTAAAAAATATTTATATACAAAATAAAAAATACAAATATTAGTTTGATGACTAAGACTCGTTCTCATCTTCACTGCTTGCATAATATGGACCAAGTAATTTTTTCACGTACTTTTCAAGCTTGGCCAATTTTTGTTCGTTACGTTCTAATTTAGTCTTAAGCGACTAGTTCTCCTTTTGAAGACGTTCAACATATGGTGTTCTTGATGAAGACGAAATAGTTAGCTTAGGCTCAAACCCTAGGCCTTTGATGTAGTTGGATCGTGTACCAAGTACTTTGTTGTAAATGTTATCTACATTTGGCTGATTTTTGTTATACATTGATGTTTGCAACAACTTTGACATCTTATTCTAAAATTTAAAAAACAAAATCAATATTCAATTCAAATATTATTAATTAGTACTACATAAATAAATAAACTTAAATTTTAAACAAATTTTTATACTCGCATAATTATTATTTGCTTCTTCAGACATCCAACTTTCCTTATAGTGTGTCAATTTCTAGAGTTTGATCTTATTACACTATTCTCCATGTAGTTCCTTCTGGCTTTGTTTTATGAAAAAAAAATACAAAACACAATAAATAATATTGTGTTTACTGATATAATTATAACTTGTAAACAAAGAACTTACAAATTTATTTCGCAGGATAACAAATGATTTGGAATCTTGGTTGTGAGGAGTTTTCTTTTTCCTTTGTTAACCTTGACTTTCTCTTACTTCTCCTAAATAAAGAAAAGAAATAGTCATTAAATTGTGTAACAAGATTAATGGAAGCAGATGTCAAGAGAAAGATGAAAAACCTTAACGTTGGTAAAGGCATAATAATCACACAAATTGCTCCAATTTTTAGAGACATTCGTTCGGGAACATGTTTCCTCACCTCCTCATCCGAAGGAAAATATTTGTACTATTGATGCAGTCAATAATGACGATTCTTGGTCCTTTGTTTCAACAGTAAAGTCACACAGTTTGAAACATCAGGGTTGTCGATATTGACAATATTCAACTTCATCTGTGAAAAACAAGTAAAAGTGAAATTAATCTTTAAATAAGTAAAACAATATTGCATTTAATTAAACAAATTGAAAATTTACCGAAACTTTATCCAAAGCATTCTCTAGTAAGTTGTCTTCCTTAAATTGCTTCGCAAGTTTAGGGCAAGACAATTCAGTCCTGGCAATTACCCCTAACTCACTAGACAATTTTGTTGATTGAATCTTGTCTACAGGATGACTTTGCAAGGTATCAACATGTCAACAATTGAAATAGGTAATCCGAATTGGTCTCAGATCTATTCCCAAGTTCTGATCTTTCCATTTTTTGACCCATTTCTTGCAGACAACTTGTTCATTGAAACATTTATTTGTTGCAACTCACAATCTTTAGTTATACCTCTACCTCTTTTTCTGACGTTGATATTGAAACCTGACAACAAATAAATAATGATAAAAAATACACATTAAACATGTAAATATATAATTAAGCATAAATAAGTGTATTTGTAAGTGTTAAAGATTAACAAACCTGCATATCCATCTGTACTGGTTGAGGCAGATGGAGGTTGTTGCTAACTGACTTCATTGGTGGATGAAGTTGATTGCTGTTGTTGGCTAAGATTTGATTGACTTGGTTGTTGTGGGGGAGGAAAAAATTCGATACTTGCCACCTTCTTCTCTTTGTTTCTACCAGGTGCTATTATATTGGATATCTATAACTCAAATATCAACATTACACATAAATATAAGTCAAAAATCAACAATACGCCTAAATATAACTTAAAAATCAATAATTTGCATTAACATAACTCAAACATCAACAATACGCATTAACATAACTCAAATATCAATAATCTACATTAACATAACTCAAACATCTACAATAGGCATAAATATAATTCAAACATCAACAATCCGCATTAACATAACTTAAATATCAACAATCTGCATCAACATAACTCAAACATCAATAATATACATAAATATAACTCAAACATCAACAATCCACATAAACATAAATTAAATATCAATAATACGCATTAACATAACTAAAACATCATCAATACGTATTAATATAACTCAAACATCAACAATTCACATTAACATAACTCAAACATGTGGCCTAAATTGAACTTGGACTAAAAGAAGAAATCAAAATATAATCATCTAAAGAACTAATTTGGGATTATCTCCTTCTATATAATCTTCACTATGATTCCTTAAATAGTATTGAATGCCCTTATAATTGATTGAAGGCAAATCAATTTAAAGGTCAGGAAGATGTTAATGCTTTCCAATAAGTTAAGGAAGATGAAAGTAAGTCGGTTATGGGATTTGATCACCTTGTCTTGAATTATATCTATAGATAAAGAATTTGTCTATATAAGAAATAGGAATAAAGATGTATAGATGAATAAGCTATAAATATTAGTTATAATTGACTATCTAATGAATGAATTATACGAGTAGTTGTAATGAATATTATTTTCTAAAATAATGAAAATTGAATTATATTTTATATCCAAAGATAAAATCCTACGATGTTAATGATGTATAATTATATTTTTATATATTTTTTACCATAGTGAAAATTTAGACTTATAATTATTAATTGTTTCAATTCAATAAAGAAACAAACTTGTTTTTAATTCAAATATTGAAAGTTGTAGCATATAACATATAATTTCACAAAATGTTATTCTAAATATAATAAATGAAATTTTCAAATATCGATGATATTGCACATAACTTTGATTATATATTACATAGACAAAAGAGAAATTGTATAGTAAATTGTTCACGACATTATTAAACAAAATAGGCATTGTATATTAAAATGCTCAGAACATTGTATATTAAGATGCCACATTCACTAACATAATTGACTAGACAACAATCATTTTAATTTTAACTACCCATGCATTAAAAGAAATGCAACTGTTCTACTGTTTGGGAAAAAAAAACAATGGTCATCCCTAATAGAACTTTCAATCACTTGGTATGCTTCACAAATTCATCCCTAACTAATAACAAAACCATTGTCATTTTCCACTGTTCACCAACATGAACACATTGAAGCAAATAATGGCCCATTAACAATAGAAATAAACGCAGAAAACTTAATCCACATTAATAAAATCGACAAACGTAAAATCATTTAATAACAACAATTGAAGCAAGAAAATAAACCTAAGACAAGAGCATGGACAACCAACCTTGATGGACAATTAACTGGAGACGATGAAGCAATTGGTCGAAGAACATATGAAGAAGACGAACTACAAAGATGGAAGAAGAAAATGACAAAGAATAAAGGAAGAAGACGAAAACGAAAGGGGGGCTTCAATTTCGTCATTTAAATTGGAAAGAAAATGACGTTGTTTGTAAAGTTTTGAGAGTCAAAAGCCTCTTTTTCATTCATGTAGTACAACCAATATATACACAAAGTGTTTGATCTGGGCAAGGAAACAATTACCTAAGAAATCGCCTAGAATATTTCTATCTATATATACACCCACTATATAGATGTGCATTAAGGATGCAAATATATACATTGCCTAATACTCCCCCTCCAATTGGAGCATGCGGATTGTGAATACTATTGGGAGCCAAGTGCCTTGGTGAAAATATCAGCAAGTTGGAGAGCAGAACGAATATGTGAAGTGTAGATCACCCTAGCATGAATATTGTCAGGAAGAAAATAGCAATCAATCTTGATATGTTTAGTGCGATCATGGAAGACAGGATTAGAGGCAATGTGTAGAGCAGCTTTATTATTATAGAACAAATGCATAGGCTGCGGGAGTGCAATGCCAAGCGAACATAGCAAACTCTTAAGCTAAATCAACTCTCAAGTAATAGTGGCCATGAAGCAATATTCAGCTTCAGTAGACGAGCGCAACATAATGTGCTGCTTCTTGGTCTTCTAACCGTGTGTTTGGTTAGTGTCTTCACGCACGAAGACAGAGGACAAAGACAGAAGAGTTCTGTCCATGGATGCGTTTGGTTGATGTCCACATATATCCCTATTCTGTCTTCAATGCATAGGGACAGAAAATTTCTATACCTCTCATCTATGTGGTACACAAATCCTTGTCTGAGGGACAAAAAGAAAATGCTGTAGTTAATGTCCAAAATACCCTTCATAACTCTGACGAAACCTAACCATTTTCGCATCTCTCTCGCGTTCGTTCTGCCAAAAAGCTCTTTGCATTGTCCTCTCTCTCACGCACCGCTTCTGCTTACCCATCAGTGGAAGGTTAGTTTTTTTTCTGTTCATTTTTATGTGCTGTTCAATTTGTGCCCTTCTCGTCCATCGTCTCCATTTCTGTTGAGGGTTTTTCTTTAACCTTTTCACGTTCAACACCTGAAGCAAGACTCCGAATCTCATCAATTCCCGTTCCAGAAGATGTATCGACGTCGGGCAACTCTCCCACAGTACTAAAAACATACTCTGTCTACCTCAATTGCAGACCTTGTATCATTTTTGTTTTACTATAAGATTGCTATGGGATGATAAAGTTTGAGAATGGGGTTATGTTTGCGTTTTGTTGATGGTTTTCGATTGGGTTAGGGATTAGGATTTGTGGTCTGATTTCACTCTTCATTGAAAATGGCAATTAATGGCAGTTCCTGCTGAAATTACTGGTGGGTATAAGTCTAGTATTATGGCTGTTCTCAGTTGAAAATGTAACTCATTCACTACGGAGAGATGATTCTATAACTGGTGGTGTATGGAATTCAGAAACGTTGTAGAGTTTTGTCATTTGTTAATGTCAGTTGAAAACATTGAACTGCAATCTTTTTTAAGACTTAGCTGCTTTGGTTAACTTGCATTGCTGTTGTTTTCAATAAAATTAGAAGATCATAAGCATTCAT
>JANQBM010000220.1:32291020-32302954 GCA_025594535.1 Erythroxylum domingense
GAGTCCACACTCACTAGTCCTCAAATTCTTTGCCTTTATCATTATGGTGACCAAGTTGATTCAATTAAAAAATTTTCAATTTTAATTAAATACAAACGGATAAATCCGTTGTCATTTAAATTTAAATTATTAAATTAAAATATATAATTTATGTAATATTACATGCATAATTAATTTTAACATTGTCTAGCAATCAACTTTTCTCCTAAATGTGAGTTCATAAACCATGTATTTCAAATAAAATATTTAATATCAGTTATAATTTTTTTAAAAAATTGTCTTTCAAGTGAGCAAATTATCAACAAATATTTAAAAGATTCAATTAATAAAATAATTAATAAATTTAATCATACTTAGTAACTAATTTATTTAATATATTATTATGTATACCTTTAACTTACCGAATATGTGATCCTCAATAAATAATTTTTGCATGTTAGGATATGAGTAAAAAATCTTACATGGAGCGCTATTTTTTTGTCATAGGATTTTTAAATATTTTCTTTCGAGCATACATTTTATATTTAATTTAAATATTTAATATGTAGTATTTCTCTCTTCATTATTTATTCCAAGTATTTTTTATTTAACCTAATCATTTTCTTATAATGTCTTATTTGTTTTATTAATTTATGTATCTTCTTTTTTGTTTATATATTTATTTATCTTTATTTTTACCTTATATTATTTATTTATTAATTATTTTTTAAAATTTAAATTTAATTATTTTAATATGTATCTTTTATTTTATTTTATTTTATTATATATAAATATATATTTTTATACTAGTTTAACAAAAATGGTCTCTCTATTTGAGTAAGATTACGTATTTTTTAACATTTCTAAATTTCATATGTGAGCGAAATTTATGGCAACTGTCACAGTTGATAACTTGACATTTTACAGCAACCAAAATCGGAGAGAGCTTGAAACTGAACCTCGTACCCAAGTGAGCAACTCAGTTCTAAGTTCTAAGCAAGCATTCCTAGTTGTGCTGCTTATGGGCGCTCCGTGGCTTTAGGACTCTGGACTCTTACTGTCTCTTTCGAGGCCTGGCTCGTGTAGCTTGTAGCTATCCATAGCTCAAAGCGAAAGGGTCTTGGTGTCACCCCACCATTTTCCTCTTGATCGCCATTTGTGGCTTCCTTTCTCAACTCTCTGAAATGATTACCCTCATTCCATGACCTTTCTCCTTCAGGTAACTTACTTGAGCCCCTAAGCATTACCTTTTCCTCTTATGATTACTGTACTTTTCTAGTTTTTTGGGTGTGCGTTAATGGAAGCCAATCAATTTCGTTCTTGTTTTCCTTTGTGGGTTTTTTCTTCTTATATGGAATGCCTGCGCTCTACGTTATGTATTCTGTCTGGTTCTGTTATATGTTCATGGAAATGATAGCTGCACAGCAAGGGAAAATTTCAGTTCTTGCTAGCAATTATGGTGTGATCTTTAATCAGGCAACTCTTCAACTTGGGTTGTGGTTATTTTGCTTTTCTTTGGGTTGCAATTGGTTGTCTTATAAAGGGTTTATCTTATTGACCGTTGGAGTAGAATTGGGTGTTGGTTTGTTGCAGTTTCCTGTTAGTGACTCGAAATTGTGTTGTTTCTTCTCGATTGGATAAGATGATGACTTAAGCTCCACAGGATTTTGTGACGGGCATAGTTGGAAGTTCAAAAGCAGAACAAATATAAACTCTTACGTGTACACTTCGAGTTTGAGTAACCGAGGTAAACAATTGCAAGTAGTTGTGTGAGTGACATGGGGATTTCATTTTCTCTTTATATTTGGTTTGAGTTTTTGAACATATTTCTCTCTGATGTTCAACATGTGTGAATTATATGAGAGATTCAGATTAATGTGTGAAGCTGCTATGTATTTAAAGGAGAATGTCTGAGCTGTCAGTTTTCCATAGGAACATAAGTTTTTTTTTCTTTTTTCGATGGATGTTTTAGTTCTTTGTTGCCATAATCTGCTTTAGAGGCTCCATAAGAGGGCAAGAACGTCGGGGATTTGGCCACTTGATCATTTTAAAGTTTTAAGGCAGGAGGGAAATTTCTCAGCATATCTGTAAAAATTGTGGGAAACCATCATTTCAATTAATTTGCTCTGAGCCAGCACTACACTAGCCAGTATATTTCTTCCAGCTTTTTATCTTGTGCACATGAGGTCACCTTCATTGGTGAAGGGCAACGTTTCTCAACATCTTAATGACTTTAGTCTAATGTGTTTATGAATCAATAATTTGGGTAATCCAATCACACTATCAGAGGGTCTGTTGCTCATGCATAATCCCCAGTTTGGTATGTAGACTATAGGTGAGTAATGTCTGTTGGTTTTTTCTCTCTCCTTTACATGTTATGTCTATGCATGTGATGAGCATCTGCACTTTTTCAATGTGCATTTGTAGGAAGATAAAGTGACTGTTTGAACTTCAAGAAAAACAGGAGGTGCAATTTTTTTGACACTTTTGTATAAGATAACATATTCAAAAGTGTCTGACCTCTTAAAATTTTAGTGCCCAAGCTTTAAAATTTTGCAATCGAGTAACCAATCTTTTAAAACCTTAACAATTCAGTTCAATAGGTTATTTTTGATGATATGACATTTCTACGAAATGTTACATGTATGCTTCATCTATTAGTCACATCAACAAAAACTAATGTTTTGAACTGAATTGCTAAGGTTTTAAAAGGTTGATCACTGAATTGAAAAATTTAAAAGCTTGAGTGCTGAATTGAAAATCCCAAAAGGTTGAGCACTTTAGAATTGGTTATCATTTTTTCTATTGGCAAATAAAAAATTATTATTTACTAATATACATTGACTATTCATGGAATCTTTTGGAAAAAAATTTCCATATTAAGAATTTTAAGAGTTGTTGATGAGGTTTTAATCATTTGCAGACAATTGATCTAATTGTATGTGGGAAGTCACTTTAGGTAGTTGATATGACATCTAGGAGATTTTGGAGAGAGAGAATAGAAGTGCTATTGAGGCTCAGTGCAATCTACTATCTCAATTCCATATCTAGTGGTAACACAAAATTTTGACTTTTTTTAGGCTCTTTCTTATGATGAGAATGCAAACTCATAACCATACTGAGTTTATTGGTCAGTATAAGATGCTTCCACCAGAGCCTAGAACTTTTCAAGATCGTGAAGAGTTGATCAAGTATGTTCGTGACTTTGGGGCAAGTCAAGGATATGTGGTAACTATCAAAAAGTCTAGGAAGGACAAAAGAGTTATCCTTGGCTGTGATAGAGGAGGTGTCTATCGTAATAGGCGCAAGATTGATGAAAGCCAGCGCAAAAGGAAAGCATGTTCACGTCTTATAAATTGTCCTTTCGAAGCAATAGGAAAAAAGGAAGATGATGCATGGGTACTTGTTGTGAGAAATGGAGAACACAACCATGAACCTTTAAAAGACATGTCTGAGCATCCTTATAGTTGTCGATTTTCTGAAGAGGAGGTTAGACAAATTAAAATGATGACTGAAGCTGGTATAAAACCCCGACAAGTGCTCAAAGCTCTCAAACAAAGTAATCCTGAGCTACAGTCAACACCAAGGCATTTATACAACCTTAAAGCAAAGATCCGACAAGGAAATTTTTCAGGTTAGATCCTGGTCCTAGTTTTCGTATGTGGATCCTTTTTTTGTGTCATTGAAAGTGTTAAGATAAAAGAATTTAATAATTTCCTGACCTTTTGTTTGATGGGAATGATAACACATCACCATTATGTGAAGTACTTGAAATTATTTTCTCAGTATAAGTCTGTAGTTGTTCATTGTAAAATATTGCTGATGATGAATAAAAGTCATCTTGCAGAAAAAAATTTGACGTCATGGACGTCATGGACACCAAACAGATTTATTGCTATAAACTCAAGTACTGATTCTGCATCCGGGTACTTAAAGCAAAAGAATCAACCTGTAAGTTTGATTTAGTAGTTTCTCTGTCCTTTGCTCTGTCAGTGTTAGTCTTTGTTACTCCTCTTTCTGTTCTTTAATCCCTCTTCTTGATTTGAAAGAAGTGACTGGGACTAAAATTTTATCATAACTAACTGCAGCAGAAGGTGTCTAACTTTATTGATGGAAAATTTGTAGAGTCACACAGCTCTACAACCATTGAAGTTATAAATCCTGTAAGTTCATTAACTGCTTTAAGGGTCCCTCGATAAATACAATTGTGTTGTTGGCCTTTATTATTGCCCTACTTCTTAAAATAGGCTACACAAGAGGTTGTTTCTCATGTTCCTTTCACAACCTATGAAGAATTCAAAGATGCAGTTATTGCAGCCAAGAGAGCTTTTCCTTCATGGAAAAACACTCCTATCACCACTCGTCAACGTATCATGTTCAAGCTACAGGAACTTATTCGTAGGGATATGGTTGGTGTACCTAATTGATCTTTTCATTTACCTTTTGTTAAATTGTTTGCTGAGGACAAAGTTCTTCTTTCAGGATAAGCTTGCCATGAATATCACCATTGAGCAAGGTAAAACACTGAAAGGATCACAAGGTGATTTACTGCGTGGTTTAGGTCAGTAGAGCACTTTCTTACTTCAACCTATTTTATTTACCATTATCCGGTGCTTAATTCGCAGATGTTAACTGAACTAATGTTTTTTGTCATAAATTTGGATAGAGGTAGTTGAGCATGCTTGTGGAATGGCGACTTTGCAAATGGGTGAGTTCGTCCCAAATGCTTCTAATGGAATTGATACATTCTGCATTAGAGAACCACTTGGTGTATGTGCTGGGATATGCCCTTTTAATTTTCCAGCAACAATGCCATTATGGGTACGTCCCCTGTACTTCTTGTTTCTTGTTCTTGGTTAATTACTTAGAGTTTGTCCCAGTTAACGGGTGATGTTCCTTGTTTCTTCTTGTTTCTTGCAATTATTGGTGCAATTTAACTCCCAATTGTTTCTTGCAAATGTGAAGTTTGCCCTAAATGGCTTTCCGAACCTTGATTTGCTCCATTATCAAAGTTCATGCTTAGACTTGACTGAATGGATTAGTCTATGGTCCTGTGGTGAATTTTGGGTCAGTTTCATTTGTTTAGGTGTTCTTGCTCTTGCTTTTGAAAGATGCAGCTTTTGTTTAGAAGAGTAACTTAGCACTGTCAAACCAAAATGAGGTAAGAAAAGGATTTTTCTCTACTCTAAAAAAGTTGATTATTGGATTTGCAGATGTTCCCGATTGCAATAACATGTGGCAATACATTTGTTCTTAAGCCATGCGAAAAAAATCCAGGTGGTTTAATTTATTTCCGTTCACAATTGTTCATCACACAAAAATTCTTTGAGTTGCTACCTTTACTGGAGGAAACAAAATCATATCTTGTCTGTACCATAAACTGCAGTTTTGTTCATAGTAGGCTTGCATGATTGGTATAGATAACAATTACTCAATGCAGTATCGTAATCGGTATCATGTCTGCAAAATTTCCTTATTTTTTTGAATTTGTAATAAACTAAACGCAGAGCTTGAATCTTACAGCATTTCCCAAGTGAATGAACAATCTTTGCACTGCTGCAAATTTTATTTTAACGTTTCTACGGATTATGAAATAAGTAATCGTCCATCACTCATGAATCGTCTTGTGCTCTGCTGACATTACTAGTATTAAAAGGTGTCTCCCGGCTCTGGGGTTTTGTGTTATTTGTAGATTCTTGTGTCTTTGATGTCCTTCGCAAACAATGCATTAACATATATAAACATGTAATAAAAAATGTCACTGATAGCATGCTTTAGCTTATTTTTTCAGGGGCTTCTGCAATACTTGCAGAATTAGCTAAGGAGGCTGGTTTGCCTGATGGTGTCCTAAATGTTATTCATGGAAACAGTGTGAGGCTTGCTTTTCAAATTCTTTGAACTTCCTCAACATTATGACCAGAAAAAATTGGCCGAAGATATTGCGTGTGATTGACCATGTGTGCCCTTTATTTTATACCCTTTCTATTTGATTTTGAATAGCCTTTCCTGGAATACTATTCTTGGTTCATTTCGCTGACTACCGTTGGCTCTGCTCCTTGTAAGATGATGTTAAACATTACAATATTCTTAGAAAGCCCTGTCGGTGGGGGTAAGTAAGTGTACACCCATTGGGGGCAAGGGTTGGGAACATGAATTGGGAGCTCTGTCTTGATTGGTATAGATTCAGAAAAGAATTTCTAAGAATACTAATTTGTTTACTGTGACTTCTCAATTTGCATATTTTGCATTTGGTGCAGGATATTGTTAATTACATATGTGATGATGAAGACATAAAAGCTCTATCATTCATTTGTTCAGATGTGGTAAGCTGATTTTGGTGCTTGATAGAGTAATTGAACTTATCGTATGCAATGATTGTCATCCTATCATTTTTTTAGGCTATAGCAATTTTCACTGCGACATTAGTAGCTCTAATTTCAGAAGGCTTGCTTATAGTGAATGATGCTGTTAAAAATATGTCAATATCACTAATGATGTAAAGGGAGTTTTACTTTGGTGTTACACTAATGATGTACTCTGCAGTATGCTTAACAGATTTATTGGAATTAAGAATTGATACTGTGGAGTCTAATTAATAAAGTTAAAGGATTAGTCGCATATACTCTTCTACTGGTTTACAAGGACTAAAAAGATGTCCTACATTTTTTATTTAGATGTGAAACTTTGTGTGGTTTTTTAAACTTCCAATCAAGTCCATTAATTGTATAATTGTCAACTTAATGCCCTTATAATAGTCATATACTCATATATGAGGAAAAATTCTCAATCTGATCTAAAAAATTTTAGTTTTGAAAAGGTTAAGCAGATTTATGTATGAAGGTGTTAATGAAAATCTTTGATACCTGAGGTGTTGTAGAACTAAATTAGATCAACCAAGGATTTCTTTGAATCTAAGTGAATTACGGAGGATTTGATTTGTTCTTGAATTGAACATTTCTAAGGTGGAATTAATAGCTGGAAATCTCTTCACAGTATTCTCCATTTTCTAGTCTTAACTTAATTGTCAATTGTTTCTAGGCTGGCATGCACATATATGCTAGGGCAGCTGCTAGAGGGAAACGTGTTCAGGTGAAGTTCTTTTATTTGTTGATCTATCTCTACCTATCTCCATCTATCTCAAACAGTCTCTTGCTCACACATGATTTTGTGCACATGTTTCAAATGTTCTTGTTGTATACTGATTTGAGCTGCTGATTATTCTGTGGAATCTTTAGTCAATGATAGGAGGGAAAAATCATGCAGTTATCTTACCTGATGCAAGCATGGATGATACTTTGAATGCCGTGGTTGCTGCTGGCTTTGGTGCTGCAGGACAAAGGTGCATGGCATTGAGCACAGTTGTTTTTGTCGGAGGTTCAATGCCATAGTACTGTCAGTGTGATCTATTTGCCTACAGTTTTTCTTTATCTTGTTATCCAATCCTCCTTCTATCAAGTTCACCATGAGAGCCCACTTATTGTAACTTTGATGTTTCTTAACTCTGCACCAAAGATTTTAGGCTTCTTAAGCGGTAGTTACATTTGCTTTGTTTTGGTCCTTGTGTCCTTTAAAATTGTTATTCCTTGGCAATTGTTATTTTCTGATACTTATAAACATGGAAATTCTTTGTTGGTTACCTAGTATATCACTCTACATTCGTTGTTGCGTAGATAGAAACCGTATTTGGTATTAAAAGATTTTGTATATTGTGTTCTTGCTACCTATGTAAGCAGTCAAGAGATGTTGTCTTTTTGTTTCTAGAATGTGAAGACCTCATTCTAAGTTTAGAAAATAAAAAGCATAGCAATAAGAGGTGGTGGGAAATGATGCACGGCTGAATTTCAGTGCATCTCAAGTAGAGCAGTAGGCATTTTAGGTTAGCATCATTGGTTCATTTTGCTATTGTAGGCCAACAGAACTCACCTCTTTTTTTAGGAAGATAGAGGAACTTCCCTTGCAGTCTCCATCCTAAATTATCTTTGATTAATGTTGTATATCCATGTTTCCTTATTCTTCTGCTTCTTTCATGTTTCGTTCTTCTTGTTCTTCTTTGTTTCTGTTTTGGGTAATTGTCAAGTCATGCTTCTAGAAATTGCTGCTATAGTGCAATCAAGACTTATATCATTGACATCAGTGTTTGTTCATATTTCCAGGGAAAATGGCCTTTTGGAGCGTGCTAAAGCACTTAAAGTTAACGCAGGCACTGATCCCTGTGCAGACCTTGGTCCAGTGATTAGCAAAGAGGTGAAGATACTTGGTTGAGAATATTATTTCATTAACTTGATGAAGTGAAAGTTTATGTTGGTAGCTAGTTTTCTTTTGTTCATAATTATGCAAGGTTTGATTTCTTAGTTAACTTATATACTCCACCTAGCTAGCTTGCTTGTCTTTCTGTTGGTTTCTTAGCATATGACTTGTACATAGTAACTTTTTCTTGAGGTTTTCTTATATCATTAGATGTTACTTATTAACTAGTATTTGTCCAGATAGTTTGGTTTCTTCCCATTGATTTCTAGCTTATGGTTGTTACATACTTGGTTCCTTTTTCATTAGGTTTTCTTATACTCTTTAGATGGGTATGCTAAAATGAACAGGTGAAGGACTGGATGAATAGATTAGTACAGAGTGCAGTTGATAGCGGTGCTCGGCTTCATCTTGATGGAAGAAACATTTTGGTGTGTATTTGTTTCTATCCTCTCTGACGTTGTGCTATTCATTGCTGATAATATAAAACTGAAATTATTAGATTATACCTGCTCCTGCTCACACATGGGCAAATAGTTGCTGGAGCTTGTTCTACAAATCATGGTTTGTTTTGATGCCCAAAAGTAGGCTGTTGATGGTAGGTTGGTGTGGAGAATCTGTAATTTCTCTTACTATGTTGGGTTTGAAATTTTGGCATGTGAGAAAAGAGAGGTACTTAGATCAACAATCATCTCAGTTCTCTACTTTCAGATAAAACTCAACGGATATCTCCAAGTAAGCATAAGCAACTGTTATCCAAAATGAAGTGAAGTTTTTTACGAGCTATGTAAACATGACACTAGGAGCTTAGTTAGTGACTATTGACATAATTGGGCATCACGGTATATAACATTCTCATTTCTTTCTGTTGACTGATAGTAATAATTAATATAATTCTTTCTCACATCTAACCTGCTAAAGTCTTCCATCTAAAACCCTACCTTTACTTGCAAAGGTTAAGTGACATATGAGAGTCTTTTCATTCTATTCTAGATGAGTTTACTTTCTTAGTCTGGTCTTTGTTTTAAATCTTTTTTTAGGTTCCAGGATATGAAAAGGGAAGCTTTGTTGGTCCAACAATCTTGTGTGATGTTACTATCAACATGGATTGCTATAAGGTAACTACATTTCACTTCTCAAGTTTTCATATGCTTTTTAGCATAAATCACTTGGATAATGCATTTTTCTCAGTAATATAAGAATTGAACCAAAGACCTTGCCATATTGTTGACAGCAATGTTTGTGTTGAGCAGGAAGAAATTTTTGGACCGGTACTACTGTGCATGCAGGTGCGCCTTTTATTAGTGATTCACTTGCTTTTTGTGAACGGTAAATTTGTCTGTAGTAGGTTGACAAACTCTTTTTGATTGCAAACAGGCTGACAGCCTGGAAGAGGCCATAGCCATTATAAACAAAAATAGGTACTGGCAGTGACTGAGGAAGATGCCCTGATGAGCTTTAGTATTGTAAACAAGTTGGACTATATTTTTCTTGTCAAATCTTTTTTTTTTTTCCTTCCCCCCTTCATGCAAGATTGAGTGGATGTAATCTGTCCTCAATGTTAATAATATTTTCTCAAGAATCTTTAGGTTGTCGATTTATGTTGGAACCTTACTAGGTGCATTTTTCCATACTCTCTCCATGTGGTAGTAAATCATGGTTCTGCTACATTGTTTGCATTTGAAATCTTGTATCCAGGTACGGGAATGGAGCTTCCATATTCACAACATCTGGGGTTGCAGCAAGGAAGTTCCAGAACGATATCGATGCTGGCATGGTAAGTCTGGGAAAGATGTCGAAGATGTCCCTTTTACCATCTTTAATTCCTACATGCCCTGTCAATGTAGTACACTATTCTGAGACACCAGCTGGGAGAGTGCAAGAGAAATATGCAAGCTAGAGACTGAAAAACTGAAGCCTGAATATAGTTTAGTTCTTCAGATGCATTCAATGTAGGGAATACATTGATGGCGTGAATGGAGAGCATTAAAACTTTTCGGCTTCAGCTTATTACTTATGTTTAAATCTAAGTGAAATTTCCACTCGAAAATAGCTAAATGAAATTTCAATATCAAAAGGAGTTGTCATGTGCCTACACTTTCCATCCAAGTGGGGCTGTCACAAGTTATCTTAGTCTTTATTGGGTCGTGTATGTGCTCTGTAAGCGTCAGCTCTTCAAAAATTATTTGACTTGAGCCTTGTGTTGACAGGTTGGAGTCAATATTCCAATTCCGATCCCTTTGCCATTCTCCACATGGCATGAACCGAAAGCATCATTTGCTGGCGATCTTAATTTTTGCGGTATATCATCTTTCAATTTACTTCACTAATGCAAAACCCAACCTTGTTCATAGAGAGGAAAAAACGTGAGGAGGAAAAAGATGGATTTATATGGCATTGATGAAGAGTTTATGCAGTACAAAGAACTTTTTCATTTCATCTCTCTGTGTTTTTCTCTCTCAGTGGAGTATGTTCTGAAATGCAGGAAAGGCAGGTGTGCAGTTTTACACGCAGATAAAGACAGTGGCTCAACAATGGAGGGACTTGCCTAGGCTGGGAGTCTCATTGTCTACCCTCACGCACTTTGAGATGGAAACAGGAAGCAGACGAGTTTCGTTAGCCTTGCCTCCATCCGAGAGAGATTCACCCAGTGAAAGAGTGTCGCCAGCTGTGTCAGTTGCATCTGAGAGGGATTCCCCTAGGCACAGAGAGTTCCTGCACGAGGATTTACCGAATTCAGGAGTGTCTTCCTTACATTCAATTACTGATGAGGATCTACACAGCCAGGGAGCATCTCTAGTGTTGCCTCCGACAGCTGAGCAGGATTTACCAGATAACAACGCGTCCTTCAGTATACTCTCTGCATCGAATTCAAGCCACGAAATAGCTTTAACCATGTCCCAGTCATCTGATAGTGTTTATATACCCCAAACATCTCAGTGGAATGATACTTCAAGCCTATCTTCTCAAAGGACTGAAAGCATCTCTTCCCCATCAATGGGGATTTATATGTCTGCATCTCAACGGAATGGAAATGTCAAGTCATCTACCAAGAGGACTGAATCAGCATTCTCATTGGCGTCTGAGTGTTTATATGTGTCTACATCTCATGGGAATGAAAACATAGGTCCATCAACATCACAGAGGAATGATAGCAAAGTTTCAAGATCTCACAGGACCAACACTGCCGTACATCCAGCTTCGGAGAAATTGTACGACATTATAGCAAATCCCACACACTTGAATGACCGTCTGAGCCAAACATTTCAAAGACGTAATTCCATATTCCCACCTCCGGAGAGTAGATACATACCTTCTATTTCTCACAGAAGTGATCAGATAAGTCCAGCATCTCAGAGACCCGATGCCATTTCGTCACCCAATTCCAAGAGGATATATATTGCTAGAGTGCCTGATCAAAGGACTGAAAACATGAACCCAGCTTCTCAACGGAATGATGCTATGCAGTCAACTTCAGAGGCCGTGTACATTCCTCAAATGGTTCAAAGAATTAACACTACAGTAGCAGCATCCGAGCGGCTATATCTTCCACCTACAACTGAACGGGTATACAATGACAGCACCATGGTTTCTATTGATAGCTTCCCCAGTCATGGAGCTTCAATGAATCTGTCTGCATCTCAGAGGATATAGGATGCTAATACTAGTGTTTAATTATGTTCTCAAGGACCAAAAGGATTTGTTTGTGAA
>JANQBM010000220.1:32315891-32326037 GCA_025594535.1 Erythroxylum domingense
AAATGTAATTAGTTAATTAGTTAAAATATAATAAGTTTTTATTTCTCAATATTTTTTACAAACTAAACACTATCAATGGTAATGATAATCATTCTTTCCTCTAAACCAACCATCATAATTATAATGATAATATTTATTCTCGTTTCTCACTATATTCATTCTCATTTTTATTACCATTCTTCTCTACGAACCAACCGGCCCCTCAGTATTTTAACTTTTTTCCCTCTTTGATATGTGTGGATGTTAATAATTAAGCAATCGTCAGTCAACCACTTGGAAAGTTGTAAGATTATGTACGACTCCTAATTGATTGAGATTTAAGTTTTGCCCTTTTGACTTGGCCTGATTACTTGATTAGTACATAAACTAATTATTAATAAATAGACTAATTAACCAAATAAAATTTTACGTCCAAAGTTGGACGATTTGAATGGCAACAAAAGATCAAATTTGAGGATTCATAGTACAACAGGGAGTATTCAAAAGTTGGTAAACTATTTGCTATTCATTTTATCATCATCAGCAAGCAAACTGCACCTTAGTTGTCTTGTTATGCCATTTTCATATCATATCAATTTTGAACCGGCCAAACTTTTTGATGTATCTTTGTTTATAACGTTTGAGTAACAGGACATGACATGAAAGTGTGAGCTCATTTACATATGTTGCTCACGCTACCTCACATTTCTTAATTGTTCCACTCAAATATTGATTACTATCTTTGAATTTCCACTAATAAAGCGTAGTCCAGAACATTAAAGTTTTAGAAATATCTTGCATAAGTACAAGATTGATGTCATAAAAAGACCGTCAGTACTTTTTTAATGCAATAACGTCTTCGCCTTATACAACAGATCTGCAAGTCGTGTAAGCAAATTTAGGATTAGTCTATCAGACCTAATACTTCGATCGTTACTTTTATCTATTGTAGCAGTTAGGTTTAGTGGCCTTCTATTAGGTGCTCCGTGGTACTTGACAGTAACTTCCAAGCGAAATTGCTGACTTTCAACGTAAACTAAAATTGTTTTATTGCCATAACATACACACACAAAAAAAGAATGTTTTTGTCATGGTATTATTAGTTATATATCTTTGGTGTCTTTAGATTTTATCATATTATTTTAGAATTAGCAAAACATTATGCATATTTTAGAATAGTATTTCTACAAAATTTTAAGAACAAGAAATTATATATATATATATACTGCTTAACTTTTATGACTTTTTGTAATTAAACATATTAATCAAAATTTGAAGGATAGTGGAAATTCTGGCTCCAGCAATTTATACATCTCCAACAAGTTCATTTAAAATTACCAAAAGATATTGTTAAATAGCCTAAAAAATTAGTCTATTTGACTCAAAGGTAAAAATGCTAAATACTAAAAGTTGCGAAAGCTATTTAGCTAGAAAATTTATGCATATAGTAATCAATTGACAAATGTGGTTTAAAAAATAATGCTCGGAGATAGTTAGAACATGGCCAAGTGGGTTTTAAATTGAGTAGTTACATAAAAATTGTTTGAGGCTGAAGTTGGGAGAATGGTGTGTGGACAGTTAGCTAGAACATGTCTAAATGGACTAAAAGTTGGGAAGTTACAAGAGAGATGCTTGAGGTTGAAGTTGAGAATAATGGCATATAGTTAACTAGAATGTAGGAAGTAGGGAAAACTGCCTGAAGTTAGACGACTGTATAAATTTATTGGCACCATGACAGGATAAACACACACAATCTCTAGAAATACAATCTCCAGACATATAAATACTTAGAAAAAGGAAGTTCCCATCACATCTTTGCGTATTAATGATAAGTCATTATTTTTGGGCTAATTTTGGATATAAATCTATTTAATGTGTTGAAATTTTTATTTAAAATTAATGGACTTGTTTCTTAATTGCTATGAGGTGATTTTGGACACATAGGAGTTGAATTTGAAACAAAAAGATACAAAAAAAGCAAAGGCAATTCGAATTTTCAACTGGCAGAAAAGTTTTTGACTAAGCGTGGGCTTATGCAAAGGAAAAGTTTATCACTAGAGTCTGATTTGAAAAGATATTCGATAGACTGAGGATTCTAATTATTTTGGAAATTAAGTTGTTTTCTTTATGTGGGGGGATCTGCCACTTGATTTCGTAAGGAGTATATCTGATCAAATAATTTTAAAAAGGGAGGACGGTCACCCCTTAGACATATCATCAATCACGTTCTTATTTTTATTTTGGGGGGGTTTTTTGTTTTTCTTAAAAAAATAGCAGATATGGAGACCAAACATTCTGCTATTCTTCTGTCAAGTTTCATCACTGTTATGAGTAGCTAAATCCTTTTTCTTGGTAGAAGGAAACCAATGTTATCATCTAGTATGTGTGATATTTTTTGAATAAAGTTTATTTCATTGACTAATATTAAGTGTCTTTCGTATTACTTTTTATGATTGAATTGATTAATCTCTAGAGTACGCAACTAAGAATTGATTAATTTAATTTACAGCCAGTTTAGTAGGATTTGACATTCAGTTTTGCTAATCCAAAGTGGCAATAGCATTACCATCTTTTACGTTAGGGATTGGAAATTCTAAGAAAGATATTTATCTATACTAAATACATGTAGTTTGTGTATTGTCTTGCTCGCTAATTCTCTTTGTCCTTAAAACTATTAATTAATCAAACTTAAGATCAAATCTAAGTTGTTGTCTAATAAGAGTGATTAGAATACATGTTTCTATTCATTTAATCCTAAGAAAGAATACCATTCAATGAGTATTTGTTAATGAACTTAATTTTGTATCGATGATCCATATACTAGTTTAATAACGTAGGTGATTCGAAAATAAGGTTTGTTCATTAATTTTCCAGATTTGATTATTTCTGCTTATTTCTATTTTTTGTCAATTTTAATTCCTTAAAATCGCATTATTTAAAAACCCCTAATTTGTTTTAGTCTTAACTCGTGAAACACTTACCAATAGATTCCTCGTGGGAACGATCTCAACTCTTCACTAACTACATATTTCATTATTAGATTTGATATTAATTTTGTTGTAGGCGATAACATTATCAAATTTTGGCGCCGTTGTCGGGGAACTCTTAATGGTATATGTATGTTACATAAGTAGACAAAACAACACAGTTGCTATTTGATTCAAAGATAGAAAAGACATCTAAGAAGTTACGGAAGCAGACAAGACATAGACAACAAGCGTAGAATAAAGAAACGATGGCTGCAAATCAAACCCTTCGTCAAATAGCTGCCCTTATAGATGCTCAACAGCCTCATTGCATCAATTTTTTGAATTTAAGGGGCAACGATACCTTTGAATTAAAGTCGGGGCTAATTCACTTATTTCCAATTTTTCAAGGTTTATTGAAAGAGGATCCTTACAAGCATTTAAAGGAATTTGATGTGGTATGTATGGGTATGAAGCCTACAAATGTGACTGAGGAGCAAATCAAATTCAGAGCCTTTCCATTTTCTCTTAAAGATGATGCTCAAGATTTGTTGTATTGCTTCGTTGGTGGAAATGGGAAGACATGGGCTGAAATGAAGAGACTATTCTTTGAAAAATATTTTCCAGTATTAAGAGCTACCAATATTATAAAAGAAATTTGTGGCAACTGAAAACATATGGGTGAGACATTATATGAATATTGGGAAAGATTTAAAAAGCTTTGTGCGAGCTGCCCTCATCACCAAATAAACGATCAACTGTTGATTCAATACTTCTATGAAGGTCTTTTGCTAATACAAAGGAGTATAATTGATGCTGCAAGTGGTGGATCTTTGGTTGACAAAACACTGGCAATTACAAGAGATTTGATAGTGAACATGACTTTCAATACACAACAATTTGGGATACGTTATGCTCATAGTTCAAAATAAGTGAATGTGTCAATATTGGACAAGAGATTAGACGATCTTACACCATTAGTGCAGCAACTCGCGGTTATAAAGAAAGAAGCAGTGAAGGCGTGTGGAATATGTTTAATGTTGGGATACTCTATTGATGCATGCCCGATTTTGCAAGAAGAAAGTGCAGAACAAGTAAATGCCATAGGAGGATTTTCCTGGCAAACTTAAAGGAAATATGATCCATTCTCGAACATTTATAATTTGGGTTGGCGTGACCATCCAAACCTGCGTTATGTGAACTCTCAAGGAAAAAAAGCTACTTTAAATTTCCAGCAATATAGGCAACCCTATGTTCCTATACAACATCAACAAATGGCACCCAATTTCGAAAGTAAGTCCTCTTTAGAAGATATAGTTAAATCTTTGGCCACTAACACCATGACATTCTAGCAAAATACTCAAGTTGGTATTCAAAATCTTGAAAATCAATTGAGCCAAATGATAACAACTATTAATCGATTAGAGGCATAAAGTTCTGAAAAATTTCCTGCTCAAACAGAAATCAATCCCAAGCAAAGTGCCAAAGCTCTCCTGTTGCAAAGTGGTAAAGAATTGAAGGAACTTTCTCCAAAAATCTCGAAGAGGGAAAAGGAAGAAGAAGCAAGAAAGAAAGTACCTAACTAACCAAAAAAGGAAAAAGGAGAAAAAACAAATTCAGATATGCAAAAAGTTGTTGTACCCCCTTTTTCTAGTCGATTTTCCAAAGCAAAGAAAGAGATATTGGAGACTTTCAAAAACGTCTAGGTAAATATTCCTTTGCTTGATGCCATTAAGCAAATTCTTCATTATGATAAATTCCTAAAGAAGCTCTGCACTTTGAAACAGCAATTGAAATTTGACGAGAAAGTATAATTGGGAGAGAACGTATCTGCAATACTTCAGAAGAAAAAGCTATCACATAAATGTCAAGACCCAGGTATGTTCACTATCCCCTATAAAATTGGTGATTTAAGAATTGAAAAAGCTATGTTAAATTTGGGTGCATCAATAAATGTCATGCCTTATGATATTTAGAAGTCCTTAAACATGGGGCCTCTCAAAGAAACTAATGTAGTGATTCAATTAGTAGATCGTTCAAATGCTTATCCAAAGGGCATGTTAGAGGATATTTTGGTTCAAGTAGGTGAAAAGCTTTTTCCAGCTGATTTTTACATTTTGTAGATGGATAGTGAGGATATATCCTTTTTAACTTCAATTTTATTTGGAAGACCGTTCTTAAAAATGACTAGAACAAAAATTGATATTCATGATGGATCGTTGACTATAGAATTTGATGGTGAATTAATTAAATTCAATATATACAATGCCATAAAATTTTCAGATGATGAACAACCTGTTGTTTTTATAGATTTTATTAACACTTGGGTGCAGAAAAATTCTTCCTTAAATGGAAGAGATGAACTTAAGACAATCCTTGAAATTAGAGATGCGTTGCAGTGGCAGTTACTTACAGAGATGCTAGTACCCAATAACGAACTTGAGGCCATGTTTTGCAATTTGGAGAAAACCAAGAAAATGGTGAAGCGATTACCTTATGTGGATTTGTCGAGAAACAATTCCAAGTTATTGCTTTCGTTGATTCAACCACCCACATTGGAGATGAAAAATTTTCCAAACTATCTAAAATACATATTTTTGGGTGAGCAAGGTATATTACCTGTTATTATCTCAAATAAACTCACTCCTTTGCAAGAAGAAAAATTGATTCAGGTATTAAGACAACACAAAGCCATTAGGTGGACAGTAGCTGATTTAAAAGGTATTCATTCCACCATTTGTATGCATCGAATTTTGATTAAAGATGAAGCCAGGGAGGTAAGGCAACCCTAATGTCATTTAAGTCCACCTATGATGAAGGTGGTGAAAAAGGAAATCTTGAAGCTTCTTAATGCTAGAATTATCTATCCCAATTGGATAGCAATTGGGTAAATCTGGTCCAGGTAGTTCTAAAGAAAATTGAGGTAACTGTAATAGAAAATAGTGATGGTGAGTTGATACGTACTCGTGTTCAAAACAAGTGGAGAGTTTGCATAGATTATAGGAAGTTAAATTCGATTCCTAGAAAAGATCATTTTTTGCTTCCATTTATTGATCAAATGCTTGAAAGACTTGCAGGTAAATCTCACTATTGTTGTTTAGATGGTTATTTAGGTTATCATTAGATTTTGGTTGCACCAAAGGACCAAGAGAAAACAAATTTTACATGCTCAACTCATGTGTAGACTACTCCAAAAAGATGTGAAATTTAATTTTGATGAGCCATGTAAAATTGCATTTAATGAACTAAAGGAATGACTTACTACAGCCCCAATAATTCAACCACTGAAGTGGGGCATTCCATTCGAATTAATGTGTGATGCATCGGATTATGTGTAGTTTTGGGTTAAAAAGTAGACAGTGTACCTCATGTCATTTACTATGCCTCCATGACAGTTACTAATGCTCAAAAGAATTATTTCACGATGGAGAAAGAATTTTTGGCTGTAGTTTTTGGGTTGGAAAAATTTCGGTCTTACCTATGAGGTACACGAGTGATCATTTATTTAGACCATGCAGCTCTAAAATATTTGGTCACTAAGAAAGAAGTAAAACTAAGGTTGATTTGGTGGATCTTACTCCTACAAGAATTTGAGTTGAAAATATGTGACAAAAAATTTGGTGGTCAATCATCTTAGCCAGATCACTCTAACCAATGCATCTGATGTTTTCCAAGATGAATTTCCAGATGAAAGTCTCTTTGCAATCCAACACGTAATTCCAGGGCATGCCGATAAAATAAATTTCTTGGTGACTAAGTCCTTATTTAGTGATTTATTTAGAGCTGAAAAGGATAAAATTAGACGGGAGGCCAAATATTACATATGGGATTAACTTCATCTTTGAAAATTTTATGTTGATCAACTTATTAGAAGGTGTGTTGCATATGATGAAATTCCTTCCATGTTAAATTTTTGTCATTCATCTGTGTATGTGAGACACTTTGGCCCCAAAAGAGCAATTCATAAAATTCTTGAATGTGGTCTATTTTGGCCCAAATTATTTTATGATACTTACATATTTTGTAAGTCTTATGATCGTTGCCAAAGAACAGGTAGTCTAGGATGAAGAGATCAAATGCCACTTACAAATATCCCGGTATGTGAAATTTTTGATATATGAGGAATTGACTTTATGAGTCCTTTTCTTTCATCTTTTGGTAAGACTTATATCATTTTATCTGTGGATTATGTGTCAAAGTAGATAGAAGCAAAAGCTACTCATACAAATGATGCTAAGGTTGTAGTTAATTTTGTCAAATATAACATTTTTGTCAGGTATGGAATACCTAAAGTTATGATTAGCGACAAGGGAACTCATTTCTACAATAAAATTATTGGAACATTGATGAAGAAACATGGTGTTTCAAATCGTATTTCGACTGCATATCATCCGCAGACGAGTGGGCAAGTTAAAGTCTCCAACCAAGAAATTAAATCAAATTTGGAAAAAGTGGTGAATAGAAACAGAAAAGATAGGAGCTTACATTTGGATGATACTTTGTGGACGTATCATACTGCTTACAAAACTCCAATAGACATGTCGTCGTACAAGTTAGTTTTCGGTAAACCTTGTCATTTGCCTATAGAAATAGAACATAGAGCCTATTGGACTGTGAAGTAGTTAAACATAGATTTGGTAAAGGCTGGTAATAATAGGAAGTTGCAATTGCAAGAGTTAGAAGAGATCCGTAATAAGGTTTATGAAAATGCGAAAATTTATAAGGACAAAACTAAAGTTTTTTTATGATAAAATGATTTTAAGGAAGCAATTTTCAGTAGGAAATTTTTTTTTCTTTATCATTCAAAGCTTAAGTTATTTCCAGGAAAATTATGCTCTCATTGGCTCGGATCATTTATTGTTACTAATGTATTTTCTCATGGTGCGGTAAAAATTCAAAGTTTAGACACTTCCAAGGTGTTTAAGGTTAATGGACACTACCTAAAACCATACTATAAGAATTCTCCAGTCAAGAATGTGGAAGAGAAAGAGCTGGTAGCCCCAATTTATCTTTGATCAGGTAAGTTGATAAACACGTTTAGCTAACAACTTAAAAGAAGCACATTTGGGAGCAACAAAAAAATTTCATATTCAATTTTAATTATATTTTTTAGTATTTCTCATTTTTTAAATATTTTTTAATTTCTTTTATTTTTAGTTGTCAATTTTATTCCATTCCTTTTAGTATTTTTGCATGTTAATATTTTCAAATTTAGTTTAATTATAAAAAAGGTTTTTTTTTCCACTCAACCACTAGTATCCCGCCGATCCACTGCAATTTCACCCATTCCAATTTCATCACCCATTCTACTTTCATCCACTGACTCCAATTTCATTCAACCACTGCCAATTTATCCAACACCCATACTATTCCAACGAAAACCCACAAAACTTTACCCTCCTTACCTCCGTAACCAATGCCGCCCACTAGTCCACGTTTTCGTTGGCTTTGTGCTCTTATTTTAGTGATTTTAGATCTGTCAAGTTCCAGAGCTTTGTACCATGTCATGTAAGAAGAACGACTTATGCCGGTTAGATTCACCAATCCCGACATTGGTTAACACCCAACCTCTATCAGATACCACAACTATGACGCTGCCTCCCTCCATTCCTCCGATTTTCAAACAGACCCAATGTAACTAGAAATTAAACTCGAAAAGGTAAGCAAATTGAAAGGAGAAACCAATGAAACTCACGAAGTGGGGTTTCACTACTTTTAAACTACTAAAGGACAATTAGAGATTTCAACAATTGAGTCAACAAAAAAGTTACCCATGTAAGTATGTTTTGACTAATACTCTTGATGCTTTACAAATTTGTAATTCCTTTGAGTAATTGGTTGGGCATATTTGTTGGAATGCATTTGTTAAAGTTGACTATCTTACTTATGTTGAATTAACACGAGAATTTTACAGCAGCTTTCAATTTAATCCCATGAAGATTTTGACATGTTTACTAAGGGAATTATTACATTTAGACATATGGGCTAGGAATTTGCGTTATCTATTGCTGAATTTAATGTTGCTATAGGTTTTTATATCAGTCGATGACATTAAGAATGAACCATTTGTAAGTTCCAGTTGCGATTATCATACTGATTTTCATGCCTCTAAACTATGGACGCAATGATCTGTCGATTGTCATCCATATAATGTTAGTACATCTAAGAGTTCATATTTAAAAAAATCATGTTTTCAAAATCATATATCGACTCTTAATGTACAATTTTTAGGATGACAGGTTCTACTGGTACACTTTCTAAGGCTGAATTTTATTTTTTATGATGTATGGACAAACAAATTCCTCTTAATTTATGTTTTTTGTTTTTGACTCAATTTCAATATGTGTTAAACAAGAAATACAAACCATTAATATTGAGGTCCTCTATCACTCAATTGGCTATTATTTTGAAATTATTGGATGCTAACACTACTGACATGCTTGTGGTTTGTGCCATAGAACCTTTAGATTTGGAATGTTTGTTGAGGATGGGCATCGTTGAAATGAGTCATGGGAGGATTTCTTTTACTTATCTGGGTCCAGATGTCACCTCCAACCCACGTCCAACCACAAATAGTCAGGTTGCCTCACCTATGCCGAGTAGTAGCTAACCTCCTCAGGCCAACTTGGATCCTCTTCTGGCTCGACTTAAATGCCAGATGCATAGAATGGAGCACAATTTGACAACATATTGGGCACACCAAGGATTCCAACATCCTTACTCACCAACCTTATGACTTGGGTGATCAACTTATAGAGAAGCTTTCTTTCCTCTTCTCTTTTCTATTTTAGCTTCTTTTACTTTATATAATTACATTGGGGATAATGTATGGATTAGGTATGGGGGTGGGGTATGTTTCATATAACTAATATTTCGGAATCTTTGTTGAAAATTTTTGAATTCTTATTGACTTGTTTGTAATTGATTAACCAACTTCGACACTTTCTATACTTCCATTTTTAGTGACTTAGTGCGCATAACTTGAGTTAATTTATTTTTAGGACAACAGATACCACTTAGTTAATGTTGGACCCCAATTTTCTTCTTATTATATGTTGGGGTTTAATTTTATTATTTTGTTGCGATTAGGTATAAATCATAATGTTTTTGGGGATAGAATTTTTTTTTTAGATTGGAGTTATTAAATGGAGAAATTGGGATTAATTTTGAAAGCTTATGGTGTAAATTGAAATTGGAAGAA
>JANQBM010000220.1:32326137-32340206 GCA_025594535.1 Erythroxylum domingense
TTTATAGCCTTCGTCTCTAACTACTTCTTGATCTTTGATAACCGCTTCTTGATTCTTAATAACCGTCATTTAGTTGAATTCTATAACTAACTCTAACTAAATAACTGCTCTAACGTGCTAATGTATATTCATGGTATTGTCTGTGTCTTTTTTGCATCTGTGTTGCCTTTGCGTCTATGTTGACTTTGCGTCTGTGTCTGCGTTTTGATTTTACGTCTGCGTCTGCGTCTGCATCTATATTGTCTTTGCGTTTGCGTCTATGTTTTAATTTTGCATCTGCGTCTATGTTTTAATTTTGCGTCTGCGTCTATATTGTCTTTGTGTCTGTGTCTGTGTTTTGATTTTGTATCTGCGTTTGCATTTGTGTTTTGATTTTGCATCTGTGTCTGCGTCTATGTTTTGATTTTGTGTCTGCATTTGCGTCTATGTTGTCTTTGCGTATGTGTTTCCTTCTGCATCTGTGTTTTGTACTTTGTCTGCATACTTAACACACTTGTCAAAAGTGTTCATTGGTTTCTAACATTATTATTATTTGATTGTCATCAAAATTAATCATCGTAAAATCCTCTTGACTTAATAAATCTCCTTATGAATGTCTTTACTATTGGGTTCCAGAGTACAAACTGCTCAAAACTTTTGGGTGTCTTTGTTATCCCTTTATATGACTGTATAATGCTCACAAGTTAGAATACTGTTATAAGACTTGCATATTTCTTAGGTACAGTTCTAAGCATAAGGGATATTTATGTCTCCATGTTCCCACAAGTAGAATTTGTATTGCAAGACATGTAGTATTTGACGAGACACAATTCCTCTATCTGTCATTTTCTTAGCCTTCCCAAGGGACCTGATCTACCATTCCACCTGTTGAGATCACACTTGAAATGCTTCACTAAGCACGTTCCATTCCTATCATACCAACTCCTAAGTCATCATCCACTCAAATATTAAATTCTTCATGTGACCCACCAGAAACTTCTTCTCCTGACATTTATACTCTAAATGAAGCTCATGTTATAACCCCAAACCATGTGGATTCCAACAATAATGTGAACTATGGTAATACCCGCTCTTTCATGTCCACTCCGGCTGTCCCCGAGGCCCCCTCACAATAGTTACTGCCTGTTCTCTGCCATCTCTGTCAAACCAATACCTCCGTTCACTCTATGGTAACTCATGCTCGAAACCTCAAGCCTAAAGCTCTCACAACCACCAAATATCATCTTCCAAAGCCTGTTATTTCTAAACCATTTTAGCCTACTACTTATAAATAGGTTGCCACTATCCTGAATGGAATAGAGCTATGGATGAAGAGTACAAGGCTTTGATTTCTAATAAGACATAGGCAATTGAACCCCTACCCCTTGGAGCTAATATAATTAATTATAAGTGGCTTTATAGGGTCAAGAGAAAGGCAGATGGAACGATTGAACGATTGAAGGCTACATTTATCAACAATTTGGCATTGATTTCTTTGAGACATTTAGTGTAGTAGTGAAGCCCACAATAGTAAGATTTGTATTGACACTTGCTGTTTCTAACGAATGTCCTATGTGCCAACTTGATGTAAACAATGCGTTCTTACATGGTGACTTAAAAGAATCTGTTTACATATCCCAGCCACCAGGTTATGAACATCTTAAATATCCTAGTCATGTTTGTCAGTTACAAAAGGCTTTTTGTGGCCTAAATTAGGCCCCTCGGGCATGGTTTACAAAGTTGAAAACTTTCGTGGTTGATAATGGCTTTCCAAGGTATTGTTCAGACTACTCACTCTTTGTTCGCAGGCATGAGGTTTCTGTAGCATATTTATTAGTTTATGTTGATGTTCTTCTCATTACAGAAAATGATGAATAGTTTATTAAGAACTTTATGGGGCCTCTCCATTTCAAATTTGCTCTGAAAGATTTGAGTGACATTAATTATTTCCTAGGAATTGAAGTGCACAGAGATGCACATGGCATGTTTCTTTCTCAAGTAAAGTATATAAGGGACATCTTAGAGTGGGTTCAAATGGTAGGTTCTAAACCTATTTCTATACCAATCAAAGCTCACAATCAATTATCTGCCTCTGGTTAGGCATTCTTCGATTAGTGACTATATTGCAACATTATGGGAGCATTACAATATGCCACCATCAGTAGGCTAGAGTTAACGTATTCGATAAATTGTGTGTGCCAGTTTTACATTCTCCAACTATTTGTCATTGGCAAGCAGCGAAAAGAATTCTTCAGTACTTAAGGCACTATTTATCATGGCTTATATATTCCTAAATTCATTAACTACTCTCTGGTGTCGTATTATAATAAGTTGTTATTTTTGTGCTAACTTTAGATTTAAATCTCTTCAATGTGTTGAAATTTTTATTTAAAATTAATGAACTTATTTCTTAATTGTTCTCAGATGATTTTCAACATATGGGAGATTAATTTAGATCAAAAAGATGCAAGAAAAACAAAGGGAATTCGAATTCCTAGCTGGCAGAAAAGTTTTTGACTAAGTGTGGGCATGTGCAAAGGGAAAACTTATCTGCAGAATATGATTTGAAAACATATTCGATACACTTAGTATTTAAATTATTTTGGGAATCAAGTTGTTTTCTTTTATGTGGGGATCTACTACCTGATTTGGAGGAGAGGTGTATATGATAAAATAATGATAAGAGGGAAGACAAAAATGATCGAAGACATATCATCTTTTCACTTTTTTCTTTTGTTTTCTAGTTTTAGGAGTTTTCAAAATTTTCTAGAAAAATTGCAGAAATGGAGACAATATGTTTCTGTTGGATTTTACCTCTATTATGAGTAGCTAAATCTTTCTTCTTGGTTAAAAGGTACCAATGTTATCATCTAGTATGTGTGAGATTTGTTGAATAAAGTTTATTTCATTGATGAATATTAATTGTCTTTTGTATTGCCTTTTATGATTCAATTGATTGATCTCTAGGGTGTGCAAATAGGAATTAATTGATTTAATTTATAGCCAGATTAGTAGGATTTTACGTTCAGTTTTGTTAATTTAAAATGGCAATTAGGATTACCATCTTTACATTAGGGATTAGGAAATTCTAAGAAAGATACTTATCTAGACTAAATACATATTGTATGCATATTATCTTGTTCAATAGTTCTCTTGATTGTTAAAGCTATTAATTAGTCAAACTTAAGATTGTATCTAAGTTGTTGGTTAATAAGAGTGTTTAAAATACATGTTTCTATTCATCTAATCATAATAGAGAACACCACTCAATGAGTATTTGTTAATGGATTTAATTTTTTATCAATGATCTATACTAGTTTAATAACGTAGGTAACCTAAAACTAAGGTTTGTTCATCAATTTTCTATATCTGATTATTTTTGTTTATTTTCAATTTTTTGTTTTTAATTTCTTAAAATCACGTTGATTCAAACCCCCCTCTAATTTGTTTTAGTTTTTAACTCACGACACATTTACCAATATGGGAATGACCTCAACTTGTCACTAACTATATATTTCATTATTAGAGTTGGTATTAATTTGGTTGCAGGCAATAACATTACCAAATTTTGGCACCATTGATGAGGAATTCTTGACGGTTTATGTCTGTGACACAAGTAGACAAGATAACTCAATTGCGATTGGATTCAGAGATAGAAAAGACAACTAAGAAGTTCCTAAAATAAACAAAACAGAGACAACAAGTGCAGAAGACGGAAAAGATGGCTACAAATCGCATCCTTCATGAATTAGTTGCCCCTACGGATGCTTAATAGCCTCATTGCATCCATTTTTCGAGTTTGGAGGAAAACAATACCTTTGAACTGAAGTCACGGCTAATTCATTTATTACCAATGTTTTGAGGTCTATCGTGAGAGGATCCTTACAAGCATTTAAAGGAATTTGATGTGGTTTGTATAGGTATAAAGCCTACGAATGTGACTGATGAGCAAATCAAATTAAGAGCCTTCCCATTTTCTCTCAAAGATGATGCTTAAGATTGGTTGTATTATTCTGCTGGTGAAAATTTGCAAACATGGGCTGAAATGAAGAGACTCTTCTTTGAAAAATATTTTCCAACATCAAGAGGTGCCAATATTAGACAAACAAGTTAAGGCATCTGATAACACATGAGGGAGACACTATATGAATATTTGGAAAGATTCAAGAAGCCTTGTGCTAGCAGGCCCCACCACTAGATAAACGATCAACTGTTGATTCAATATTTCTACAAAGGTCTTTTACTTACAAACATGAGTTTGATTGATGTCGTAAGTGGTGAAGCTTTGGTTAATAAAACACTGACCGTTTTAAGAGATTTGATAGCATATATGGCTTCCAATACACAACAATTTGGGGTACATTCTGGCTATAGTTCAAAATAAGGAAATGAGGTGAATGTGTCAGCATTGGAGAAGTGATTAGATGATCTTACATGTTTGGTACTGTAACTTATGGTTACAAAGAAAGAAGAAGCAAGTGCATGTGGAATTTGTTTGATGTTGGGACACTCCACTGATGTATGTCCAGTTTTACAAGAAGAAAGTACATAACAAGTCAATGTTGTGGGGGGATTTGCTAGATAAAATCAAAGGAAATATGACCCATTCTTGAATACCTATTATATGGGTTAGCTTGACCATCTAAAATTGCATTATGGGAACTCTCAAGGGAAACAAGCTATTACAAATTTCTAGCAATATAGACAACCTTATATTCATAAACAACATCAATAAATGGCGCCCAATTTCAAAGGTAAATCTTTTTTGGAAGATATAGTTAATTCCGAAGGTAAGTCTTCTTTGGAAGATATAGTTAAATCTTTGATCACTAACACCATAACATTTCAGCAAGATACTCAAGCTAGTATTCAAAATCTTGAAAATCAATTGAGCCAAATGGCAACAACCATCAATCAGCTAGAGGCATAAAGTTCTGAAAAGTTTCCTACTTAAACAGAAATTAATCCCAAGAAAAGTGTCGAAGTTGTCATGTTACAGAGTGGTAAGGAATTGAAGGAACCTTCTCTAAAAATATCCAAAAGAGAAATTGAAGAAGAAGAAAAAAAGGAGGTATCTAACCAACCAGAAAAGTCACATTCAGATCTGTAGAATTTGTTATGCAGCCCACTTTTTCCCAATCGATTCACCAAAGAAAAGAAAGAGGAGCAAGAGAAAGAGATATGGAAAAGTTTCAGAAAAGTCCAGGTAAATATTTCTTTACTTGATGCCATCGAACAAATTCCTTGTTATGCTAAATTTCTTAAGGAACTCTGCACTTCAAAACAGAAATTGAAATTTGATGAGAAAGTGCAATTGGGAGATAATATTTTAGCCATATTGTAGAAGAAAAAGCTACCGCCTAAATGTCAAGACCCAGGTATGTTCACTATTCCCTATAAATTTGGTGATTTGAGAATTGAAAAAGCTATGTTAGATTTGGGTGCATCAATAAATGTCATGTCTTATGATGTTTACAAGTCCTTAAATGTTAGGCCTCTCAAAGAAACTAATGTAGTGATTCAATGAGTGAATCATTCAAATGCTTTTCTAAAGGGCATGTTAGAGGATATCTTAGTTCAAGTAGGTGAAATTCTTTTTTTAGCTAATTTCTATATTTTACAGATAGGGAATGATGATGTATCTACTTCAACTCCAATTTTATTTGGAAGATCGTTCTTGAAAACCACTAGAACAAAAATTGATATTCATAATGGATCATTGACTATGGAATTTGATGGTGAATTGATTAAATTCAATATATACAATGCCATAAAATTTTCAGATGATGAATAACTTGTTGTTTATATGGATTTTATTGACACCTGAGTGCAGGAAAATTCATTATTAAATGGAAGAGACGAACTTGAGATAATTCTGGAGATGACCTATGCATTACAGTCACAATTAATTACAGAAACATTGGTGCCCAACAACAAACTTGAGGTTCTATTTTTCCATTTGGAGAGAACCAAGCAATTGGTCAAGCAATTATCTTTTGTGGAGATGTCCCAAAACAACTCCAAGCTACTACCTTCGTTGATTCAACCACCTATGTTGGAGCTGAAGAGTTTGCCTAACCATCTTAAATATATATTTTTGGGTGAGCAAGATACGTTACCTATTATAATCTCAAGTAAACTCACTATTTTGTAAGAAAATCAATTGATTCAGGTGTTAAGACAACATAAAGAAGCCTTTGGATGGACAGTGGCTGATTTAAAAGGCATTAGTCTCATCATTTGTATGCACCGAATATTGATGCAAAATGAAGCTAAGAAGGTAAGGCAACCCCAATGTCGTTTGAATCCACCAATGATGGAAGTGGTGAAAAAGAAAATCTTGAAGCTTCTTAATGCTGGAATTGGGTAAGTCTAGATAGTTCCAAAGAAAACTGGGGTAATTGTAATAGAAAATAGTAATGTTGAGTTGATACCCATTCGTATTCAAAACAGGCAAAGAGTTTGCATAGATTATAGGAAGCTAAATTCAGTTACTAGAAAAGATCATTTTTCGCTTCCGTTTATTGATCAAATGTTTGAAAGACTTACAAGTAAATCTCATTATTACTGTTTAGATGGTTATTTAGGGTATCACTAGATTTTGATTGCTTCAAAGGACCAAGAGAAAATAACTTTTACATGTCCATTCGGTACCTTTACCTACCGAAGAATGCCATTTGGGTTGTATAATGCACCAGTGACATTTCAAAGGTGTATGGTAAGTATTTTCTCTAATCTTGTGGAGAATTGTATGGAAGTTTTCATGGATGATTTTACAGTTTATGGAGAATCTTTTGAAACATTCATTATCAACCTTGAAAAAGTGCTTAAACGTTGCATTGAGACTAATTTGGTTTTAAATTATGAAAAATGTCATTTTATGGTTGATCAAGGCATAATTTTGGGTCATACAATCTCTTCTAAGAAAATTGAGGTCGATAAGGCTAAGATAGATGTTATATGATCTTTACTTTACCCCGCGATTGTACGGGAAGTTCGTTCTTTTCTTTGTCATGCAAGATTTTATCGACGATTTTTTAATGATTTTTCAAAGTTTTCGTAACCCATGTGTAGATTACTCCAAAAAGAGATGAAATTTGATTTTGATGAGCCATGCTAGATTGCATTTGATGAACTAAAAGAATGACTCACTACAGCCCCAATCATCACTGAAATGGGACATTCCCTTTAAATTAATGTGCGATGCCTCAGATTATGCAATTGGAGTAGTTTTAGGCCAAAAGGTGGACAAAGTACCTCATGTCATTTACTATGCCTTCATGACACTTAATGATGCTTAGAAGAATTATTCCAACATGGAGAAAGAAATTTTGGTTGTAGTTTTTAGGTTAGAAAAATTTCGGTCTTACCTATGGGGTACACGGGTGATCATTTACTCAAACCATATAGCTCTGAAATATTTGGTGACTAAGAAAGAAGCAAAACCAAGGTTAACTCGGTGGATCTTACTCCTACAAGAATTTGAGTTTGAAATATGCGATAAGAAGGGAGCTGAAAATTCGGTGGCTGATCATCTCAGTCGGATCAATCCAACCAATGCATTTGATCTTCTCCAAGATGAATTTCCATATGAAAGTCTCTTTGCAATTTAACAGGTAATTCTATGGTATGCTGACATAGTAAATTTCTTAGTGACTAAGTCCTTACCTAGTGATTTATCTATAGCTGAAAAGGATAAAATTAAACTAGAGGCTAAATATTATATATGGGATGAACCTAATCTTTGGAAATTTTGTGCTGATCAAATTAGTAGAAGATGTGTTGCAGATGATAAAACTCCTTCCATATTAAATTTTTTCCATTCATCTGTGTATGGGGAACATTTTTCTCCTAAAAGAATAGCACATAAAATTATGATACTTACATGTTTTGTAAGTCTTGTGATCGTTGCCAAAGAACCGGTAGTCTGGGATGAAGAGATCAAATGCCACTTACAAATATCCTGGTATGTGAAATTTTTGATATATGGGGAATTGACTTTATGGGCCATTTTCCTTCATCTTTTGTTAAGACTTATATCATTATAGCTATGCATTATGTGTCAAAGTGGATAGAAGTGAAAGCTACTCATACAGATGATACTAAAGTTGTAGTCAATTTTATCAAATCTAACATTTTTGTCAGGTATGGAATACCTCGAGCTATGATTAGTGACATGGGAACTCATTTCTGCAATAAAATTGATGGAAAGATGATGAAGAAACATAGTGTCTCACATCGTATTTCAACTGCATACCATCCACAGACGAGTGGGCAAGTTGCATTCTGCAATCATGAAATTAAATCAATTTTGGAAAAAGTGGTGAATTTGAACATAAAAGATTGGAACTTACGTTTGGATGTTGCCTTTTGGGCGTATCGAACTACTTACAAAACTCCAATAGGCATGTCGCCGTACAAGTTAGTTTTTGGTAAACCTTGTCATTTGCCTGTGGAAATAGAACATAAAACCTACTGGGCTATGAAGCAATTAAACATGGAATTAGTAGAGGCTAGTAATAATAGGAAATTGCAATTGCAAAAGTTAGAAGAGATTTGTAATGAGGCTTATAAAAATGCGAAAATTTATAAGGAAAAAACTAAAGCTTTTTATGATAAAATGATTTTTAGGAAGCAATATTCAGTAGGACAAAAAGTTTTTATTATTATTCAAAGCTTAAGTTATTTCTAGGAAAATTACGATCTTGTTGGCTCGGACCATTTATTGTTTTCTCATGGTGCAATAGAAATTTAAAGTTTAGACACTTCCAAGGTGTTTAAGATTAATGGACACCGTTTGAACCATACTATAAGAACTGTCCAGTCGAGAATGTGGAAGAGATAGAGCTGATAGCCCCAATCTATCTCTAATTAGGTAATTTGATAAACACGTCCAGCTAACGACTTAAAAGAAGCACATTTAGAAGTACCCCAAAAAAATTTCATATTCAATTTTATTTCTATTTTCAGTATTTTTAATTTGTTTAATTTATTTTTTTTTAGCTGTCAATTTTATTCCATTCCCTTTAGTATTTTCACTTGTTAATATTTTTAATTCTAGTTTAATTATTAAAAAAAATTTCCCTTTCCCGTCGCCCACTGTCATTTTACCGCCCAACACATTTTCACCTTCACACTTTCATTCTTCTCTTCCTTTTACTTTCACTCACTCCAAATTTCAACTAGCCACTGCTGAATTAGTAAACACCCATTTCATTGCAATAAAAACCCAACCTTTTACCATACTTCTCACTGTAACCAACCCATTCCCCAGTCCAATTTTTGTCGATTCTATGTTTTCATTTTCATGTTTCAGGACTGTAAAATCACAACGATTGGAGCCATGCCACACAAGAAGAGTGATTCATGCAAGTTAGCTTCACCTATCTTGACATTGGTGACCACTTGACCTCCATCGGACATCACAGCTATAACACCAACTCCATCAATTCCTTCGATGTCAAAGCCAATACCAGGCCCTACAACTAGGAATCTCACTCAGAAGGGTAAGAAAATTGAAAGGAGAAGCCAATGGAACTACGAAGTAGAGCTTTCACTTCTTTTCAAACTATTAGAGGACAATCAAAGATTTTAAAAACTAAGCCAATGCAAAATCTACCCTTGTAAGTATGTTCTGACTAACACACTTGAAACTTTACAAATTCATGATTCTTTTGAGAAATTGGTTGGACAAATTTGGTAGAATGTGTTTGCTAAAATTGATTGTCCTGTATATGTTGAATTAACAAGAAAATTTTATAGCACATTCTAATTTAATTCTCAGGAAGAATTCGACTTGTTTATTGAAGGAATTGTAGAATTTAAACTTATGGGAAAGAATTTGCTTTATTTTTGCTAAATTTAACGTGGTTATGGGTTTTATATCAGGTGATGATGTTAAAAATGAACCATTTGTAAGTTCCCGCTGCGATTATCATAGTAATTTTCATGCATCTAAATTGTGGACTTAATGGTATGTTGACTCTCAACCATATAATGCTAGTGCATCTAAGAGCTCATATTTAAAAAATTTCAATTTTTAAAATCATACATCGACTCTTAGCATACAATTTTTTAGGACGTCAAGATTCTGCGGGTACACTTTCTAAGGCTGAATTTTCTTTTTTGTGGTGTATGGACAAATAAATTCTTGTTAAATTGAGTTTTTGGTTTCTGACACAATTTCAATATGTGTTAAACAAGAAATCTAAACCATTAATATTAGGGTCCTACATCACTCAATTAGTCTTTAATTTGAATTTATTGGACCCTAAAAATACTAATATGATTGTGGTTTGTGCCATGGAACCTTTGGATACAGAATGTTTGTGCAAGATGGGAATCATGGACATGAGTCATGGGAGTATATCCTTCACTAATTGGGGTCTAACTGTCCCTTCCAACCTATGTCTAACCACAAAGAGTCGGGTTGTACCAGATATACTGAGTAGTAGCCAACCTCCCCAAGCTAATTTAGCCACTCATTTAGCTCAACTTGAATGCCAGATGCAGAGAATGGAGCACAATTTGATAGCATATTAGGCACATCAAGGATTCCAACCTCCTTACCCACCAACCCATGATTTCGAGGCTCAACTCATAGAGAATCTTTCTTTTCTCTCCTCTTTTCTATTTTCGTTTCTTTTATTTTATGTCATTACATTAGGGAAAATGTATGGATTAGGTGTGGGGGTGGGGTATGTTCCCTATAACCAATAGTTAGGAATCTTTGTTGAAAATTTTTGAATGTTTATTAACATGTTTTCAATTAATTAGACAACTTTGACACTTTCTAGACTTCCATTTTTAATGACTTAAGTAGTGCAAATAACTTAAGTTGAATTTATTTTTAGGATAATAGATGCCACTTAGTTAAGAAATACAAGTGTATACATTTAGTCAAGGTTTGGAAATCATATGATTAAAAATGGTGTATAATTATGGTGAAGTGTATTAACCTATGAGTTTTTGGGCCTAAAAGATTGAAACATCTATATCAATCTATATTTCCTTGATGTGTGATTATCTTATAAGGTGAATTTTTCTCTAGAACTTGCTTGGAATCGACTTGAAATCACGTCTATACATGCGTGCACAAAAATGATAAAGTCCATCTTTATTTTAAACCTTTAGCTTAAAAGGCCAACCCAATTTAATATCTTTTGTTAAATCTTTTGAGTTAAACCCTTTTTCTTGATAAACCCATAATAAACAACTAAAACTTTTCATATCCTTACCCATCATAAATGTAAGTAGGTATTCTAACCATAATTTATGTCAAACTTATTTGGAGACATATAGAAAGCAAGGAAAAGAAAAAGATAAAAGGAAATTGAAGAGATTGAAATTTGAATTATGTGTTGTACTATTGTCTTTAAATATCATTAAAAAAAGAAAGAAAAAAGAAAAAATAATAATATAGCAGTGAAAAACAAGTTATGGAGTGTAATCTATCTCTACAGAATGACATTGTTAACTCCTTGGTGAGTGAAATTGTGTCTCCATAAGTGGTTAGTTGTTTTACTAATGTTTATGATTTTTGCCCTTTCCGTTTAGCAATCCTTACCTTTACCTATATCCCAATATAATCTTGAATAATACCCTTTTGATTTGTGCATGTTTGTATTTCTAGTGGTGAAAAGTTGTTGAAAAGCAAGCATATGGTAGAATATTTGCATTAGAAGAATTTGAGTGAAATACTGAATCAATAAACACTTGAGTGATTTGAGTGAAATCCAATATGTGAGAGTTTGCTATAATTATGTGCTAGTTTTTGAAATATGATTGCCTTAAATTGACTTTGTTTATATTACTTGAATGATTAACTTTGGGGTATTCAGTGGTTACGAAATTGTTTGACTCTTGAAGTATGCACTATTTACTATTATGAGACTTTGAATAAAGAAATTTGATTTGTTGACCAATTGATTAAAAATATAGTTTGTCAAGGGTGATCAAAAGATTGGTGTAGGGGAATTTGATAAGTTGTTATTTTTGTGCTAACTTTGGATATAAATCTCTTCAATGTCTTTGAAATTTTTATTTAAAATTAATGAACTTGATTCTTAATTGTTCTCAGATGATTTTCAACATATGGGAGATGAATTTGAATAAAAAAGATGCAAAGAAAGCAAAGGTAATTTGAATTCCCAGCTAACAGAAAAGTTTTTGACTAAGCGTGGGCACATGCAAAGGGAAATTTTTTTTGCAGAATTTGATTTCAAAACAGATTCAATACACTTAGGATTTTAATTATTTTAGGAATCAAGTTGTTGCCTTTTATATGGAGATTTGCTACCTGATTTGGAGGATAGTTGTATCTGATAAAATAACAATAAGAGGGAAGACAAAAACGCTCGAAGTCATATCATCTTTTCATGTTTTTCTTTTGTTTTTTAGTTTTATAAGTTTTCGGATTTTTTTTGGAAAAATTGTAGAAATAGAGACAATATGTCATGCTACTTTTCTGTTGGGTTCTACCTCAGTTATGAGTAGCTAAATATTTCTTCTCGGTTAAAGGGAACCAACGTTATCATCTAGTATGTGTGATATTTTTTGAATAAAGTTTATTTCATTTATGAATATTATGTGTCTTTTATATTGCTTTTTATGATTGAATTTATTAATCTCTAGGGTGCCCTTGATTGATTTAATTTACAATCGGATTAGTAAGATTTGACGTTTAGTTTTACTAATCTAAAGTGGCAATTAGGATTACCATCTTTACATTAGAGATTGGGAAATTCTAAGAAAGATATTTATCTAGACTAAATACATATTGTATGTTTGTTATTGCGCTCACTGGTTCTCTTGGTTCTTAAAGCCATTAATTAATCAAACTTAAGATCGTATCTAAGTTGTTGGTTAATAAGAGTATTTAGAATATATGTTTCTATTCATCTAATCCTAAGAGAGAACACCACTCAATGAGTATTCGTTATTGGATTTAATTTTATATCAATGATCTATACTAGTTTGATAATATAGGTGACCCGAAACTAAGGTTTGTTCATCAATTTTCTAGATTTGATTATTTTTGTTTATTTTTAATTTTTTCTTTTTTAATTTCTTAAAATCACGTTGATTCAACCCCCTAATTTGTTTTAGTTTTTAACTCATGAAATATTTACTAATATAACTCATGAAATATTTACTAATAGATTCCTCATGGGAACAATCTCAACTCTTCACTAACTACATATTTCATTATTAGAGTTGGTATTAATTTGGTTGCAGGCGACATCATTACCATATTCGAGTGCTGATTGGTTAAGGACCCTGATAATTTTCAATCCACTCATGGCTACTGTTTATTTTTTTCCTGGAAGTCTTCTTAACTAGTCCATAAAGAAACAACATGTGGTGGAAAAATAATCAACTGAGGCTAAATTGAGATTATTAGGATACAACAATTATAACGAGAACTTGGTGTTCGTCTTTTTAGACCTCCCTTACTTCTTTTTGACAATATGCCTACCACATACAAGACTGCTAATCCCATGTTCCATACCCGCTCAAAACACATAAAGATTGATTTTCACTGTTTGTGAAAGATTAGAGAGGGGCAATTTAACTATTCGTATGTTCCCACTGATGATCAAGTTGTTGATGTATTAACTAAGGGGCTGTTGTCCAATCATTTCGCTCCTCATTGATACAACCTCAACGTTCATGCTCTCCCATTAAGCTTGCGGGGAGGTGTTCAGGAAATTAAGGTGTGCAATACACATGATGAAAGCCAAGTCAAAGTTGATCATATGCCATCACCATATTAGCTGAATATATTGAACAAATCTTACCTTATCATATATGATTCTCATCCTAGTTTATTAAGCCACGAAATTGATGTAGATAGGAAACATTCTATAATCAATTGTAATTTTCTACTATATTCTAGATATGTTTGTTACTGGTGTATATATAAATTGATGGAGATCACTTAAGGTTGATCATCCAAGAATTCCCAAAATAACTCTCCCTTTTAAGCATGCTAGTGTCTATGAATGATACGTTCAAACTTTAAGTCATATTTGAACAGGTGTTTCCCCATCAAAGATTTAGGTCCTCTAAAATATTTTAAAAGTTGTTCG
>JANQBM010000220.1:32387758-32400441 GCA_025594535.1 Erythroxylum domingense
CAGATACTATTTCTAAGTGTGAGGAGGAGATAGTTGGAGGAGCCATTGGAAAACTATGGATAAGAGTTGGATGAACAGTGTTAGGTTTCCCGTGAATGCATTGATGGAGTGAGAATATTTATGAATTTTATGGCTGAAAAAAAGGGCAAAGATTGTGAAATTTCATGCCCTTGTGCACGTTGCATAAATTGTTATATGAGGTTTCAAATTAATGTTTTTGACCATTTAATGCAATTTGGCATGGACCAATTAATGTTTTTGTGGGCATAGATTCTTATTTTTCTCCAAGAAATACTCCTGGTTCTCAATCAAGTCTAAAAAGTGCATTGACTGAAAAGAATGTTGTTTTGCGATGTAAAAGGGCATGAGCTAGATGGTTTGATCCCTCATGCATTCCTTTAAATGCTTTAAATTCACTATATTTTCAACACGCAATAGGTGTTACAATAGCAATAGGTTAAAGATTTAAGGTACCTTTTATTATGAGATGCTTGTGCTTTTACTTCAAGATTTACAAAAGAAATGTCAGTTAATTGTGGATATATATAAGCCTAGTTTGGAATCGACAGGATGCACTATTATAGCATATGGGTGGACTGATCAAAGATAAAGAACCTTGATTAATTTCTTAGTATATTGTAATATTGGAACAACTTTTATTAAGTCTGTTGATGCTTCTGATAAGGTAAAAAGTGTTAATGCTTTATCTGAATTATTTTTTGAAATTGTCGAGTGGGTTGGACCAAAGAATGTTGTGCATTTTGTTACAGATAATACAGCTAATTATGTATCAGCTGAGTACTTATTTCAATCAAAGTATGAACATATTTATTGGTCTCCATGTGCTACTCATTATATAAATCTTACTTGTGTTCGTCTTTAAAGGTGCCTTTTTAATAATTTCCTAGCAAAATGATGAACTCACTTATCGACATAAGTTTTAAATTAAAAGAATTTGATTACCTAGAAGATGATACTTAGAAGAAGAAAGATCTTGCAATTAACATAATTTCAAAAACTGGAGTGAGAATTGTGTATTATCTAACATATTAAAGTAGTAGCTACTTTTTATGTTAAAGAAAAATAAAGAGAAATTTGTAACTAAAGCTATATACGGTTTAGATTGAAAATTCATCAAACCTTAGATCTAATTCAATTTAGAATTGAATTGTCAACACTTTAAATATTTGTTTGAGAGTTAAACCATATATTAAACAATATATAAATTTAGTTAAATCTAGAATTTCAACTGGTGACCAATTTTCAAGGATTCCTCTGTATGTTAAAATGATATCCTAAACAATAATTTTATACTTTTGACTATCCTCTTATTTATTTACAATTTGCCTTAGTCAATAAAATAAGGTTTATAAATTGTTAAAAAAGGGTATCCTAAAGAACAATTTTAAGCTTGCGAGTTATGCTTGATCATGACAAGAATTATTTTAAGCATGAGACTTTTGTCCTGACCATACTATACCTAATTATTTTTTATACTTTTTAGGTTAAATCGTAATGGAGAATATATAATCATTAGAAAAAGATTCGATGAATATCGCATCATCTACTCGTGGTAGGTACGATCCAACATGGGATTATTCTTCTTCTTCTCAAGCATCTGATAAGAATATCTAATATAACTGTATGTCTTACAGTAAAATATTTAAAGAGGTGGAATTTATAGAATGAAAGAACATTTTGCTAGAGTTAAAGGTAATATTGCTTCTTCAAAAAAAAGTACCACTTGATATATGTGACATGATTGGATAATATTTGCAGCAACAAGTAATAAAGAAAAAGGAAAATAAAGAGGCTCATGATATTCATTTGGAGATGATGAAACACCACAAGTAATAGATAAGGGAAAAAGGAAAGCTACTGTTGACATAGATTTTTATTTTTCTCCAAGAACTACTCCTGGTTCTCAACCTAGTCTAAAAAGTGTTTTAACTTATAAGAATGTTGTTTTGCGATGTAAAAGAGCATGGCTAGATGGTTTTATCACTTATGCATTCCTTTAAATACTTTAAATTCACCATATTTTCAAGAAGCAATAGATGCTACAACAACAATAAGTCCAGGATTTAGGGTACCTTTTTATTATGAGCTACGTATGCCTTTCCTTCAAGATTTAGAAAAAGAATGTCAGTTAATTGTAGATACATATAAGTTTAGTTAGGAATTGACAGGATGCACTATTATGGAAGATGGGTGAATTCATCAAAGATAAAGAGCATTGTTTAATTTCTTGGTTTATTGTAGTATTGGAACAACTTTTATCAAGTCTGTTGATGCTTCTGATATGGTAAAAAATGTTAATACTTTATCTGAATTATTTTCTGAAATTGTCAAGTGGGTTGGATCAAAGAATGTTGTGCATTTTGTTACAAATAATGGAGCTAATTATGTATCAGCTGGGTTCTTATTACAATTAAAGTATGAACATATTTATTGGTCTCCATATGCTGCTCATTGTATAAATCTTATTTGTGTTAGTCTTCAAAGGTTCCTTTTTAATAATTTCCTAGAAAAATGATGAACTCACTTGTCGGTATAAGTTTTTAATTAAAATAATTTGATTACCTAGAAGATGATACTTAGAAGAAGAAAGATTTTGTAATTAACATAATTTCAAAAACTGGAGTGAGAATTGTGTATTATCTAACATATTAAAGTAGTAGTTACTTTTTTATGTAAAAGAAAAATAAAGAATTTTTTTTTTAACTAAAGCTATATGCAGTTTAGATTGAAAATTCATCAAACCTTAGATCTAATTCAATTTAGAATTGAATTGTCAACTCTTTAAAGATTTGTTTAAGAGTTAAACAATATATTAAACAATACATGAATTTAGTTAAATCTAGATTTTAAACTGATGACCTATTTTCAAGTATTCCTTTGTATGTTAAAATGGTATACTAAACAAAAATTTTATACTTTTGACTATCTTCTTATATAATTACAATTTTCCTTAGTCAATAAGATAAGGTTTATAAATTGTTAAAAAGGATATCCTAAAGAACAATTTTATTTTTAACAATTTTAAGCTTGTGAGTTGTGACTGTTAAGGACGAGAATTATTTTAAGTATGAGACTTTTGTCTTGACCATAGTATACCTAATTATTTTTTATACTTTTTAGGTTAAATCATAATGAAGTATACAGAATTATTATAAAAATATTCGATGAATATCACATCATCTACTCGTGATAAGTCCGATCCAGTATGGAATTATTTTTCTTCTTCTTAAGCATTTGATGGGAATATCCAATATAACTGTATATATTGCGGTATAATATTTAAAGGGGTGGAATTTATAGAATTAAAGAACATCTTGCTAGATTTAAAGGTAATATTGCTTCTTGCAAAAAAGTGCCACTTGATGTACGTGATATGATTGGAAAATATTTATAGCAACAAGTAAAAAAGAAAAAGGAAAATAAAGAAGCTCATGATATATCATTTGGAGATGATGAAACACCACAAGTACTGGATAAAGGAAAAAGGAAAGCTATTGTTGACATAGATTCTTATTTTTCTTCAAGAAATACTCCTGGTTCTTAACCTAGTCTAAAAGTGTTTTGACTAATAAAATTGTTGTTTTACGATTTAAAAAGGCATGAGCTAGATGGTTCTATCAGTCATGTATTCCTTTAAATGCTTTAAATTCACCATATTTTCAACAAGCAATAGGTGCTATAATAGCAATAGGTTCAAGATTTAAGGTACCTTTTTATTATGAGATGCGTGTACCTTTACTTTAAGATTTAAAAAGAAGTGTCAGTTAATTGTGGATATATATAAGTCTAGCTGGGAATCAACAGGATGCACTACTATGGCAGATGGGTGGACTAATCAAAGATAAAGAACCTTAATTAATTTCTTGGTTTATTGTAATATTGGAACAATTTTTATTAAGTCTGTTAATGCTTCTGATATGGTAAAAAGTGTTACTGCTTTATCTGAATTATTTTCTGAAATTGTCAAGTGGGTTGGACCAAAGAATGTTATGCATTTTGTTATAGATAATATAGCTAATTATGTATCAACTGGGTACTTGTTACAATCAAAGTATGAACATATTTATTGGTCTCCGTGTGCTACTCATTGTATAAATCTTATTTGTGTTTGTCTTCAAAGGTGCCTTTTTAATAATTTCCTACAAAAATGATGAACTCACTTGTCGGTATAAGTTTTCAATTAAAAGAATTTGATTACCTAGAAGATGATACTTAGAAGAAGAAAGATCTTGTAATTAACATAATTTCAAAAACTGGAGTGAGAATTGTGTATTATCTAACATATTAAAGTAGTAGTTATTTTTTATGTCAAAGAAAAATAAAGAGAAATTTTGTAACCAAAGTTATATGCAGTTTAGATTGAAAATTTATCAAACCTTATATCTAATTCAATTTGGAATTGAATTGTCAACACTTTAAAGATTTGATTAAGAGTTAAACAATACATGAATTTAGTTAAATCTAGAATTTCAACTGATGACCTATTTTCAAGGATTCCTTTGTATGTTAAAATGGTATCCTAAACAATAATTTTATACTTTTGACTATCCTCTTATTTATTTACAATTTACCTTAGTCAATAAGATGAGGTTTATAAATTGTTAAAAAAGGGTATCCTAAAGAACAATTTTAAGCTTGCAAGTTGTGATTGTTCATGACGAGAATTATTTTAAATAGGACACTTTTTTCCTGACCTTAATAATACCTTATTAAGAATGAAACACCACAAGTACTAGATAAGGAGAAAAGGAAAGCTATTGTTGACATAGATTCTTATTTTTCTCCAAGAACTACTCCTGGTTCTCAACCTAGTCCAAAAAATGTTTTGACTGATAAGAATGTCATTTTACAATGTAAAAGAGCATGGCTAGATGGTTTTATCACTTATGCATTCCTTTAAATGCTTTAAATGCACCATATTTTCAAGAAGCAATAGATGCTTCAACAGTAATAAGTCCAGGATTTAAGATACCTTTTTATTATCAGCTGTGTGTGCCTTTACTTCAAGATTTAGAAAAAGAATGTCAGTTAATTGTGGATACAAATAAGTTTAGTTGGAAATTGATAGGATGCACTATTATGGCAGATGGGTGAACTGATCAAAGATAAAGAACATTGATCAATTTCTTGGTTTATTGTGGCATTGGAAAAACTTTTATCAAGTCTATTGATTCTTCTGATATGGTAAAAAGTGTTAATGCATTTTTTCAATTATTTTCTGAAATTATCGAGTGGGTTGGACCAAAAAATGTTATGCATTTTGTTACAAATAATGGAGCTAATTATATATCATCTGGGTTCTTATTACAATCAAAGTATGAACATATTTATTGGTCTCCATTTGTTGCTCATTGTATATATCTTTTTTGTGTTGGTCTTTAAAGGTGCCTTTTTAATAATTTCCTAGAAAAATGATGAACTCACTTGTCGATATAGGTTTTCAATCAAAAGAATTTGATTACCTAGAAGATGATACTTAGAAGAAGAAAGATCTTGTAATTAACATAATTTCAAAAACTGGAGTGAGAATTGTGTATCATCTAACATATTAAAGAAGTAGTTACTTTTTATGTAAAATAAAAATAAAGAAAAATTTTGTAACTAAAGTTATATGCGATTTAGATTGAAAGTTCGTCAAACCTTAGATCTAATTCAATTTAGAATTGAATTGTCAACACTTTAAAGATTTGTTTGAGAGTCAAACAATATATTAAACAATACATGAATTTAGTTAAATCTAGAATTTCAACTAATGACCTATTTTTAAGGATTCCTTTGTATGTTAAAATGGTATCCTAAACAGTAATTTTATACTTTTGACTATCCTCTTATATATTTACAATTTACCTTAGTCAATAAGATAAGTTTATAATTATTAAAGGGTATCCTAAAGAATAATTTTAAGCTTGTAAGTTGTGACTGTTGATGACGAGAATTATTTTAAGTATGAGACTTTTGTCTCGAACATAGTATACCTAATTATTTTTTATACTTTTTAGGTTAAATCATAATGAAGTATATAGAATTATTAGAAAAAGATTCGATGAATATCACATCATCTACTCGTGGTAAGTCCGATCCAACATGAAATTATTTTTCTTCTTCTCAAGCATCTTATTGGAATATTCAATATAACTGTATATATTACGGTATAATATTTAAAGGGGTGGAATTTATATAATGAAAAAACATCTTGTTGGAGTTAAAGGTAATATTTCTTCTTGCAAAAAAGTGTCATTTGATGTACGTGATATGATTGGAAAATATTTGCAGAAACAAGTAAAAAGAAAGAAAAATAAAGAGGCTCATGATATATCATTTGGAGATGATGAAACACCACAAGTATTAGATAAGGGAAAAAGGAAAGTTATTATTGACATAGATTCTTATTTTTCTCCAAGAAATACTCCTAGTGCTCAACCTATTCCAAAAAGTGTTTTGACTGATACAAATGTTGTTTTGCGATGTAAAAGAGCATGAGCTAGATGGTTCTATCACTCATGCATTCCTTTAAATGCTTTAAATTCACTATATTTTTAAGAAGCAATAGGTGCTACAATAGCAATAGGTTCAAGATTTAAGGTATCTTTTTATTATGAGCTGCGTGTTATTTTACTACAGGATTTAAAAAAGGAATGTCAGTTAATTGTGGATACATATAAGTCTAGTTGGGAATCGACAGGATGTACTATTATGACAGATGGGTGGATTGATCAAAGATAAAGAACCTTGATTAACTTCTTGGTTTATTGTAATATTGGAACAACTTTTATCAAGTCTTTTAATGCTTCTGATATAGTAAAAAGTCTTAATGCTTTATCTGAATTATTTTCTGAAATTGTCGAGTGAGTTGGACCAAAGAATGTTGTGCATTTTGTTACAATTATTGTAGCTAATTATGTATCAGTTGGGGTACTTATTATAATCAAAGTATGGACATATTTATTGGTCTCCATATGCTGCTAATTCTATAAATCTTATTTTAAAAGATATTGGTAGTATGGATCATATTTCTACTCTTGCTTCCTGCGCATCTAAGATCACAAATTTTGTGTATAATCGTATCATATTTTTGCAAGGTTAAGAAAGCAAGAAGAATGGGTTGAGATCGTGCGTCCCGTTACTACCATGTTTGCAACTACATTTATTACTTTAAAAAGTGTATATGAACATAAACATTTACTTCAAAATTTAGTGACAAGTAAACACTTTTCAAGTCATAAGTAATCAAAGAGGAAAAAAGGAAAAGAAGTTTGTGTTATTATTCTAGATAATAAATTTTGAGATGTTTGCTTGATCATTGTGAAGATTGTGACTCCATTTATAAGGTTGTTGAGAATTGTTGACCCATATGAGAAGTTGTCTTTGGGGTATATATATGATGGTATGTATAGAACTCACAAAACAATTATAGATCTTTTTAAAGGGAAGGAGAAATTGTACAAGCCGTACATAGATATTATTGATCGACGATGGGATAAGCATCTTACCCAAAGGATCCACTTAGTAGCTTATTTTCTCAATCCTTATTGCTTATATAGTGAAGACATTACAATTAATATTATGAGTGGTTTGTTTGATGTGATTGAATGCAAAGGTATTTTCTCTATTGAAGAGCAATCATAAGCAACAAATGAAATTAAATTGTATTGTGAAGGTTTAAGAGTTTTGCTAAATCATCAGCAAAGAAAGAACTTATGAAGAAAAAAATGCAGCCTGGTAAGTTTATACTTTTAATTCATTCTTTATTTATTGTTAATATATTTATTTATCATAACTATTAATTTAAAATACAGATGAGTGGTGGAGATTATTCAGTAACAGTGCTCTAATATTGAGAAAACTCACTATTAGATTACTCAGTCAAACAACTTCTCAATGAGATTGTGAATGTAATTGGAGCAATTTTTTAACATATTCATATAAAGAAACGAAATCGTTTAGAATATCAAAAACTTAATGAGCTTGTTTACGTTACTTATAATATGATAATGAAGAACAGGTATTTTATAGTTTTATTTTTATTTCATTAATTTTATTTTTAATATTGACTTTATAATTTCTTTATTATGTATTCAGAGCACTTAGTAAGAAGAAAACATATGATCCAGTTGATATTGATTGTATTGAACATATTGATCTTTGGATCGAAGAAGAAGAATCATCACTTGATTTTGATTATAATGAACTTAAAAAGGTGATTTATGAAAAAATGCATTTGTCACAATGAAAGAATTAAGAACATCTATTGATAGTCAGTTCATATCTTATTTTGACCAAATTTAAGTTAAAATTGTAATATATTACAAGTTTACAATTGAGAATAATTTCATACATTACTAATTTGTAATTTATTTAAACGCAGTATAAGAAGTTGATGCAAATACTTTAAATGAAATTGTAGTTTACGAGTCTTTAAATAACATTGGAGAATTTGGAGCCTTTGACGATGACGAGAGACAACCTCCTTCACAGATACAATTTTGATTTTTAATGTTATTTTAAGTTTTATATTAGATTCATATTTATTTATTATTAATTCATTATATAATAATAGACATTGGTGTATTTTTTATTTCAATAAAATATTTTATTTTTACTTATTCTTATAAATTTTACTTCTTATTTGTTGCATACCAGTTTTATAGCTATTCATTACTGGTTGAATATTTAAACCTTAAACATTTCCTTTGATCAGTCCGATGTCTGGTCCGGTTTTTAAAACATTGGAAATTATAACATCTAAGGTGACTTACTATATAATGTTATGATACAATATTTTTCTAAAAAATTTAAAATTCAAATATTTTATTATTTCTTTTTAGAGTACAAATTATAATTATAAAATTGGATAAAATTTGAGATTTGTTTAGTAATTAACCTTCTTTTTTTTAAAATATAAATTACAAAACATTGTATTTCAATTTCCTTGGTACTATCACTCAATGTTGGAACATTCTAATCTTAGAAGGAATTTAATTATTGAACAAACTTAGAATTAGCAAGTTCATATTACTTTAAAATTCAAAAGAATGATGCAAGTCGGAACCTTATTTTTTTAAAACGCATTGTGATTACAAAAAGAAAATTGTAGATTTCAATCTTCGGTTCGTAGATTATCTACTAAGAAGAAGGGAAAAAAAAAAGTTTATAGGTATCCTCTAAACCAGGAATCATTTAACCATGCAGCTTCACTTAATTGAGATCCCTTCGAGTAAACTATATTGATAAGAGAATGAAAATTGGGTAAGTATATATAATCATACATTTTTCAGTGATTACTAACTAGACTCTTTGGAGTTGCCTTTGTCTCCCTTCCTAGCAATAACGTCCACGAGCACCTTTGACTTTTGAGTTACCAACGAGAACATGGGTGAGTACATAACATGGACAGACGCAGGCCACGTTAGTTGATGATAAAAAGTATATGTTTTGTCTTTGTAATCAAGGAAACCAAATTTATGCATTCGTGGCAAACAAGCTAAGTTTTGAGTATGGTTGTAGATGTTGATAACAAGCCCAACTTGACCAAACGTTTCGACCTTTATGCAATTGAATTGAATAGGCCGCCTTGGGTGGTTAATTTTACGGTTTAGGGGTTTAGACTTTTATAAATTTACATTAATAGCCTCCATTACATGCTGATTCTTATAGTTTCAATTCGGGTTAAACAGACTAAATATGGATATGTTACGACTAAATTAATAAGATAATAAAATTTCAAAAATCTTTATATAATTATATGATGTCATTCCTATTATTATAAATTAACAGCTTAAATACTACCTCTCTCTCTCTCTCTCTCTCTATATATATATATATATATATATAAATACATATATATACATAAAATTGATTATTATATTTTCAAAAAATACTACCAATTTTATATGTATTTTTCTTGAAATAAAATTAATTATATTTCATTTTTAATTTTTATAAAATTAAACGTCTTAATGTTAAAATTCTTGATTTGCAATAAATATATTGAATAGATGTGATCAGTAATTGGTATTCAATTAATTAAAATCGGTGAATTTATAATTAATAAAATATATAGCATTAAATTTAAATACATTCTGTAAATTAATAAATTAAATTAAATTTCAATTGATAAATTTTATATGGTCATAAAACCATTAACCTATATAAGTGTTACTATATTTTCTGCCATGTACTTAAAATAGAAAATTAATTTCCTTTTCTTCTTTCTTGATGGAGATATCATACAAAATTTCCTGGACCTTCTAATTCTGCTTTGACGATGATCCAACAAGTTTAAACTGCTGCCGTTGGCCATTAATTGTATCCAACGTATAAACTACGTCGTAGCAGAAATAATAGAAAGCTGGTATCCAAATCAAATCGGAAAATTTATCAACCCAAGCAGGGCTTTGTGTTCCAAACTCCAATCTCAGTTCCTGTATGCTGCGAATGGTTTGTGAGCCGTATGCTAAGGTAGGATGAAACAAAAATTTAAAAATAGAATAAAATAAAAATTAGAGATAATGAAGTGTTTGATTATAATGGATAAATTAGATAAAATTGTGTGTATCTCGATGCTGAAAAAATGTTTGGCTGCAGTTGACAGAACATAAAAAATAGTGTCAATAACTAAACTACCCCAACAGTATAATATGATTAGAAATATGTAATTCATTGATTATTTTAAAACGAATGATTTGTATTAGTATTTTTTTAATTGCATCTATAAATAACGAATTAAAAAATATATGTTACTCATTTTTTAAAAAGAGATATTTAAATGCTATATATTTAAATAAAAATTCAATTTTTGATAAATTAATTAAAAGAATTCATACTGTTAAAAATATATAACATTTAAAAGAGATAGTTAATGCTGTTTCTTTCCATTTATATTTACATTTTTTATTTTTGTTTTTAAATTTATTAAAAAAATATGTTTATTTAAATTTTTAGTTTTTGTATTTGATTTTAGCTTCTTTCGGTATTCAAAATTTTTGAAAATCACAAAAAATGATTTTTTATTTTTTATTTTCTATTTGTACTTTTCATAATCTGACTTGCTGATATCGACTAAATGTATATTATTTAACATATTAATTATTAATAAGTTATGAATAATTTAATTTAATTTAATTAATAAATTAATTAAAATTATTAATAATTTAATTATATTTATTTGATTTCTGAAGTTAAATCAAATAAAAATAATTTAATAATTATTAATAAATATAATTAAACATAAAATATATTTTAAATATATAAAATTTCAAATAAAATTTTTATTTAATAATTAAATTATATTTAAAATAAAAATTAATTTATAAATTATTTATTTTAATAAAGTAAAATAATTTTATTGATAATTTATTGATAAATATTATATAAGAGATCAAACAAAATTTATTAATTAAAAATAATTTATTTAAAGTTTTATCGAATATTTAATTATCATCAATAATAATAAAATATAACTATATTGATATTAACAACCATACAAGGATTTGATTTTATTTGAAAGAAAAATGGAAACTAAAAATAGAAACAAAATTAAAAATTACAATAGAAGAGATAAAAGTAAAACCTGAAGAAAGGGTAACAAGCTTTTGAGCAAATTTCGCGTTCTAAGTCTTATTTTATTTCTACATAAGCGGTCCTCCAAAAGTAATGGAAGATATACAGGTCGTTTGAAAACTTTCGAATTAGATTTATTGACGAATTAGATTTAATTATATTTATAGGATTGAATTAAATTCGATTTACACTTTTTAGAATAAATCTATAAATATTATAATTAAATTTAATTACATTATTTGGAACACAATAAAAATAAATTCAACTACTTCCTATAATTTTTTTATCCTTAACTAAAAATAGTACGTAATTAATGTGTATGTGTTTTGTAATAATTTGTATATTTATTATGTATATATTTTGTAAAAAGAATTTTTAATGTTTTGAAAAGAATTGATTCTTCAATTCACACACTAATTCGTACAATTTGAGATGTGAATTAAATTTATAAAGAAAATGAGATTCAATTACACAGTTAAATTCAAGTTATCTCTTTTTTAACATTTTAAACGCATGAATTAAATTTAATTATATAAAATTAATGAATTGAATCCAGTTCGTTAGATTTCAAACGTTTTGATAAGTTTTTGATTCAGTTTTTTCTGCTCGTAATCTGTGGGATGGATTGAAAAGAACTTGAAACATATTTCAGAAGTTTATAATTTCTTATGAGTACCATGAGAATGCTTTTATCCTAGAGAGAAACAAGGCATGCTTTTAGCCCACCATTGAGAGATGAATGTGTCACTTTCCTCCAATTTGGCTGATCTTAGTCAGGCCTTCGCCTCGGGTGTTTCAGGAATTCGAACTTCGGAAGTTGTTCCAATTTTGCTGACCTTGGGAGTTTCAGGGATTCGAATTTCGGAAGTTGTTCGAATTTTTCGGATCGCCTCAGGCGTTTCAGGAATTCGAACTACAGAAGTTTTTCCAATTTTGCTGGCCTCGGGAGTTTCAGGGATTCGAATTTCAGAAGTTGTTCGCAATTTTCGGATGGCCTCGGGCGTTTCAGGGATTCGAACTTTACGTACTGCTGATCTGTAAGCCACGGGGGGAATGTCAGGAGATTGAGCTGGATTTGGTCCACCAGGAACTAGCCTCTTTAT
>JANQBM010000220.1:32411240-32428977 GCA_025594535.1 Erythroxylum domingense
AATAAATTTTATAGAATAATTAATAATATTATTTTAATATTGTTAATAATAAATTGTATATAATTAATAATAAAATAAAAATTTTAATTAATCAAAATAGAAAATATAAAAAATTATTCTTTAATTGTTTGTATATATTTCTATATAAATAAAAAAAATATTTTTAAATATAAATCACATATAATATAATAAAATAAAATTTATTAAATAATTAATAATAATAATTTTATATAATCAATAATAAATTGTATATAATTAATAATAAAATAAAATTAATAAAATATTTATTAATAAAATAAAAAATATATTTAAAAATTATTCTTTAATTGTTTGTATATATTTCTATATAAGTATAAATATAAGTAAATTATTTACATATATAAATCAAATAGAATAGAATAAAATTTATTAAATAATTGATAATAATAATTTTATATAATTAATAATAAATTATATATAATTAATAATAAATTTTTTATTAATGAAAATAGAAAATATATAAACAATTATTCTTTAATTATTTGTATATATTTTTATATAAATAAAAAAATATTTTTAAATATAAATCACATATAATAGAATAAATAATTTAATTTAATTTAATTTATTAAATAATTAATAATAATATTTTATATAATTAATAATAAATTGTATATAATTAATAATAAAATAATAAACCTCCTGCAATAATCATTTTAATATAAGGGGTATAATAGTCATTTATTATACATTACATTACATTTCATTCATCTTCCAAATAACATTTAACTATATTACATTATGATCCTTTCCATCTCTCCCAAATAACGTTTTACTGTATTACATTTCATTATAAACCGTTCCATTCTATTTTATTCCGTTACATTCCATTCTATTTCATTCTATTAATTAACATCCAACCAAATAGAGCGTTAATGTCATTCTATTCAAAATTGCATTTACCATTATCATTTACTATATTTGGAAGGAGCGAAACTCTCGTAGGTTTACAAACTTCGAAGAAGGGAAATACCATAAAGTTGATAAGGATTATTAATGGAATTAGATCAACCTTAATTGTCAAAAATCTAAAACATACTCTCTCTCTCTTTGACATGAAAAGTAGTTGGAATATTAAGGTGGTTTATCATGTTGTCATAATAGCTAATTTTCTTAATCTATTTTACAGTTTTTGTCTTGATTACTCATTGTAATATTCTATTAGTTTTTGTTTATAGTTAATTCAATATTTATTTTTTCAAAAAAAAAGCTTAAAATCAATTGAATCTAGTCAAATTAACTTAATTTTAGATCTAATTTTAATTTTTTGAAAATTTTAAATTTGAATTAGAGGATCTAATTGAAATTTTTAAGTGATATGATGTTATTTTTAAATTTGCTTGATTTTGATTTAAAATTTAATATATAAAATAAAAATAAAATTTAATAAAATTTTGAATTGAATCAAACTTATAAAAATCCTGAAATCGAATTTGCATAAGACAATAACACTACCTTAGGTGCATGTTTGATAAGAAACAAAATTATCTATACCCACTAACTTATATAAACCCTAATTTACACGATTTTATTCATATAAATATATAAATTTTAAATAAATAGATAAATAAAATCGCGTAAAATAGAATTAGTATAAACTGGTGATTATGGAAGATTTCATCCCGTTTCACAGGACCGATCCACTCATTCTACACCACGGATATGCCATTAACTTACAGGTACTATTGAGTTGAGACGCTCACGTGTGGACACGAGGATATTATTTCCAGCATTCGATAAAGACTCACACACCCCTACGGCCCTACAACACTGCGTCCCTGCCTGTCATGATTCGCGTCAGGAACCCCAACCTCAGCGGTCCCTGAGTTTGGTCCTGTGAAGTTGCTCATGTGAAAAGATCCACGTCAAGATACGATATGATATTTTAAAATTAGATTAAAATTAAATTAATAAGAATTTTTTAAAATTTAAAAATTTTAATAAATATTATACTATCATAAAATTATTTAAAATTTAAATAAAATTTAAAAATAATAAAAAGAGTATTTTTACCTATAAAATTTAAAATTTTAATTAAAAAGAATGTTAAATAAAAATTAATCATTTTATTTTAGTTTATAAAAATTTGTTTGCGAAAACTAATTGATTAATTAATAAATTGATTGGTTTTTATCAATAAAAATTATTAAACTAAATTAAACCGAAAAACTAAAAACAAATAATTCACCAGCTCAAAATTTGTACTATTAAATCGATCAAATAAATTTGGTTTTTAAAATAACCAAGATCTACTCTAATTATATAGCTAAGTAGTATTATAAAAAATTAAATTAATTTGACAGAGTAACTTATAAAATTTTTAAATCAATTAATTTTTAATTTATTTTATAATGATAATTTTTATTTAAAATGAATTATTTTAATTAACCAATAAGTTTTTATCAATTAATTAATTTTTTAAAAATAAATTAAACTAATTAATTTTTATTTAATAATCTTATTCTTTAATTAAATTTAAATTTATTCAAGAGATAAGGATAATCTTTTTTTAAAATCTTTATAACATATCAACTTTTAATTAACTTTATGAGAATAATGATCATTTTGGTTTCAACAATGTATTTGGTTCACCTGCAAGAACAAATAAGGAATAGAATGACGATTCTTTAATAATAGAATAAAATATGTATTATTTAGTTTGATTTATTTATAAAAATTTTAATAATAATATAATATGAATGTTTAATTTGAATACATAAATTTTGAATAATAAATAAATAATTAATAAAAAGATCAAAATATCAGTTAATCCTTATTAACATTATTATTATTATTATAGCTAAGTAATTTTGTAGAGTCTTTAAGGATATTTTTATCTAATATATCCTCGTTTTTATTCCCGACTTACTTAGAATAGATAAAAATAGGGAAAGGGGTGAATTTACTTATTTTTCAAACTTAATAAATAAATAAACTCTTTAATTATATATTTTGTATATTTTCTTTATTTAATTTATTACCAAAAATAGATAAAAATAAAATGACGATTTCAGTCGACCAAACCCCTGTAATTGTATATAATGACTCATACCTAATCATAAGCATGAGATGTTTGAAACATTCAATTCCTTTCCGATAATGGACCACCTGACTGACGGGACATCCTATAATGTGTGGAAGATAATGCATGAAACAGAGGTGGCATGGCACCGGGTGGAATCGAGTATCTTCTCCGCTTATTAACAGCGTAAGAATACGAGATCATATCTTCTGTACGACTTATGTTATTTTTATTCTATTTCTCAAATTATTAATAGCCAATCAACAAAATCACAAGTTTATTATTAGAAATCCAAAGTTGCAAATCGCAAACCTAGTTCCAAACTTTCCTATTATTTAGACATTCTCCTTAATTCCCATTCTTAAGAAGCTTAAGGTAACACAGTAACTTGTCTATGTACCAGTCCTGTCTTCTCTTGTCTTCAAGCAACCCTTTCATCTCTATAGCTTTGTCTCTATAAACCTTTCCTGCTTCCTCCACAACCACCATTCTAAGCGATTCAGCTACCGAGTTACTCGTAAACGACCCATCTTCTTCATTTCTCGGTATCACATACCCTATCATTTTCTCCTGAAACAACTTGGCGTTTATTCCCTGATCTGCATAACATGTTAGTATTATCAGAGGTTTAGAGAACTGGAGCGCCTCCACCACCGAGCTCCAACCACCGTGAGTCAAGAACCCTCCGATGGAATCATGAGCCAGGATCTTCAGCTGAGGTGCCCAGTTGGTGCAAACCACACCACGTCCTTTGGTTCGTTCCTCAAACCCTTGAGGGAGTTCAATCAACTCTGCATCTACTAAGCCTCGGCGCTTTCTTAGCACCCAAAAGAATGCCATTTCTGATAGTTCCAGCCCCATAGCTATTGCGTCAAGTTCTTGTTGACTGGGTTTCGCTTCGCTGCCAAAGGCTATGTATAATACAGAACCCTTATCTCTTTTGTCGAGCCAATCTTTTATCGATGGCCAAGAGGCAGAACTGTCGTCAGTGTCGGACGTTGATGGTGGGAGTACACCGATGGGAAAAACTGGCTTTTGGTGAAGTTGTTCCAAGAGTTCAAGCCATTCTGGTTCAATCTCCGTGCAGCTTCTTACTGCTATTAGGTCACAACGTCTCATGGCTTCACGAAACCGGTAAAAATCAGAAATGTTGGATTCATTACCAGTGATTGCTGAGAAGATCTTTGAAACCTCGAAAAAGCGGAATGCAACTGTGGAAGGAAATGGAACCCATTTGGGAGTCACAGTGTAGTCTTCAACTTCACGTCGATAATCTTCATCTCCTGAGGCCGGACTGATATAGCAGTTGACAGAAGCGATGAATATGCTGAAATATACACTGGGGATGTTGAGTTTACGGGCTATACATGGTACCCAGTAAGCAGCGAAATCATAAAGAACACAATCTGGGACACAGGATTGAAGGAAGGAGGACAAGGGTTCCTGTAGAAGATCATAAGCTTTTTTAAGGTACCAAATGTGTTCTAAGTGCAAATCCGTGGTGGCCTCTGCTTCTTGTGGGAGGTTTTCGAGGTAGGGTAGTGGAAGTTTGACAAAAGAAATGAGAGAACATAGATCAGGAGGGAGTTTTGGGAGGCGATCAATGTTTCTTGGGGTTGATATGAAAGAAACCATGTGACCCTTTTGAGCAATGAGCTTGGCAAGCTCTAAGAATGGGTTCATATGACCCAAGGCTAGCCATGGAAACATAGCTATGTGAAGCTTACTATCATCTTTAGCCATGGGGGACTGAACCTGCAAACGTTTCAAAGAGACTAACCAGAAGGAACCTTTCGCTGGAACTCGAAGGGAACTTCAAGCTCTTAATATAGAAAAATAGGACTCGTACCATACACTGAATCGTTTCATGATTACTGTGAAAGCAAGTGGAAGAGCCTCTGAATGAATTGATGAATTATTGGAACAAGATTCCAGCCCGGTTTGGATTTACATATTTACCCGATGAAAGCAAAAATTAGTCTAAATATATCCCGTGGGCTAAAGTTATCAAGGAAAATTAGATTAAAAAAATTATCTTCTATTTTTCGTACAGATTTTAGGGCAGTGTAAAGGTTTAATCACGTCGAGGAAGGTTTGGGGCCCATAAACTCGTCCTTGATAACAAAAAAGAAATGCATCCAACTATCCGAACAAATCTTCTGTTTCAACGAATGCATTGATTATAACGTGTAGTCAATTCTTCGGGCATTGATCAGCATGTGTACTCCATACAGTAGATGTGTCTCCCTCTGCTGGGCGAGTGCGTTTAGTATCACAGATTTGGGACTGACTTAAGAGAGCGTTGATAACCGCTAAAATTAACTTATTAAAATAATAAATATTTATTTTTAATAAATACTTATATATTTAAGATTGTTATTTTAGTAAATGTTAAAATAATAAAATAAATATTTAGCGAGTGTAATTGTGATTAATAAAAAGAGATAAAATAATTAAAAAATTAATTATTTTATAAATAATTAAAAAATATATTATTAATCATATAAATTTAAAATTATAAATAATAAAATATTAAATAAAAATAAAAATAAAAATAAAAATAAATTTAATAAATAAAATATATTATTAGTTATATTAATTAAGAGTATAATGAAAAATAATACTTGTAATGAAGATTATTAATGGAAAGTAAAATTTCTACCGCAAAAGTAGTTTCTTACCGCCATCTTCTTTCTGCTTATTGATTTTTGCGGTAACAACTTTTCTCCAACCTTCAGTTTTTTATCGCAGATTCAAACATATGACTGCGTTTGAAAACTGCAATAAATAAATACTTATCACAACCACACTGCAGATTCAAACATAACTTAAATCTTATTTATATATTTATAAAAAGTCCATGTAAATGTATAAATGAAATTTAATAAAACATGATAGAAACACTACAATACAATGGATACAAAAATTCTGATCTCTCAAATTACGAGTGATTGAAAGATGAAGAAATTAGTTTCTTGATTAGACACTTCATATTACATTAAATTCCTTATAATTTGATTATTTTATTTAAATATGTTATTTTAAAAATGATCATTGACCTCTTGTAATATTATAAAAGCGGTCAAATCACACGAAAGTCAGTCTAATTAACTCATAATTTTAACTATACTAATTTATGTCAGTTGTACAGCTATGGAATTAGAGATTTCAGTCCAAACTATACAGAATTCTTTGGACGTAAGTTACAACATATATACAGTTTAAGCAATTCGTTGAACTTAGTGATAATAGTGAAGGTTGAAAGGAAGATGGAGAAACTACCGATGCCAAGAGTAGCTTCAGCCATAAGTGTAGACCTTTTACTAACAACAAAATTCTTGAGCCTATTCACTTTGGTGATGTTAGCCTATTTTCCTCTGAATCATGCTTGAATGTAGAGTTAGAATCCCCACCCATCAACTCGGAGAAACCTTCAACCTTCACAGGTGGAGCCCTAACAATTCCCATGTTCCTGAATGCATAAAGAGATTCTTTCAGAGGAGTACTTCTAATGAGGATGGAAGCTACCTTGTAAATTTTACTTACGGTGACTGCACTTGCGGAACTTGCATTGATGCTACCTGCCTAAGCTGATTGCCAGATTGAGCATGGAGATTTGTCATGGCAGCTATATGTTGCTGTCGGAATTGCATCTGTCTGATAGAATTGAAGGCGTTGTTATCCATGGGCAGTTCTGGCGGATTTTCAACTTTTACTTGTACCAATGGTCTGTCTTTATCCATATCCATACCCGGGCGAGGCGTAGGCGTGGGTGGCTGCCGCCTACGCATTCTCTCCAACTGCTGCTGCTGAAATGCCAAATTCTGGGAATGAGCCATCATCTGCTGCATTTGGGGATGCATTTGCCTTGGAAGCTGTATCTTCACCATGGAACCACAGAAGAATTATCACAAAGCGATTATAAGCACAGGTCAACATTAGATGCTATCGTGGTCAGAAGATTGGTTACTGATCACAGTACATTAAATTGCTGAAATCATAGATATCTTAATGCTTTCGTTCAAACTGTTAAACACATGCTAATTGTCTAGAAATAAGATTTAGTGGCCAAATATCACTATGCATAGCAAATTCCCAAACCCTAATCAAGGCAGAAGTCCAAAACCCTTCTGGTATAACACTCCCTCTATCACAATAAGCATCACCATTGAAAGAAAAAAGTGATGTGCGAGCAGTTAATCAGCTATGATATTCTTTAGCATTTAGAAGGAAGCTTATTGACTAGAAGATAAGTGTTCTATCCTTCATACGCTAAAAGATTGACATGATAAAGATGCATGCCAGAAAGAGGTCCAACATGCAACCGGCAGCTCATAACCAGTTTTAGACCCCCAACAATTCCCGAACCATGATCCATGAAAACAAAGTGAATTCTTGTGATCCGCTAGAAAAGAATAGGACTCAGCATACAGTAAAAGATTTCATACCTGCTGGGGTAGTCGGAGGGCATTCTGGTGTTGAGTCTGAAACTGTGACTGAATTCCATGAAGGGACGGCAGCTGCTGAGTTGGTTGAACAACTGTCCTGGTGCCATCCTTGACAAGTTCCATCAAATTCATAACATTACTAGGAACAAGAAGAGCAGCTTGTTAGATAATGGACATAACAGAAGACTAACATCAAAACAAAAAGAATACAGGAGGAGATAAGTGAACTTATTCCAATAAATATCCCTTCAGTATGAGTAACAGGAAGCAAATTAAATGTTGTGAAACAACAATAATAATAAAAAAAATAGTACAGTTAACCCTTCTTAACCAATGCAATTAAGATTCCATGACAAAGGCCAACGTATATCTAGAAATGAAAAACAAGAATAATATCTAGTGCAACCATACAATAAAAGTATAATCTTCTTTTCAAAGACCCACTCTTCGTCAAAGTACACGGTTTGTGTTCATCCTACATTGGATACACTTCCTTTCTACCAGAATTTGCATATTGATCATATAATTTCACATCGAAATGAAACCGAAGCTGGCATTCTAAATTATGATATAATTTGGGCTGTTATAGCTGATTGTCACAAGGAAATCTTCGATATACTAATCCATCTGGAGCATCATGGATCAAGTTAGATGGCAGAACAATAAGTTGCTTCAAGTCATAAAGTTCGACTCCATACAACAATTCGCCAAAAGGAGGTCTATGAATCTCCTTATTAAGAGTTTCATGGCTCATCAACCACAAGCATTGTTGGTATTTTTAAAGCTATTAAATTGTTTTTAAAGCCAACGATCATCTTAAGGTGCATAGTGTCTTAAGTCATGCTAGATTCACATTTCACACCCATAAATTACAGACTTAGATCATATGCTGTCAACAACCAAAACCAATTTCAGAAATCAGCATCAATTTGACTACAGTCCATAAAAACTGGTAACCAACTTTTGACACTCAACAAAGTTGCAAGCAGCAAAGAAAAACTCAAGATATCACCTACTGATTTTTTCTTTCCTAGAGTATTTCCAGAAATTGCCTTGATAATAGAATAGTAAGATACAGAACATGAACTTAGCTGATGACAGAACAAAATTCCCAAAAGAAATTGATCGAACAAAAATTTCAAACTAACCTGTGCCCCACAGTTTGAAGAAACATCTTGAGTAGTTCAAACGCTGAACACTGCTTTCTGTAACTATCTGAGAGAATTTTCAAGATTTTTCCAAGCTTACAAATATGACAACTGAGCAATTGGGAGAAGACTTCCACTGGAACTTCTGTTGCACTATCAAAACCCACTCGATTCAACATGCAGGCGATAACCCTTTTTGACATAAGTAACACTTGCTCTTCACCGAGATGTTTCCTATTTCCTTCAGATGAACTTTTACCACGGTATACACTTCCTCCCTGTTCGACACTAATACCAAGCCTTTCTATCACTACAGTGTTCCGAGTCTGAGGTAGCATATCAAGAACTCCACGGAACTCCATCTTCTGATTAGATTGCTCTCTCACTATTGGTGGGAATGCACTGTCAGGCACACAGTTTGAAATGAACATTGTTTCAGGGAGGAAAGAAACATCTTCATCAATTGAGTTACAGGCGTTGGATTCCATGGCAGAACTTCCAGAAACTGCTTGCTGATCCTGCCTAAATGCAACACGTCTTCTTTTATGCCTTTCAAGAAGCCTAAGATAATTAGCCATTTCCTCAGGCAATCGTTTCTCAGAATCTCGGTCCCCCAGAGACAACTTATATGGTTTACTGATTTTATATTTCTCTATAAACTGATTATACCATGTTTCTGGCAATTCCTCGTTCCTAAATCTCTGGGACAACTTGTCTGCTTCAGATTCAGTGAATCTTGATCCAATGAATGTAGACTTAGAATGGGTCTGCAAATCAAGTTACACTATCAGCAAAGCAACAGACACAAAACATAAAACGAAAACACTGGTAAGGTGATAAAGGTTTTTTGCCTTAGATGAGTTCCCACATGCATCAAGATATTAAAACTGTTAAGCACCTAACAGAACCAATCAACAGGATGCTAGCGCTTAGCATGTATACTTCAAATCTTAAGATTACGCATATTTTCAAGCACATAAGCTTTACAAAAAACAAAGCAAATAAAATTGGCAAAAACTTCACTACAAAAAGCATTATAAGCAAGAACTCGGCTCCAATTTCCATTGTTAGTATCAAAAAAACGACACCGTTACCATCAACGACGTAGCGTTGGGCGCAGCTGCACCTCCTTCTCTCCGGCTATCCCCGCCCTCGAGCGTGAAGTACACGTCGTCGCCGTGCAACTGCAAATCTGCAATATTCAAACAAATAAAAAGGAAAATCAGTAGAACCAACAGTAACCGTCACATCGGACCAAGTGATTATCGAAACATACAATTGGGATTGAGCTTTGAAACAACGCCAGAAGTAGTAGTAGTACTAGTAGAAGAGTTTGAATTGGAGTTGGAGGGGGAATTGGAGTGGAGAAAAAGAGAGACAGATGCTTTGTCGAACAGGAGAGCGCGGGCACGGAGCTGAAGGTGGATCTGGGACTTGGAGCTCATGAAAGAGTCCCACGAGGAGGGGGAGGAGAGAGAGTGTACGAAGGTCGTATAGAGAGACTCTCCCAGCCACGACCGCCACACTCCTAGGGATTCAAGTTTTCTGGCGAGCTCGAAACCCCGGCCGTCGTCGCCGAGCAGAGACATTGCTGCGTTTTGGCTTTTTAGGTCTTGTTGAATATTCTGACGGAGGCGCGTGGGACTTCGAATTGACGAATACTGCCTATGAGTTTGGGTTTTGGAGGTCTAATCGAGTGTGGGAGAGTGTAAAAACTGCACTGACAATCTCATCCATACCGTCGATTCTTAATCGAAGATTAATAATTTAAACATAAAAATTTACTATCTTAGAATAAATAGTCGCGCCAGGAAGGGGTCGAACCTTCGACCTTCTGCTTAGGAAACAGACGCTCTATCCACTGAGCTACAGGCGCTTATTATTTACGATTACAATTTATTTGAATTAATTTATATCAAGAACGATTTATATTGCCTGAATTTTAAAAGTAAATAATTTTTTATAAACTAAAATAAATTAATCAATATTCATTTACCAATATTTTTCAATTAAATTTTAATTCTTTTATAGTTAATGACAATATATTTTTAATTATATTTAAATTATTTAATTTTTAGCCTGTTTTATAATGTTCTAACCACAATTTAATCTTTTAAACTTTAAATCTCTTATTTTACAAGTTTAACTTTTGATCTAATGTTTAAAACATTCGTTTATGTAAAGTAACATAGACACGATTTGTATGTATCATATGCTAACATTGATAAAAAAAAGATTTATTTAAGAATTGATTAAAAATACCATTTACATTTTAATAGTTCACAAAAGTTGTAATTATGTCTTTATTATTATCTTTAATGTTATTTTTATATTTTAGGTATTAAATTAATAATATTGAACTATAAATAAATATTAAAATAATGATATTATAGTAGTACCTTTGATTGCTGAATTTTTTTTTAAGTTTCTCAAATTATTCTATGTAAATCTTAAACTAGTGGAATTTTAGATTTTTCAATATGATTTTATGAAAAGAGTTTGATATGATTTAGATAAGGTTTAAATTATATAAAAATGTCCAACTAAATATTTATAAATAACTCATAAATATTTTAATGTATTATTATTATTTAATATTTATTTTAAATTATATTATTTTCTTATTATTATATTATTTAGAAATTATCAAAATTATAAATTTTTAGAATTAGCTATCTAAGTTAATTTTCTTATAAATGATGATTAATATTTTAATAAATAAAGTTAACTTTATTTCAGAAAGTTTTTGTTTAAACCCTGTACAGGTCTAGTAGCACCCGGGAACCATACCCTTGTTTCTCGTCTTCTGCGTGAACCCATCTGCATAAAACCCGCAAGGGCCTATGCCCACTTCGCTCAGGTGCATTTGCAGTTTCTCTCTATCATGTTCATGTCTCACACAGATTTCCCTCGCTTCCAAAACACAGGAAAGCTTCCGATTCTCCAGGTTGATCATCAACCAGTTTTTATGATTTTATCATGTCCGGTTCTGTTGGACGTCAAAGGCATTCGACCCTCGAGATTAAGTATTGTTCCAACCGTGTACATTGCTGGTGCATCACAGTCCTTGGAGGAGCTAATTGCGTTAGGTTCTAGGATTCTAGCTCTGCGATTGAGTTGACGATGATACAATTGGCGTGTTCCATGTTTCTTGCATGGTTTAGAGCTCTTGTCTACCTTTTCATACTTGATCAGTAGTCCAGAAGGCAATCTTGTAAAGGTATCGGTAGGAAAAATTACGAATTAATTCCCAAAAGTAAAATAAGCAAAGAAATAACACCCTGAAAATTTAACATAATTTATCTTCTAACTTAGACTACCTTTATGGGTCAAATTTTGAATAAATCCTTCACTAATAAAAATAACAGGTATAAAGAGTGAAAAATAATACAAGAAAATAGTGGCGCTCTCATTCAAAGTATTTCTCAAATTTACCATCCTTAGGATAATATCTTTACTATTTTGTTACTCACTCTTTTAGAAAAATATTTCCCAAAAATACTTCAAAAATCACTCTCTCACATAAAATAACTCTCTAAATTTCACTCTCAAACTCACCACACATTTCATGCACTTTTGATGTGCATATGTATTAAGAGAAGAGAAATGGAGGGTCTTTTATAGACCCTCCACCGAGTGACAGCTTGCATAGCAAGCTGTTATGTGGCAAATAACAACTTGCATGCAAGCTGTTAAATGCAAATTGTTGCCAACTTGATTTTCATTTCTTTTTTTTTATAAATAAATCTAGAATGGTGGTACCATGTATATCGGTATCGCCTTACAATTTTCTCCTTACTGACTACATTGTATTTACTATCATTCCCACAAATGATCGACAAAACTCAAATTTTCTCCTGGGTAGAACTTTTGTCATCATATATGATCCATTCTCATCCATATGAATCTTCTCAAGCTGTAAAAGCTTCTTTTCTTACATCTCTATGATCCAGTGATATCTCACATCAATATGCTTTAATCTTGAATGGAATGAGAAATTTTTCCCAAGGTGAATAACACTCTGACTGTCACAAAACAGTTGATATCTATCCTGCTGAAAACCAAGTTCATCTAAGAACCTCATCCATAGGGGCTCCTTGCATGCTTCAGTTGTAGCAATAAATTCCGCTTCAATGGTGGATAGAGCAACACATTTCTGCAATTTTGATTGCCATGACAGGGCTCCCCCTATAAAGATAATTAGATAACCTGAAATAGATTTTCTCGAGTCAATATCGCTAGCCATGTCTACATCTATGTAGTCAACTAACACAGGCTTGGTAGTTCCAAAACATAAGTATATTTTGAAAGTACTACTTAGAAATATGGGAATCCACTTCGCAGCATCTCAATGTTCCTTATCATGATTTTAAAGGAACCTACTCACTACTTCAACTGCGTGAGCAACATCTGGCCATGTACATACCATGACGTATGTTAAACGTCCAACTGCAAAAGCATAGAGGACTTTTATCATCTCTTCCTTCTCTTCATCCATCGAAGGGCATTGTTTAGTACTCAACCTAAAGTGATTAGCAAGAGGACAACTAACCACTTTAACTTTATCCATGTTGAACCTTTAAAATATTTTTTCAATGTACTTCTATTGTGATAACCATCATTTCTTGGCGTCCTGTCTCTGATTATTGTCACGCCAAGAATCTGTTTTGATGGCCCCAAGTCTTTCATGACAAAAGACTTGCTTAATTGCTTCTTCAAACTGTTAATCCTATTGATATTTTAACTAACAACCAACATATCATCAACATAAAGTAAAAGGATGATGAAATCATCACCAGAGAATTTTTGTACAAAAACACAGTGATCTGAAATAGCCTTCTTATAGCCTTGTTCTCCTATAACTATTTCAAATTTCTTATACCACTGTCTCGGTGCCTATTTTAAATCATAAAGACTTTTCATCAATCTACACACAAAATAATCATTCTCTTTTTTCTTGAAACTCTCTGGCTGCTCCATATATATCTCTTCTTCCAAATCTCTATGAAGAAAAGTTGTCTTGACATCCAATTGCTTGATTTCTAAGTCTAGACTTGCTTCTAAACCGAGAACTGTACAAATGCATGTCATTTTCACAACTGGTGAAAATATCTCGTCAAAATCAATAGCTTTTCTCTGGTTGAATCCTTTAATAACCAATCAAGCTTTAAATCTTAAATGAGAATTGTGTTCATCATACTTAATCTTGAACGCCCACTTATTTTTCAAAATTCTCCTATCCTTCGGCAACTTCACCAGCTTAAAAGTTTTATTCTCATGCAAGGACTTCATCTCATATTGCATGGCTTCAAACCATTTCGTCTTATGTTCATCTCTTATAACCTCTTGAAAATTCTCAGGTTCTCCCCATTAGTAAGTAACACATACTGATCACTGAAATATCTAGTCGTGGCTTGTCTTACTCACGTAGATCTCTTTATTGAAACCTGAGTAGTTTCTGGTGCTGGTGGTTAATTCTGGACATCATCTTTATCAGAATCTTCATTTGATTGATTTTGAATGGGAGTATCATCATCAGCTACGTTCAACTGGTGATTTTCAATTTTATCTCTGAATTGTCTTGGCACCATTTTTGAAGGAATAATTCTAAGTCCACCAGGTCATCATTAGTTCTTGGAATATCCATTTTCACTTTGTCAAGATCTTCAATGGTTTGCTCTTCAACAAATATAGCATCACAGCTCCGAATTAACTTCTTCTGGACTAGATCATGCAATTGATAACCGAATTGATCTTCTATATAACCAATAAATATACACTAGCGAGTTTTGATGTCAAGCTTGGATCTCTCATCTTCAGGGATATAGACATAAGCTTTGCAACTAAATACTTTTAGATGATCATAAGAAACATCCTTTCCTGACTATACTTTCTCCATAACATCAGACTGTAAAAAGGATGCATGGTAAGCGATTTAATACATGAATTGTTATAAACAGAGCCTCATCCCAAAATGTCTTAGGCAATTGTGCTTATGAGAGTAGGCATCTAACTCTCTCCATCAAATTCCTATTCATCCTTTTAACTAAACCATTCAACTGCGGTGTTTTAGGAGGAGTAGTCTGATGTCGAATACCATGCTCTTTGCAATAGACGTTAAATGTCCAGTGTACTCTCCACCATTTTCTGTTAGAATGCATTTTAACTTCTTCTCATTTTGTCTTTCAACTGAGGTATGAAATTGCTTGAAAACATCTAGTTCTTTATCTTCAATCTTTAAGGTGTATACACACATCTTCCTAGAATGGTCATCAATGAAAGTCACAAAGTATTGAGCACTACCTAGTCAATTTGGCATTGGCCCACATAGATCTTAATGTATCAAATCCAACACATTCTTCATTATGGAAGGAGGGAAACTTTTGAAAGCAATTCTATTTTGCTTTCCTGCAAAATAATCAGCATACTTCTTTAATGTACCTGGTCAACTCCAAATAATGCATTCTTTTTCACTAACTGAGTCATCCCGTTCTCGCTCATATGACCGAATCTCTTATGCTATAATTCAATTGCAACATCTTTCTCCACTGGATTAACAACATCATTGGAGACCTTTGCCTACATCACATACAACTTTGAGCACTTCTTATTACCAAGGAGCCTTTAGTAAGTTTCCATTTGTCATCTTTGAAAGTTCTACAAAATCTTTCATCATCAAATATGCCAACCGAGATCAGATTTAGACGAAGATTAGGAATATGTCTGACATCTTTCAAAGGCAGTCTCATGTCATTATCTATTTCTAAGTAAATATCACCTTTTTCAGTGATTTTAGCTAAACTGTTATTTCTCATTTTAACGACACTCAAATCTCCTTGTGTATATGATGAGAGGAGTTCATTATGTGATGTGGCATGAATAGTAGCACCACTGTCACTTATCCAATTAAATTCACAGGATGCACTATTCACATCATTATCGTATGAGACGATGTGAAAGTCATCAATGGTGGTGGTCGTCGATGCGTGTTCATCATCACTTCTATCGTCTTTTTTGACTTCTTTGCCTTTGTTCTTTTCTTCTTTGAGCTTTCGACAGAACCTTTTGATGTGACCCTTCTTTTTGCAGTGATGGAACTCAACGTTTGCATATTTATTTAATCTTCCTCTGCTCTTATCTCTGAAATTTGGACCTCTAGATTTGTTCTTCCCCCTAGAACCTATGACCATAACTTCTGACTGTGTTGAAGAGGCCGAACTTTGTGATCTTCCATCTCATCTCTTCATTCATAATTCCACTTTTTATATATTTCTTGTTAACAGCATCGTTAACTGTAGAATTGGTGACTAAAATCTTCAAAATCTCCCAAGACTCTGGCAAGGAGGTAAGTTGGAAAAGGGTAAGCACTTTATTATCGAACTTTATGCTTATTTCTAATAATTGATCCACGATCCCTTAAAATTCATTCAAGTGATTTATCACGGAGATATTTTCTCGATATTTTATCTGTACTAATTTTTTCAAGTAAAAAAATTTTGTTACTGGTTTTTTAAGCATACAACTCTTCAAGCTTCATCCACAATGTCCCTGCGTGAGTCTCGTTGCAGATATGATTATACACATTATCTTTAACAAATTGTCGAATAAAATTACATACCTACTCATGCTCAAACGTCCACTCCTCATTCGATTTATTTTCAGGTTTTGCTGTGGTAAACACCGGTAAATGCATTTTTGTAACCAACAAAAGATCTTTCATCTTGTTCTTTCATGTGTGGTAGTTGGAGCTATTTAGGCTAACCGTCTTGCTTATTTTTGCCTCCATTTTTTATGAGAAATGCTTTGACACATAATCGAACCCTCTCTAATACCACTTGTTAGGAAAAATTACGAATTAAAGTCCACAAGTAAAATAAGCAAGGAAATAACATATAAAAAATTTAACATGGTTCACCCTCTAATTTAGGCTATGTCTACGGGCCAAACTCCGAATAAATCTTGCACTAATAAAAATAGTAGGTACAAAGAGTGAAAAATGATACAACAAAATAGTGGCACTCTCAAACAAAGTGCTTCCCAAACTTACTATCCCTAAGATAATATTTTCACTATTTTGTCACTCAGTCTTTTAGAAAAATATTTCTTAAAAATACCCCTAAATATTACTCTCTCACACAAAATGGCTCTCTAAATTTTACTCTCAAACTCACCACACATCTCATGCACGTTTGATGTGCATACGTATTAAAAGAGGAGAAAGGGAGGGTCTTTTATAGATAGAGATGTCAATATTAGTCTAGCCCAGCTCGGCCTGTAGTCAACAGGTTTAACCTGGTCAAATCGATTGACAGGCCAGGTGGGTATGACCTGTTGACTGGCAGACTGGGCCATGGCCCGTGAAACACAACCTACGGGCTAAAGTGGACGGGCCACAGGCCGGCCCATGGTCCGTGGAACAGTGAACGGGCTGGACCGACCTGTCCGGCTCATGGCTCGTGGCCCACCCACCACCCATACATATTTTAATAACTATTTTAATAATTTATTAAAATAATTAATAAATAATTTAAGTAAATTAAAAATTTGTAATTAATGTCTTTCATAATTTTAACAATAACTTTTCATATAAAATTCTAATTAATTGAATTAAATGTCCTAATTAATCATACCATTACATACATCTTAATAACTTCATTATATCATAATTAATTAATTATATGTTGTTATGATTTAAAGTTGTCACATAATACATAAATTAAAAAGAAAGAAAGGTGAAAAATTTATTAATTTTATGAAACATGAATTTAGTTTTATCAATTATCTCCTAAAATAATTAATCAATAATTTAAGTAAATTAAAATTTTGTAATTAGTGTAATTCATAATTTTAATTATAACTATTAACTTATTAACTTTTCAGTTAATTTTCTAATTAATTGAATTAAATGTCCTAATTAATCATACCATACCATTACATACATATATTTCAATAACTTTATTATATCATAATTAATTAATTAATTATAAGTTGTTATAATTTAAAGTTGTCACATAATACATATATTAAAAAGAAAGAAAGGTGAAAATTTTATTAATTTTATGAAACATGAATTTGGTTTT
>JANQBM010000220.1:32443758-32468689 GCA_025594535.1 Erythroxylum domingense
TTGAGTTAATTGACTTGTTTACAGAGAATAATTATGACAACATTACCATTGCTACATATTTTTAATAAATATAAATTGGTTTGTATTTTATATAAATATTTTTGTATAATTTATGGATAATTTCATCTTACATTTTACTATAATTGATTATGTTATAATTTATAATTTATGAATTTAAAAAATATAATTAAAAATTTTTAAAATTATATTAGAAGTTCGAGCCTTTTAAGACCCGACGGATGGCTCCTGGCCCAGGCAGATTTGGCGGGCCGGGCTATGAGCTGCCTAGTGTCGGCCAGCCCACGGGGCACGGGCCGTTTTTGACCCGCCGGGCCGGAAGCTGTTAAATGCAAGTTGTTGTGAACTTGCTTTTTACTTGTTTAATTTTTTATAGATAAATCTAGAATGATAGTCCCGTGTATGTCAATACTGCCTTGCAAGTACGGGATTGGAAAAGCTTGAGATGGTCGAATCAGGATCAGTTTAACGAAATATAGACAGAAGTTATTTACCAACAAAAATATATAGACAGAAGTTTGAAATGATGTCAGTTTGAGTTTTTATTGATATGGTGCAAAAGACAAGAAGATCGTTCTTGAATATTGATAATAGAATTTAATTTGCTTATCCTTATTAGGAAGGGATTTAGAGTTTCGGCCTTAATAAGAATATGTTTAAGATTGATACAAAAGTAGGCTTGTATTGGTATCAAACAAAAACAAACAACGAAACAAAGAAAGATCTATATCAGTAAGCTAGCTAGAACCAAGCTGAAACTTTTACAAAAGGATTCTTCTTCTCTTGTGGGAAATCCAGTTTCCGTTGATCCAATCTAGATGATGCCTCAGCTGAGAATGATGATAATCAAGTTCTTCACCAGTAGTAGGAAAATAAACAAAGAACCTGTCCCTTCCATGTCTGCCAGTGATCTGCCCAAACCACCAACCTTCATTGTCGAAAACATCCACCTTGTCAAACATCTCGAAGTCGGGGTACTTTGATGGAGACGGACATGGAGGTTTTGGTGGGATGGGACGGATTTCCTCAGCAGAAACTTTCTCAACCAATGGATTGTCAGAATCTTCTTCGATTAGGTTCCTGTACTGAACGTGGTAAGTGACGATGGAAGAGGAAGGAGCGAACTCATATTTGATCACTGTTGCTTCATAATATGAGCCTATAAACCCTTCTTGTTTGCTGGAAACTTCCACCTTCTGAGCTACGTAAAACATGATAGCTGCTCGCAAGCTCAAGCTCAGAGTAAGGAAATTTGGTGACATGAAGCGTAAGTAATGTTATTTATCGAGGAGTGTAACAGAGTCAGATCATCACTAGGAAAGAAAGTCTTCGATTTTCCAAACTGAGGAAGGGAAGGATTTTGGCTAACGTAGAATTTGGATGTGAAAAACAGTAAAGAAAGAGTGTACTTAATCCTATCCGGAATAGGAAATCTAGGACAGAACTTTGCTATCTTGTAGTGTATGTCAATAACAGGGAAGTAATCCAAGTTGTAAACTTACAAGTAAGATGTTTAATAATGACCATGAGTATTAAGTTCTATCACTTTAATTTGAAATACTTGATTAATAATTATTAATAAAAATTTAATTTAGAAATTGTCAAAGTTAAGTTTAATTATTTTTTATTTTTAAATGATTCCAAATATGATAAATGTGTCTAAAATAATTACAAGTGTTAATTAATCATGACACAAAAATATTACAATATTGTTAAATATAATTAAAATATAAAATATATGTTATGTTATGTTATCATAATTTTATTATCTATATTATTGGATTTACTTGTTTTTATGAGCTATGTCGTTTGGTTTGATATGGATAATAAATTATTAAATGTAACAAAATAGAGTTTATCCTTTCAAAAGCAAAGCTAATAGACTTATTTTGAATGTAATATTAAAAAGTGATTGTGTCTCTCAAAATAATCTTTTATGATAGGGATCTAATTTTAAAGAAAAAAACAATAATTTTAATATTCAAACCTTATAATTCTTTATAATATTTATGATTACATGTATTTAATAAAATGAAAATAATATTAGGTAAGATAACAAAATATTATATGGACTTAGGATCATAAATCACACTTATTAACATAAAAATATTTTTATCATATAATTAATTAATAGTTACTATATTTTGTATATTTTTAATATTTAAAATAGTAAAAATTGATAAAAATAGTTAATTAAATCAATTTTGACTATTACTCAATTAAATCCTCTTATTATCAATTATTGTTATATAGTTTTGAATTTTATAAAACTCCGTTAATAAAAATTATTTGATTAAGAAAATCAGTAATATTAGAGGACTTAATTTTAAAAAATAATAAGAGCTTTAAAATTTAGTGTCATCTCATTAATTTAAGATAATCAAATATACCAAAATATATGATAAAGTTTACCAAGGAGTGTGACTTTCAGGACCATACTGACTGAGTTGACCTAATCACCCATAGTGTTCAAACTTTCAGTCATTTTACTCATACAAAGCACACCCTTTTAATACTTGACCTCTAAATAAAATAAATGGTTGTCAATAAAAAAAATATTACACCGTCATAAGTATTAAATTAACGGATAAAAAAATATAAACATCTTTGTTAATTAAAAAAAAATTAAAGGGTTAATTACACAAAAAATCTCAAACTTCAGAAAAATTGTTCAATTATAATCCGAACTTTAAAAAGTAGCAATAAAATACTCAAACTTAAAAAATGGCAATAAAATACTCAAATTTTCAATCTTCTTCAATTATAACTTGACCTTATCTGTTGCTCTCTCGATGCCCTTAGCCCTTTGTTTCCTGTTCATTCTTTTGACGCCTTAAATTACTCTCGTATTACAATGTACTGTATTAATAAGTTCTTCGTTTTTAGTTTGTTCTCATAATGCCCTTAGTGTGAGGGCGTCGAGATTGCGTAATCTGAAAATCAAAAGATGAGGGTATCGAGAGAACAAACTGAAAACTAAGGAAAAAATTAGAATCAAAACTAAGATCATCGAGACTACGTAATATAATTTAGGTCATTTTTAAACAACGGCGTCATTTTAATTATGTGATTAAACGACATGATTTTATTAATCTTTATTTATTGTGTTAATTTTGGTTGACATATATTAATAGTTAAGTTTTTTGAAACATGTGACAAGTCACGTCAGCAAACTTAACAGAAACACTAACGTTAGATTATAACTAAAAAATTTAAAAGTTTGAGCATTTTATTGCTATTTTTTAAAAAGTTTAAAAGTTTGAGCATTTTCTTATATTTGGGTTAAATATAACAATATAAATAAAGACATCATAAATATCAAATGTCGACTAATTAAATATTGCTTTCATGATGATTAAACTCAAGTCTTAAACTTAAACCGAATTAGATAAATATGACTCAATCTAATAATTTATTATAATTATCTTATAATATTATTTTAAGTTCAATTTAATTAGTTTAGGTAGAATTTAAAAATTAAATTAAGTTATCATATAAGTAATATTTAATTAGTCCACGTTAGATATTCATATTGTATAACAATAACAACAACAACAACAACAACACTCATTATGAATCTGGCTGATATGTGAAATATAAGGAAGTCCAATAGTACACAGCTTTAATTTGTTTCTAAGTGACTCACTGAAAAGAAAGAAAGCAAGAGAGAGAGAGAGAGAGAGCACTAGAGTGAGAGAGTCAACATATCTATTACACAAGACTCTCGCTATTTCTTTTGTATTTTTATAAATAGATTGTTTTTTTGACTTGAACCTATAATTTTATAATCACAAAAGAGCAGCTTTACCATTATTTTATTATTTTATTATTTTTTATCAAAGTAAAAAATGAATTAATTTTTCTAAAAATTAAAAATTTTAAAAATTTTGAAATTTTTAAAAATAATTAGAAAACTAATTTTTAAATTATAGATAAAACCCATATCTTTTACCCTTAATTTAACCCATACTGTTGTTAGTGGTTTCAGCAAACCAAAATCACCGTCACATGCACTTAGGCAAAAGTTGGTGTCCCACTTTGAATACGGAGAGTACCAAATCCCACTTAACAAGAAAAATGGAGATCCCATGCAAAAAATATTTGATAAGGGCCCATTCGTCCCGAAAAGTCACTCCTGCACTAAACCTCACTTTTTAGTCAACAACGAACCCTAAGCAGATTCTGTTTCTTCCTTTCACTTTTGACTCTTAATAGTTCATGGACATAAGGGAATTCGGTTAAACTCACTTCCCTAACCAAAACTTGACATTGGTGAGGTTGGTGGGGTTGTGTTCTTGTGGATTTTTACGTAATCTAGACATCAAGTTCCAAATTCTTGTTAACGAGATTAGTTCCACCAACTTAAACATGACATCTTAAGTACTTATAATGCTTCAGACTGTACCTATCCAATTTTGTTCTCATAATCATCTTGTCGATTTGCTCCTTTCCCTTTTTCCTTTATTACAGCTTAGTGTTAGTGGTAAGTATTCAATTACATTTGAAGAAGAAAAATGCTTTATACCCAATTATTATTATTATTATTATTATTATTATTATTATTATTTATAATAGCAAAATTATTTTATTTAATAGTTGGTCATGTAGTTAGATTCTTTAGGTCAATCTTTAAAACTTGAGCTTGATTTAAAACTTAATCAACCTGAAATTAAATTTATAACCTAAAATAACACAATTTTAAAAAATTAAATTATTGTCATTTTGAAGAGGAAGTTTAGGTTATTTGGACTATTAGTACAAAAGTTTGAATTAATCTTTAAGTTCCATTCGGACTGAAAGATTAGTCAACTCGAGCTTAAATTTGCATATTATAATCACGTTATTTTAAGAAAAAGCAGATTGTTTGAACTGGTCGAGGCATGCTTCAATTAACTCTCTAAATTTAAGTCTAATCCAAATTTTAATTAGTTCTAACTAAGTTGCAATAAGCTTAGGGTCAATTTAATTGGATGTTAATTAATGGAATATAATGGAATAGAACATAACGGTTTATAATAAAATGAAATATAATATAGTGAAAAGTTGTTTGGAAAGAAAGGAATGGTTTATAATATAACATAGTGAAATGTTGTTTGGAAGATGAATGAAATGGAATGTTATATACGATAAATGACTATTATAGTCGTAATATTAAAATAATTGTTACAGAAAGTTTAACGCTATAGTTTTAAAATAAAAATTATGTCCAATTAAAAAGTTATGGGTCAAGTCACAACTGTGACAAACAATTTTTTATATATTTTCTATTTTAAAATGATTAAAATTTTAATAAAATTTTTATTATTTTATTATTAATTATATAAAAATATTATTATTAATTATTTAATATATTTTATTTTATTCTATTATATGTGATTTATATTTAAAAATAATTTATTTTTATTTTTATTTATATAGAAATATATACAAACAATTAAAGCATAAAATTTATATATTTCTATTTTTTATTAATAAAAATTTTATTAATTTTTATTTTATTATTAATTATAGATCATTTATTATTAGTAATATAAAATAATATTATTAGGATAAAGGGAAATAATATAAAAATATTATTAATTATATACAATTTATTATTAATAATATAAAATATTAGTATTAGGGTAAGGAGAAATAATATAAAATATTATTAATTATATACAATTTTTGTGAACCGTAATAAATGAGTCTGAAAAAAAAGGGTTAAAGATAGAAGAAATAATTGATATTAAGAAAAGTTATCAATGGTATATTAAGTAGTATGTAGTTATTAATTTACGTTCTATCATAAATTCTCTGAATCAGAGGATTCTTATTTTTATTATTTATGATAAAATAAAATATAACATAAAATCTTCCTCTTTTATCTCATTCCGTTATATTCTATTATAAAACTTTTAACTAAATAACAAAAGTGAGTTATATTCTATCTAATTTTATTAGTAATTTATCAATCAAACAGAACCTTCAGTTACCAACTCTACTCAAACGGATGATTGTAACAGAGTATAGACAAAATGGCCCTTGTGATAATTTATGTGGTGCGTGAAGCGTCCGGCGTCGGTCAAAAACACTTGGTCAGGCTTGTTCGAGAAAGTACAAAACTGGACCAGACACACAAAACTAACTAATAAAACTATAAATCCTATTTCTCCAGCTGTTGGCCTAAACAACCATGAGATTGAGATATGGGTCATCTGAAAGCTATCTGCTTGTCCTTTCTCTTATCCCGTGATTCTTTCTTATGTACGTAACCTTATTTTTAAGGTAACATAAGACCGATAAATTCTTTGTTCTACTTATTTTCTTTTAATTTTATTCTCTATATAAATATATGAATAAAATTTAATAGAACATAACAGAAATATCATAATTAATACATGAGATTTGATTCTAACATAACACCCCTTTCTAACTTGTTTTATAAATACTTATCTATTCAATAAATAAAATTTATAAAAAATAAATAGATATATACTCACGAAATAAGTTAAAAATAGAATAATAAAAATAAGTTTTTAAAGATTATTATTATTATTATGTCTAAGCAGAAGTCAATTTTCTCTAATAATTTATCTAAAATTATACTTACCTTTTGTAATAATCACTGTCGCTTGCATGCGGGCTCATTAAATCATTATTCACCAGAAATTGTTAAGCCTGATATCATTTAAAAATCTTTAAAGGTTGTTTTGGTAAAAATATTTTAAAAATTAAACCGATTAAGTTATTTTAATAATAAAAATTTGAAATCAATAAATTTATTTATATTTTTAAACTTTTCGGTTGATTTAATTTAATAATTTTAGTTGTTAAAAATTAATCAATTTATTAATTAATTAACCACTTTTTTATAAAGTAATCAATTTTTATAAAATAAAATAAATCTATTAATTTTTATTTGATAAACTACTTTTTTAATTTTAATTTTTTTGATAAATAAAGATAGTGTTTTTCAATCAATTTTAAATTATTTAAAATTTGATAAGTAAGGATAAATATTTAATAAATTTATAAATTCAAATTAAACGACAAAGTCTATTTAAATAGTTAGATATATTTTTGAGACTTGAAAATAATATAATCGTTAGTGTTTATAATTTTTTCTTAATCCATACCTAATATGTAAATAGACGTGGATAAAAAATTAAAAAGTTCCAATGTTTATTTTGATTAAGTATTAAAAATTTCAAGTTTTTAATTAAATATTTAAATTTTAAAAATAAATAATTTAATTTTATTAATATTCTATTTATTTAATTGACATATTATAATCACTTATTTAATATTTAAATAATATTAAGTAATGTTTGTAAATATTGGTGATAAGATATTAATATTTTATTGAATTATCCTATTTTTAAATTTTAAATACTTAATTAAAATATTTTTAAAAATTAAACATTAAAAAAAATAAAAAAATCTTACAATTTTATAATTCATTATCAAAAATAAAAATATCTAGCATGAAATTAGGCAAGAAAATACAACACGTACCAAAGTAGACGAGATCAAATATTTTGTATTAGTTATGATATTTCTATTATGTTCTATTAAATCTCGTATACATAATTATATATGTTTTGTATAAATATATAAATAGGATTTAATGAAATATGGTTATATCGGAGACTAAGTAGAATAGGAAATTTGAAGGGCAAATCCTAAGCACTAAGGTGAATATATATCTAATAAAATAATAAGGCCCGCCAACTCTCAACGGAGTGCGTACGTACTCGCCCCTCTGGATTGCCCAAAATACCCTCGCAGACATTCAAACAATTACGGCCGTTGGCGGGTTCGTTCGTTAAAGCCCGCTACCCGACATTTATTTCTTGAGGCGTCAATTACGGCGAGAAAAGTAAACGATAAAAATCAACGCATGAGATCACATGGCACTCTTTCATTTTCTTTCGGATTCTTTTCTTCTCTTTTCTTTTAGTTTCTCAGTTACTCAAATTCGGATTAATCCATATATGAGTTAGTGTATATAAATAGAGGATATGTTCCAAACTTCCTGGTACCCTCAACCTGGTTTTATCTCTTTTCCAAGAATAACTAACTCCTAAAGATATACCATTCTTTTCCAAGCATTTATTATGTATCTGTCCCTCTTCTCTGAGTCTGCCTCCTGTTCTTACAATAGTCAAGATATGTAGGCAAGTTTTTGAGTCCCCCACGTTTCCGTTTTCTGGGTGTTTCAGAATATTGGGTTTTCTCTTTGGAGGAAGAAAACCCAGATAGAGTTTTCAATGGCTGTGCAAGGTGGGGTTCTTCTTTTGTCTGTTTCTGGGAGAAAGTTTTGATCTTTATTGCTTTTTGGTATGTGGGTTTGCTTCAATGGCTGGAAATGGAATGGAAATTTTGAAAAAAATGTTAACGTTAATGGCAAAAAAATGTTGCCTTTTAGGGTAATACAAAGATTTTAGCTTCTGTTTGTAATGAAGTATTCTGTTTGTAAATGCTTTAATTAATCATTTGGCTTTATTTGGGATGATTCTTTGTTTCTCATTGAATGTCTTTGTTTCCTGTTTGTATCTCCTCTGTTTCCTCTGTTTATCTTCACTAATCTTTTTCTGAAATGATTTTGCTTTTATGAATCGAAACAACGAAGAGGAAGGAAGTAGATGCCAGGAGTGCCCAGAAATGGAAGCGCAGAGTGAACAATCACCAAGATGTGTACTGGAGATTCCTATTTTAGGGGCAGACTCTGATCACAGCATCAGTAGCAGTACTTGCAGCTCAGGCTCCAATGAAAGACTAGTCCAGGATAAAGCAGTAGCAGAGGCCAGAGATAGCTCACAATGGAAACGCATGCTTGATGCTTTTAAAATCAAGTCAGTGAAGAAGTTCTCTGTGATTTCAATGCTCACAACATATGATCTTTTAGCCAAAAAGAACATAAAGAAGAGAATCTCAAGAATCCAAAACTCAACCGATATGTTGATAGATTTGGATGGCATATCGGTGCCAATACCGTCATGGAGAAACTTTGAACATTCAGAGTTGATGACTGCTACAGATAATTACAGTTCTGGTGAGCAATAGAACTTTCACAGTTTCCTATCTTCTTCGTATTAATCTTGTTACAAGTCAGGAACAACCCTCTTTTAGAATTCAGTTGATTGTTAGTATTTTGCGTTCAGTTGATGGATTTTGGAGTTGTTAGCTAACTGAGTATTCAGAGACCAGTTGTTTGGCTTCTATCCTGAATCTTTGATTATGGTTTGATGCATGCCCTTAGCATATTCTGAAATCAGGTTTCCTGGTTTGAAAATTACAAAGTCCAAAACATAGAATAAAGAGAGGAGAGGTCGCTTTCTCGGTTTAGTTAAACTCAAAACTTTAGTTTAGTCTTGGATTAAGGAAAAGTCATAACTAGGTTTGAAATTGTGGACAGATACACAAAGTAGTCAATGGTGCCTGAGCTCGTGGCCCAACTAAAAGTTATAAGAGGAGACTATTTTGACTAATTTATTCAAGGCTCAGAACTCAGGAAAGTGACATTGGAACAGTACTTTTTGATCTCAATGCTTCAAAAGCTGAAAAAAATCTCCTAGCCCTTTTTGGGTGCTATCTGCCCAATTATTAACACTTTTTGTTTCTTTAGGGTGACTTAGCTTCTGATATAGTTCTAACTGTGTTTGAAATTGTTCAGAAAACTTGCTTGGGGAAGGAGGCCATGCACAGGTGTACAAAGGCCTCTTACCTGATGGTCAAATTGTAGCTGTGAAGAAGCTAATAAGTAGCGAGAAGGAAGAAGAGGACAGAATTGTTGACTTCTTATCAGAACTTGGGATTATTGCTCACATAAACCATCCAAATGCAGCTAAACTGCTTGGATTTAGCGTTGAAGATGGTCTGCATCTTGTACTTGAATTTTTACCGCAAGGAAGTCTTGCTTCTTTTCTTCATGGTGCTGTCTCTAAATCCCTTGTACTCGCTTTGTTAATAGCATTTTTGTATGTTTCAGATACAATTTAAAGTTCTGATCTTTTATTTCTGATACTCAAATATTCATTGATGAGGAGACTTCATTTTTTCAGGTGGAGGGGAATGTTTAGATTGGAAGAAGAGATTTAAGGTGGCAATGGGAATCGCAGAAGGATTGCGGTATCTCCACCATGATTGTCCCAGGCGGATTATCCACAGAGACATCAAAGCATCAAACATATTGCTTACTGAAGATTTTGAGGCGCAGGTGATTTATCAGATTATATGATCGAGCTTCATTGCCTGCATAACAGGCTTCCCTTTCCCCACCAACTCTCCCCCCGCACCCCGGCCGGATGTTAAGCTTGTTACTTGTTTCTTGACATGCAGATTTCCGATTTTGGATTGGCCAAATGGCTTCCAGAGAACTGGATCCACCACATTGTCTTCCCAATTGAGGGCACATTCGGGTGAGTCGGATACCCAGACTGAGCAAGTTGCTACTAGCATTTTTCCAAACAAAAGAAAAAAGTTGCTGTTAGAACTACACCATTGCAAGACTTACTGACCCTGACTTAAAACATGTCTTTTCAGATACTTGGCTCCAGAGTACTTTATGCATGGAATTGTAGATGAGAAGACGGATGTATTTGCATTTGGAGTTCTGTTATTAGAAATCATCACCGGTCGCCGCGCCGTCGATTCAAGCAGACAAAGCCTTGCAATCTGGGTATGATCCTGCATATTATGCTAGGAGTAGCTCATTCTCAAATACCAGATTATGTTACAGAGTTGCTCATTCTCAATCTTTTGCACAGGCAAAACCGTTGCTGGAGGCAAATAATGTCAAGGAATTAGCTGACTCTCAGTTAGGGGACGATTATGATCCTTGTGAAATGAAACGTGCCATGTTGACTGCATCAATGTGCATTCATCACTTGTCTAGTATGCGTCCAGACATGAACCGGGTAAGTAGCACGTACGAGGTTCTTGTTCCAATTCAAAACAAAATCCTATGCATTTGCAGTAAAAGCACCTAATGCAAGTTTTAAAAACTTCTCAGGTTGTGCAGATACTAAAGGGAGAGGAAGTCCACGTAATGGAGTTTACACAAAAGACCTACTCAGGGAGAACAGTGTTCTTAGATGGTTGTGACTTGCAAGATTACACTAGCACCAGCTACCTCAACGACCTAGACCGCCATCTGCAACTCGTGATGGAGTAGAAACTGCTGCTTCTACAAGATTTTCACTTGAATACGTGAAAGATCACAACAATACGCTTGTATCTACATAGTTTAGAGGCAAGTAATGAAGTGGAAAAATTCACATTATGCAGTACCATTATGATCGTATGTATAATCAGAAAGTCACAAGCCTGCAAATTTTTGTGACATGAGAATCCCAAGTTCATCTTCTCCACCTGACAGGTCTTAAAAAGTCACAAAGTCTGCAAATTTTTGTAACATGAGAATTCCAAGTTCATCTTCTCCACTTGACATGTCTTTACTTGGACCATTTACTTGAAGGAGAGTGCATGGCATTGAAAGCTGGAAAGTGGTCGCATTCCAAAGATTCGTTAGCATAGACATTGGGAAAAGGTTTGGAACAAAAGATAAAGATAAAAGGACACCTGCGCCTGGGAGACCGACGGTCAAATGGGCATCAAAATTTTACTTTTTTGAGTACTTTTCAATTGGATAGGAATAGATAAAGAATTTAGTGGTAATCATATTTTATCCAAAATTATCGGAGTTTGTGTTTGATCTTGATACAAATATATTGGAATTCGTAAAATTCTCTATCATGTAAGGATATACAAAATTTTAAAAAATTATATTTAATTTAATAAACAAAATTTTTTAAAAAATATATTTAATTTAATAATTATATTATTTAAATTCCCTCTGTGTCATTTTTTATTGTCACATTTATATATAGGTCTACTAAAAACAACCTTTTTACCATATGAAAGTAAGGCTGCATATTATCAAACCTCCTTAGACCCCACTTCATTGTAAGATTTCAAATTGGGTGATAATTTATTTAAATTCCCTTTTGTAAATATAGTATTTATTAATTAAAATTTCATATTTAAACTATATTAAATATTTGTAATTTAAAAATAGTCTGTCTACTAATTAAAAAGAAGGTTACGTACTACTAAAACTCTTTAAATTTCACGTCCGAGCGAAATTTCTATTGGGGTGTTTTTAAATATTTGTAATTTAACACTTCAACCCATCAACTTCTTCCTTATTTTAATTCTCACTCTATCAAAATTTTCTTTAATATCAGCAATAAAATCATCCCATAATAAATCAAATAATGAGAATAAGCTGTAAATTATATTTATATTATAAACATTTAAGTATTCTTATAATTTAGAATTTTTCAAATTTTAATTAGGTTAACCATCTTTTCTATCTTAGTTCTCGGCCCATACTAAAATTTTCTTTAATATCCTTAGCAAAAGCCTCTTTTAATAATTCAAATAATAAAAATAAGCTATAAATACATTGTGAAATTTAAGATTTATCGAGGATCGAAAACTATCGTTTAAACAATATAACTAATATTAAAATTAATTTACAAAAATTAACTAAAGAAATTAATTAATAAAATAATAAAAATTTTAAAAAATTAAATTAAATTCAAAAATTAAGCTACTACTAAATTTTTAGAACTAAACCGGTTGCACTAATCAAACCAATTGGAAATATTAATTTTGTAACATAGCATGAAAGCTTATCAAGTTCTAGTTATAGCAGACAGAAATATGGTAGAATTGGAGAAAATTAAATTACCTTCCGCAACTAAATAACTAGAATCAACCCCTATAATTCAGCAATCTCTTGTCTAACGACATTTCAGACAAATACTAATTTACAGGATCCAACATCATGGTGGGTCGCCTGTCTTCTTCATCAATCCTGTTAAAGACTACAAGCTTTTTCTAACCATTCAACCAAAACCAAAAAAAGACACATCATATCCTGTTTAGTCTTTCCTACTTCTGCCAGAGGTTATACGAGAAAGAGGCATTAGAGCTTCTCTTAGTAGTAAGAGGGTCAGCAACAAAAGGGTTTGTTTCTCATTGTCAAAAACTCACTGTGGTCAATAAGATTGGTGAGGCCATATGTAGAACTCCGCTGTTTGAGGTAAGATGGTCATGGCTGTAGCCATTGTTGCAGATGAGCCGGAGGAGTCTGCCGGTGCGAAGGTATTCGAGGTTTGAATGGGGTGGTGGAAGAGGTTGTGATGGTAAAGGGTCGATGCTGCAGCCTCGAAAGGGATACCGCAAGCGACGGCAGGAAGGGGTTGAATAGCAGCAAAACTTATACTATTGTTGCCATTGCTGCTACACTGAGGTTGCTGCTCCTGGCTCACCACCGGTTTCTGTTCCGATTCAAGCGATAGCTTTAAACGCTTTGTGGCACCTCCGATTGGAAGAGCGCTCTTCATGATTGCTTCCACATCGTATCGGCTCATCTCAAAATTGGTCACAGCATTTGTTCCCCTGAACTTTATTGCTGCTATGTCATATGCTTCTGCTGCTTCTTCCTCCGTAGCTGTAACCATTTACAGTAGTAATCCATTAAAAACTTTCCAAGCCATGAATGATTGACCATATAATTGATTAAGTTCAAGATGTGAAGAAAATGAATATGTTCATCAAATCATTACCGAAAGTGCCAAGGTACAGATCCTTGTTTCCTGCAACACGACCTATTCTTGCCTGCCAACGTCCCTGTTGATGATGCCTGCATCAAATCACAATTGTTCAAAGATCATTACCAGGAGTGTTAATCAGTGAGTAATGCACAAATTGAATTGCAAAACACATACCTGGTGACACCTCTGTACACTGAAGCTCCCCTCGAGAATCCGCTACTCTTCCTAACGATTTTTACGGGGATTAATTTCAATTAATGTAACATAACTAAACAGAAATTTTACTTCTTACACTCATTCTAGTTCCATTTCCATGACCATACCTCCTTAGAGATGCAATAAATTCTTGCTTGGAGACATACTTCATCTCCTCCAATTCTTTTGTATAATTAGAAACCTGGTATACAAATGTAACAAAGTCATTCAATAGATTACTTAGGTTCCAATGCACAATCAATAAGCATCGAACAGTAGCAGGTTATAATTACAGGGAAATTGGTGGTTGCTGTGAGACCCCAGTACTTTAGAGCGGCTAAGTCATAAGCTCTAGCTGCCTTGTCCTCCTTATCATATCCACCTGACACAAAGATTTTCTGAGTACAACAAACACTCAAATTTCAAAGTCAGATACTAAAGGTCCCTGAGAAGCTAGGTCTTACCCAAATATACTGTAGCCAAATGCAGTTCAGTGGCACCAAGTTCCATGCAAAAAGAAGAAGAGAAGAATTTCAAAAACCAAATAATCACACAATGCTCAGATATTACAGAAGAATATTCACATCACAGATTATTATTATATAATTTAAAGAAACAAACATGTGAGCCAGTACCCTGCACATCGTTTTTCAATTGTTTTGAAGCAATAGTTTCAAAGTTTCCATGTGTGAAACTGATGGTCATATTAAAGCCAAAATTGGCAGATACGAGCACTGCCCAGGTCAACAAACAATGCCTGCTTTTCATATATTATATATATATTATAGTACGCGCTCTGGTCAAACCTAGACACCACATCTGGACTGAAATGAAAAAAAGCAAAAGTAAAAGCTCAGATCAATCAGAGTCTCTCGACTTCATCGATTGTCTGCAACTTCTGAGCATCGTAAGGAGCGGACGTGGGTCATGTCAAGCAAACCTTTGCAGTATATACGGGACCCGACTCAGGTGAGAGGTAGAGAGAAAGAGACAGTACAGAGTTACATAATGAACAAAATGGCGGCCCATCTGTTCAAATCAATCACTGTTCCTTGATAGAAACTTGTTACAGTGACTACAAAATTGTAAAATACAAGTACAGTTTGTAAACGCATATATACCATCAGTCCATCAATCATCAGAAAATTAAAAAGAGGAGAGAGAGTGGTCTTGCATCAGAAACCAAAAACTAAAGGGTCACCTCCTCCTTCCGCCCCTCACTTCACACAGACTATCTCCATTAATGCTCAAGTTTCTTTTCAGTACTCACTGTATCTATCTCGCTATATATATAATCTAAGAAGTATAAGAGACTAAAAAGAAAATGAGAGCACCTTGACGTCCTTTTCTGGCCTGACCCTCCCTCCTACAGCTGTTATCCCATAGATGCGCTTCGTATCTTCCTGTCCATCTGTGTCTGCATTAACATTGCCCATGTGAAAACAGAAAAAGAAAAAGCTAGAAATGATCCATTTAAACTGTGACAAATAATAAGAGTATTACCTGGAGATGATGTGTATATCAGAGATAAAGGTTTAATATTTTATACAGAATACGAATCATTTAAGACAATCTCAGTGTTAACACGACACAGATGAATGGAAGTATGGAAGAAGGAGTTTGAACACGTATGACATACCTAGTAACACCTCTGTAAATCGAAGTTCGCTGACCGAAGGTATCAGCTACCTTTTTAGAAGAATCAGACTCGACGGACATAATAGCCTTATCTGTTGAAGAGCCGCCGCCGCCACAACCACCACCACCCTGATGATTCACTCCCAGTGACAAAACGTTGTTTGCGCCTCCACAGTTAGAGAAACCCAACTCGTTCCCAGCTGACTCTATCGAGTGACCAACAAACTCACCGCCACCAAGTTGAGTCCGAGGTATGGAGGCTGAGTCATCAACCTCCGAGCCTGAGTTCGTTGAAAAGGTTTGGAAACCAGCAATCGTTTTGAGATCTTGCTGGTCGTTGAAGTAAGTAGCTGAGCCATGGTCGTAGATATGAGTCAGAGACGAGTCCTGAGTCTCGGTTTGGCTGTTATCAGAATAGCGAACCATTGATGTCGACGAATCTCCGAGAAAATCTTCGAGTTTTGGTGCGTGTGAGTGATGTGGTTCTGGGTCTATAGGGCTAGTGAGGATAAAGTTCTCAGCCATTGTCGTCACCGTTTGGGCTTCTTTGGGGTTTGCCCATACTGTAAATAACAAGCATAAGCAAGTTAAATCAGCAACTTGAACAAGTTAAAGATTGAAACTCTTTTTCCTCTACTGATCAACGAAACCTTCAAGAACTTCGAGTTTTCAAGGTTAGATTCTAGTTTCATGGATATGGAAGAAAAATACTTGAGGGTGCAAGTGCAACTCAGAGCCAACATCTGAACTCATATGCTTGTTATTTTTCCTCTATTTTCTTCCACCCCAACTTTACCGATCAAGCAGACAGTACGGAAATCTGGTAGTCTTCTCATGTTTAGTCAATATAATATGGGATACTCTAACAAAAACTCGCTGCTAAATTTTATATCCAAAGTTGGATTCGAGACACTGAAACTTCATTTGATTGCGCAAATAATAATGAGGAACATAAAATCTCTTTCAGATACAGAAAGAACAGATATATCAGTGCGGTTCAGACATTTTCTCAGCAACCACACATTCGAATACTAACTAAAGCACGAGAGATAGAGAGAGAAGGAAGCAAATGTTCAGCTTTACCATTAGCATAGAAATTATCGATCAAGTAGTGGGGAGAGGCAGTGGAAGAGCCATCATAAGACATGAACTGAGATTCAGATGACCTCAACATCTCCATTGGAGAGAGTGAGAAAGAGAGCCAGTTCGTCGCTGGAGCCATTATTTCCTTTTCTTTATTTTTCTTTTTGCCTTTTCTACGAAAATAGCTGAGGAAGAACCAAACAAAAACCAACCCACATTTAAAAAAAAATCTTATTTTCTCAAGAAACAAACAAAAACCTGAAACTAGAAAGAACCCTCCAAAGAGGACCTCAACAACCTTCACCCCAGTAAGAACCCAAAAAAAGGAAAAAAAACCGAAATTTTACCTTAAACCGTTACTCAAAAACTCCTCATTTCCAGACAAGACCCCGTGTAACGACACGCACGAAGCTAACTTTTTTTTCCCAGAAAACCAAACAGACAACGAAGAGAACACACAACCAAATACTACTTCCAAGTATCAGTCCCTGTTTCCTCCAAGTACAGTCGTAGTTTTCTGCGTTTTGAACAAAAAGAGTAAAACTAGAGGTTACTTTGACTGGAACTTACAGATACACCAATGCATGCAAACCCCATATCGGATTTGAGCTCAAAACAACAACAGACTAGTAATCTCCCTTCCAGCTCACACAACTAAGCGGAAGAAGCAATCTTTAGACAGAGAAAGGAAGGTACTTATAGTTCTTTGAGAGTCAAGAGAGAGACGGAGGATGATTAAAGAAAGTAGGTGTAAGTATATAATGGAAGAGTTAAACGGTTTCAGCTGCCTTACCGGCGTAAAAACAGAGAGTTTTTTTTTTTTTTACTTTATTTTTTAAAAAAAATTATGATTTTAACTATTTTTATGTAGGTAAGAGGTTTAAGAAATTTTGTCTGAAACAAGGTCGCGAAAGATCCGGAAAATGAAGAATTTGAGTTAGGGTTGAATTTCGGAGGGTGAAATTACCAAATTGGGCTTGCCGTTTTGGTGAGATAGTCCTATCGTTTTCGGTTTTTTGTCTTGTTATTCTCTGTCTCGCACACTTGTCTTCCATGCAGGTTTCCACTTTTCACTGCCAATTCATTTCTAATTTTATTTGATTGTCTTCCATAATGGCTTAAAAGTTTAACATGTTCATGTTGACTAAAATTGACTATTTTAAAAATAATTTTATAAACTTCTTTTTATTTATAAAAATTTAAATTTAATTAAAAAGATTGTAAATTAAAATTATTTATCTTATTTTAGTTTATAGAATTGATTAAATCATTAAAAGTAACTAATTAATTGATTAATTTTTAACAAAAAAAATTATTAAACTAAATTAAATTGATTCAAATTTTAAAATATTTTGAATAAATACGAGTTTCATTTTTATTCTCTTTTCCTGTTATAAAAATTAATAATAGTAAATAATAAATGTGGGAACTGTTTCTTTTTATCCAAATTTGGATTTGGGAATAATTAATGGATGCTTTCGTTGAAGAGTCAAAATTATTTTATTTGTGCTCTCTAATTAATGCTGGATTTGGTTTTACTTAAAGTGGAAAATTATGGTTAAACACGACATAAATTTGGCATTTTAATTTGTCTTCTTCCTTGTGTTTATTTAATGATTTAAACATCTTTAATACCATGAAAATAGCAATTCATGCTTTGATGTTGTTGTAATATGTAATATAGACCTTAATATATATCCAAAATCATGCATGGAAAAGTTAAAAACGAAAGAAATGCAGAATATTTAATTTCGGTTTCATCTCTAATTTCGATGCAGTTTCTAAGCTCCAAATGATCTCGAATTTTTTAGGACTTTTACGAATTATGTGTCCTGACACGTGATTTAGGTCTTTCTATAATTTTCTTAATACGTAAGCTCTTTTAACAGGTCAGATGATCCGTATGCTTACGATTGATATGAGCAACTGTAGGAGACCATAACTTTTATATATAGCTTTCATATCAAACTTCCCCATCACAAGATCGATATGGGTCCAGTCCACTCTAATCGAGATTTATTTTCTATCAAGACTTCGAATCATTGATTTAAGCATTTATTGGATCACTTTATTATCTTTATCTGGATTAAATTACTTAACTTAATCGATAATTTATTAAAACCAAATAATACAATTAAATGTTGTATAATTTTATGAGAAAGGACAAAAATGTCCAACAGTTACAAGCATTGTTATTTAAGCCCAAAAAAATCAGGCAAATTTTGGTATTTTAATAAATTTTATAATCGCATAAATGTTGAAATTTTTAATATTAAATTCAAGTTAAAATCGATTGTTATATATATACATATATATAAGATATATGTATATGTATTTTAGTCAACGAATTGCTTTTTCACTACGATTATAATCTTTGATATTGGTTCAATCGTAAAAATTTTAAGCCGTCAAATTTTTTAATTTGATTGATTTATTTTAATAACTATTTTTGTTAAAATTGATCAATTTATTAATTAATAGGTAAATTTTTATAAATGAATAGCTTCTTATAAACTAAAATAAATAAATTAATTTTTATTTAATAATTTCTTTTTCAATTAAATTTTAAAAATTTCAATAAATAAAAAGAATTTCTTTAATTAAATTTCAAATTATTTATTTTGATTCGGTTTATGATGGTATAACATAAATAGAACATTTTAAATCATAAATTTATTGACTCACTGTTTTAATTTTTGACCCGGTTTTTAAAACGTTGCTTTTTTAAGAGTATCCCGAGCTATTTAAGCCATGCCAGAGCTTTGGGATAGTTATTAATTACTTTTAATTATTTTCTTAAGCAGAGTTTATTTTCCTTATTGCATTTGATAGATTTTTAAGGATAATTTTAAAGATATGTGTTTATAATATTAATACTTACTTTTAACCGTTGGTGAAAGGTAAAAGGCATGAATGGGTCTTAGCTTTCTTTACTTACAAAGTAGATATTATAATGTTATAATTTTACAGCTTTACCAAAACCAGGAGAGGTTAAGACAAGTGCGAGACCAGAGAGCGAGAATAACGGGAACAGTAAGGCCGATGGTCAGGAATTTGAACACTTAACACAACCCCCCCGCTTTTAGTGCTTTCTTTTGGCTGCTTTTGTCTCAAAGCAATCACCTTCTACCACCTACCTATGCCCCTCTCCATCCAGTAACCATACGATCTCTCATATTATCACAAAACCCTAACCCTAGATTTTGGTGTCACTCGATGATCTATTATCTGAGTTAACTGTTTTATTTGTATTTTTGCTTACCCTTTTTAGGATTTTAGATAATATACTCTAAAAAATTGTTTTGCTTAGAAGCAATAAATGGTAAAAGTCCAAATCCTTGTTATAATGAAGTTTAAAAGGTTTTTTTTATATATAAGTGGAACCTATAAACATTATTTTCCAATAACTTATAAAAAATATATAATAATTAATTGATTATATATTTTAAATAAATTATTTGACAAATACCATATGTTTAATTCAATTAATATTAATAAATCATACATATCGCTATTATTAGTGCTGATAATTTCAAAATCTTGATGTAAATTGAAAAATTAAAAACTTTTTTAAATGTATTTTAAAATATATAAAAGATATTTTAAATAAAAATAAATAATTAAATCAGAGTAAAAATCTGTAAAGTTGAGTTTACAAAACTGACTGAATTGCCCCATCTATTCTCTTTATGAGAAGTTTTGTTTCAAACCCTGATTCGAGCAAGAGATGCACACAATCCTAATGTGTTTTAGATGATTCACATCTCAGGATCAGACGCTGATGAGCACATTGAACTTTTCATGTGTTATTGGGTTATACTATTAAACTTAAATTGGAGTTATCTGCTAAGAATTACGATAAAACAGTTTATGAATATTTTCGAGCCTGATTTTACTAAAGATGAGGAGAACATGAACTTCTAATTATTTATGCATTAGAGAAACCATTTTTAGACTAGACTAAAATTACCGCTCAACCTAAAATCTTGTTCCGTTGAGTAAGATGAACCCAAAAATCTATTAATAGTACATATTTAATATTATCTTAATAAAAAATTATCATTATAATAACAATAATAATAATTCGGTAAAAATTTTACCGATACAAAAGATTTTTGAAGTTCAATAATACGCAGTAATAAACAGAAAGATTGTTTTTGATTGAACAACATAAAAATTTATAAATAAAAATTTCAAATTAGTTTTAAATTCTACTCTGTTTCGAAAAGAAAATTATCAAAGTTGTTTGTAAACTATCAAAATCAGAGCAGTACATTGTTGACGTAGTTTGTGTTTGTATGTTTCAGAAATGGGTCCCTGCTGATATTGCATGAGACGTCGCCTTCTTGTTTAAAACATGTTTTAATATAAATTTTATGTATTGAAGTGTTTTTTAATAAATATGTTTAATTTTAAGCAAGATAAATAATTAAGAATGTATAGAAACTTATAAATATAATTTAAATTAATTTTATTGCTTATTAATAATATTTTAAAACATAATTTATACGTTATTGTGTGTGCATAATTTTTACAAATTTTATGTTATTGAAAATAAAAAGCTTTTGATAAATTTACAAAAACCCGTAACAGTCTATTAATCGTAATAGCCGTATTATTATGATAATAAATATTATTATTTAAATTTTTATTTATTTAAATTAGTTATTTAGAAATAATTTCTCTATTATTTAAAGGTAAAAGTATATATTATTGGACCTCTTCAGCCTTTTCGTTGAAGCAAAACTTATAAAAAGTTGTTGAGCTAATACGATTAAAGTTAAATTTCTATTTAAATTAAATGGTTAGGCAAGTTCGGCCAATGTGGTACTTATGTAAGTTGAAAGTGTCAATGCAATGAACTGGAGGAGGATAGGATAGACATATGTGTGTAAACAAGTTGCAACAACAACGTTGGCTGACTTAGCATTGCGTGCGCTTTAACGGCATCTGACATCAATCTTGTTAATGCCTTTCTCACGTTCACATTACCTATTTGCCACTTCTTTTGACTTCTGTAATGCCTTCCAAAAACCAAAAAAGAAAAAAGAAAAAAATCATTTTCACAAATTTAATAAAAAATTGAATAAATAAGATGTGTATCAATTTAATAAAATCTGATATTTAATATATATATATATATTTAAATGAATTAAATGTAAGAGTAACGTGTCTTTTACTTAAATAAATAAGTATATGTAACCAAGAAAAACTTGGAATTCTATTATTTTAATAAGCTTCAAGGTCATGATAGCTACTATTGCTCATGTTATTTTAATATATAATAATTATAAAATTATAATAATATAATTGATTTATATAAATAGTAATATTATTAAGAATGATGTATTAGGTATACCTAATTTTAACACAATAAAAATGGCTTTACTTTGAGTTCAATCCAATAAAATTAATTAAATTGAATTTAACTAACAAAAAAATTAATTTAAATTTAATTCTATTCATTATCATTTTTAACTATAGTTATCAATGATTGAAAACAAACTGATTCAATTGGTTCAATCGTAAAATTATTGAACCGTTTAACTTTTCAGTTAAATTTTGAACTTTTTAGTTTGATTAATTTTAATAACGCCCCTTAAGGGTGGTTGAGTTGGTGGAGGGAGAAATATGAGACCAAAAAGTTTTGTGTTCGAATTCTCTACCTATACTCTCGCGATCGAGTCTGTCGTGTAAGTCTTGTTTAGTACAAAGTACTTGGTTGGTATGATTTACAAATTATTGCGTCAATCCGGAGGTTTACGCAGTGAACATCTAAAAAGATAGTGGTTGTGGGTAAAAAACTTTAATAACCCTCGTTGTTAAAAATTAATTAGTTTATTAATTAATAATTCATTTTTCATAAATTAATAATTTTTTATAAATTAAACAAATCATTTAATTTTAATTTAATAATATCTTTTTAAATAAAACTTCAAATTACTTGATAACTAAAACGATCTTTTTTAATTACATTTAAAAAATTTTAATTTTATTCAATTTTAGTCAATTTTTTGGCATTCTAATACGGGCTGAATCTTATGAACCTTACACTTCTTAATTTATTGGTTTATCTTCTGATATGATAATTATTACCATTGATATATTTATTTTAATTAAATCAAATTTTGAATTATTTGAATTACACCTAATTAAATTAAAAAACCAATTTAAAGTTAATCTAAATCATTGTCATCCTTCAGTGTAATTATTACATTAAGTAGATATCCATCCATCCAAATCATCGTTCTTATCTTTGGCTTTGTGTTTGTTCTCCTCTATCTCTTTTAAGTCTTTTTTAATCCAAAGTTTCATAAAAAGAATGCTTAAAAAGTACACGGCTCGTGACAATCACTACTTTGACTGTTGACCAAAAGGGCACGTGCGCAGCATCTACCGCATCATATTAACAAAATCCGCTTCCCTCGGTGATTTCGGTGACGCACGTGCATTCTCTGTCCCCTACTCCCCCTTCCCCAAATTCATCTCTTTAATGCTTTGTTGCTTCCCTCTCTCTCACACATCTAAATATGCACTTAAATAATCAATATTTCATTTAAAGTTTCAACTCTTGTAGACTTTTTATTATTATTGAATTTAAATGCCTTTTTTCTTTTATTTACATTAAAATATTTAATAAGAAGAAAATATTTAATAATATTATTAATTAATATTCAATTTTAAGATTTACCTTAAGATTTTTTTTTAAGTACATCTTAATCAAAGTAACAACATCAACAACAATCCAGTAAAAATCTTGTTAGTACACGGAGTCTGAAAAGATCTAATAATACGCAATCTTATCTTTAACTAGTGAAAAGACCATTTTCAAATAATCTTAATCAAAGTATGTATACATGTCATTAATTAATTACGCATTATGTTTATGCTTTTGGACTTTTTTTTAAAGCTCACCATTCTATATAATTATGTAACTTAGCATTGCCCAAAGGGTTAGACTAATTTTTTATTATTGAATTTTTAATGATCTTTTTTACATTAATTATACTTAACTCTTTCATTATAGATTATTTAAGAAGGAACATAAATATTCATATTATTGTTTTTTAGAGTTACCCTTATGAAATAAAAACACATTATTAATCTATTGCACACTGTATTTCTAAAAGCTATTTGCATGTTGATTTGACCATCACTGTATATATAATAATGTAACTTGGCATTGCCCAAAGTGTTAGAATAGTAGTTTTATGGGTCACTAGATAATAATAAACAGCTGGCCATGGCTACAATCTTCTTAAGCTTATTTACTAAACCATCAAAGTCATAGAAGCATACTTGATTCCTAAGAAACTTTTTGTCTCTTTTATGTTAGAAAACAGATTAATAAAACTAAGATCCTCATTAGTTTACTAATTCTCCACCTAGTTGATATATATGGATGTAATATAATAGATAGTAGAATATTTTATAGGAATCCAAGTTTAACACATCTGACTCCATTATCTTGAGATTTCACAAGAGTAACTTTTGGGCTTAAGAAGCCCAACACGTTCATTGGGCTAACGAGAAAAGATGAATAGAAGAAGAATAAGAAAGTATTGGAAATGTTGTCATGGAAAAGGCAAATCACAAAGGAATGGAGATGCGGGGAATCGAACCCCGTGCCTCTCGCATGCGAAGCGAGCGCTCTACCATATGAGCTACATCCCCACGCCAAGGTAACTTGCTTGCAGACCATACTCAAAGTTATAATTGTCGAGTTACTGCATGCCGCTGTTTTTATTTAACATATTTGGATTATGGGTTGAATTTAAACATGAACTCAATCTAAAGTTAAAAATTAAAAAATTAAGTTAGATCTAAATTCAATCAATTAAAAATAAATTCGTTTATTTTAAACTGAACTGTATCGAATTGTAAAGACCGACATGCTCATTTACCAATAGCTTATCGAGTAGTCTTTAGCGTTGTCTACCTCCGTTCGGCTTAATCGAGACTTATAGTTCACATCAATCAAAATTTCAATAGACAATATAAGAATAATCTATTAGGTAAAAAATATAAGTGAGAAATTAACAAATTCATATGTTGACGATTAGTATTCATATTACGTATGTTACACTGTTAATTTTAACCAAAATATACGAGAAGAGTTTTTTTTTTGAAAAATTAAAACCTATAATAAATTGTTCGGAGAATTTTAAAAAAATTAAAGTTTTTCTAATATTTTTTAAGCCAGAGATGGATATATTTTCGAACAAGATTTAGCTATATCTAATCTATAATTTTTTAAAAATTTTATATTTATAACTGACCTTATACTTTTATAGGCCTCATTTTAAACATAAACTCAAACCATTACAAAAGTTTTGCATTTAGGCCCAACCTATAAATTCATATTTTTAAAAAATTTGTAAAAATAAGCA
>JANQBM010000220.1:32595475-32610284 GCA_025594535.1 Erythroxylum domingense
TTCACGAAATATGCTTCCTTTCAACCAAATCTTGCAGGCCTTAGGGAAAGAGTAATTGTCCAAGAACTAAAACATAGAGTAAATATCCCATATATTGATTTTGCTTTAACCAAAAACCCAAACAACCCCTCCTTCCGTTTGTTCCTTCCAAGTAAGGCACTACCATTCCATCCTCTGATCTTCCCTTGAACAGTAAGTTAGCTGAATCAACTGTCATCTTTTGTTCGCTAAAACATCTCATCCAATGTCCCCTTCTTCACCACTATGCATATCCCCTAGACCCCACAAGTCCAAGTCTTTCAACCAAGCATAACAAGACAAGCAAGAGCATAAAGCTAGTTAGAATAAGAAAAGCATTTCAAGTGTTCTCAAATTCCATTTCTAGTCTTCTTCCAAACACACAGTTATTAATAATGGAGGAAAAGAGTTTCAGATTTATCTCCATGGACGAGCTGAAGATTCGAGGAGAGCTTGAGATGGATATAGAGAGAGACTTGGAGCAAGAAATTAAAGATGGGATATACCAACTTGCAATAAGGTTGCAACACCTTTATCAGCAGCAGCAGAAAGAAAGGAATGCTAGAGAAGTATCGAAATCAGGTGCACCGAAAGAAAGAAAGAACAAAACAACACTCTCTGAAGTGAACATAACCATAAGGTTGGATGGTGGAACCAAGATTGAGATTAAAGAGAGCAAGAAGGAGATTCCTGAAAAGGGCAGGCTAAAGACACAAAAACATGACAACTTTCCTGGCTTGCTATCTAGGAGAACCAACAAGTTCGATTGGGCAAAGAGTCTGCGATCGGATCCATTTGAGTCCCTTAAGGAAAAGAATGACGAGAAAGGTCTTGTCACTGTTTGTTCAAGGCAACGGAAGGTGATCAATGCAAATGTTTGATTCCAAGAGTATTATTCTTGGTTTGGTTAATTTTTTTTAATAATTTTGGCATAATATCTTTTCCGCATTGTTATTAAGGGAATAAGTATATTTTGAATCTTTTAAGTTAAGGTTATTATTTATTTTATTCATTTGATTATTATTATTATTTATTTAGTATTTGAACTTTAATAATAACTCTCTATTCGAATTTTTATTGTGGTTAACAAAAATTATATATTCAAATAATTATCGAAATTTACTTTTAGACAAGATGAATAATTATTCATATTTATAATTATTTCACAATTTGAACACTTTAAATCTATATAAGGTAGACGAAAAAAGTGTGACATCTTTATTTGGGAAATAGGTGTTAAATATTATATCAAAATAAAAGAAGAAACGTAAAAGGGATTATGAAATTATAAAATTAAATATTTAATTAATTATTTTTGATCTTATAATTATGATAATTCAAACTTGTAAGAATTTATATACATAAGATAAAAGTTTATCATAAATCGATTACTTGGATTTTGATTAGAATAACAAAATTTTACACTTATCAATTATAAAATTTTAAAAAAAATGAAATGATAAGATAATAATATAGTACGGAAATAAGGTCATTCTTTATTTGAGTTTAAGCCTATCTTATGTTTTTGTTATTAGAATATTTAAGTTAATTATCATATACATTTGTGGGTATTTTTTGTTATTATTATTGTCATTTCAAAACAGCATCACTAGTTAAAAATAAGAATGCGTATTATTGTACTTCTTCAAATCCCGCATATCAATAGGATATTTTTCATTATTACTTTGACTTTTAGCTGGAAAGTCTATGGAGTTATGAGTTAAGATGCAACATGGGTGGTTAAATAGCCAGGTGGGGAGTTCATTTTAATTATTAATAATTAATTGTAAATAATCCAAAATAGTCTTTTTTCCAAGCAATATAATTTTTATTTGATCTTTTATTACTTCTAAGTCTTTTGTTAAAATTTTTGAGATATTGTAAGCAACTTAGAAGAATAATTCATGTCATGTTATTGAAACCCCTAAAAGAGATATTTAAGGATTGATATTAGGTAGGTACAATAATTCTTAATTAAAGATAAGAATAACAAAAATTTTCTCTTATCTTAAACCAAGTTGTTAAATTACAAATTGTAATATTTTTAATAAGCTAACATAATTAAAACGGACCATAAATATATCATTATGATTATTGTTTAATTTGTTACAATTAAGTACCTCATTTACAATTTTTGTAATAGTGCATAAACTAGATATCAATTTGTTAAAAGCTAGACAATTAAAAATTCAGTAAAGATTGAATAAAATTAAAAAATTTGAAAAAAATGAAGAAAATTATCCTTACCTAAAGAGAAATTTAAGTTTAATTTAAAAAATTGTTAAATAAAAGTTAATCATTTTTTATTTATAAAAATTAATTAGTTTACAAAAAATGATTAATTAATTAATTCATAAATTCTTAATAACAAAGATTATTAAACTAAATTAAACAAGAAATTTGAAAATTATAATAAAAAATAGTTGGCTCAAAATTTTACTATAATTTGTTATTATTTTTAGTAATTAAAAAGACGTAATTTTAATTTTTATATTTTAAAATTTATGAACTAAAATAATGTCATTTTAGAGGTGGAACCTTTCAAGCTAAGCTGACCCTTCAAACTCAAACCTAACTCGAAATCTAATCCAACCCAAACTTGCACTGTTAACTTGCAGTACTCGAATTGCCAAACATACTTTGAATGTCTAAAACAAGTGTTAAGAGAAAAATGCATCATATTACTAAGCACACATGCTGATAACTATAGTAGGATCAATCAACCTGTAACACTGTATATTTCATGTCGTTTAGTTGTGGGCACAAGAAGAAGCAAGAGCTATCAACAACAGTAGTATACTATTTTCTTGGCAGTAAAGTTTGAAACATCAAGCAACAGCTCATAAACTTGAAGCATCAAAAACCTTGTATAGAATTGGTAAACCGGCCAAAACATGCACGTTTATCTATACTTTACCTTATATGAGCAATCAGGTTACCTTGTAATCTGTGTTCTTCTTTCCCTTTTCCATATTTTTGGCTCAAAACAAGTGTAACTAATGCAAGAAAAGGAAAAAAAAAAAAAAGAACTTGTTTAAAGTGCAGGATAAAAGGTTGAAAGGAACAGGAAATCTCAGAACTAAATAGTTTAGAATGAACTGGATATCAGAGGAGATTCCAGGGATTTTCAAGGTATATATGGTTGGAGAATTTAAGAACATTTCTGCTGCTAAAATACCGACATGTTGCTCTTAGATTAACATAGAACCGAAAATACTTAAACTTCAAAACGTATAATCATTTCTAAACTCAAGTTAATTCAAGCACACTTACTAAGTTTATTATTTCGAGCATGCATGAACTTGCAGACATTTTGAGTCAGGAGTTTTACATCAGAAATTCAGATCATGCTTTCCCAAGAAAAAGCATTTGGAGAAGTGATCATGTACATATACCAAATTTAGAAATCAATGATGTTATTTTACATATTAGACTATAAAGATGTAGAATATTAACTGCAAAAAGTAAATATTATAATGAGAAGAAAGCAAAAGATACAGGCAACAGAAGCGCCTGTGGGAAGGAGGGCCCATGATTAAGCTTTTCTTTTTCTTATTGAACATTAAAAGTTAGAAAGAGTTACAAGTGCCTTTAGGAGACAAAAACCAGTCAACAACAAAAGAAGAGAAGAAGAAAGAAGAATTCTGATCAAGTCATCAACATGAGAGACTACTTTAAACCCCTTCATTAAAAAGGTCTGATCTTCGAACATGGTTTTGCATTTCTAGGGTTTCTTACCAAGAGTGTGTTTGTTGTTATGCATCCAAACCTTGAGCACATGTCTATTGAGTCCATTTTCATTGCAGAACTGCTGCACTACATCTTCATCATGTTTTTGTATCCTCCATCCCAATCTCTCCGCAAGTCCCAACATTTTGTCCTTCTGTTCTTGTGTAAACTTAGTCCTAAACCTCTTCCTCGAAGAACCTCCACTCCCGCCCCCACCAAAACCGCCACCACTCGGATTATTCGAAACATCCTCTTGATCCTCCCTACTATGCCCTCCAGAAGTGGACGGAAATGTCAACGGTCTCTGTTGCTGCGGAGCCACGTGGAGGTACCCAGTCGGAGTCCGGTAACAAGGGGTGAATTGTGGAAGCGGGGGGTGGTGGCGAGAGTGAGGGTGGCCGTGGAAGAAGAACTCTCCGCCACCGGTCGTCAACGCCAAGTCGGTAGCTTCCTTGCGGTGGAAGTTACGATGGCAATAGCAAGCTGCGCATTTGAGGGCGTCGAGAGTGCCTTCAGCTCCGGCGGGCATGAATTCACCGCACCCGTCGACGGCGTGGCCGCCGATCCCCACTGCATGATTTTTCAAACACTCCCTGTACCTTGGCTTAACATTAACACTAACTTCACGGCTTGTCATCATTATGGCCCGACCCGAATTGCCCAATGTATCATAACTTGGTGCAGACAACCCCATCTCTCCTTCTTCCTCTTCTTCTTCTTCTTCTTCTACTTCCGCTTCATGCTCTTCTTGATCCTCAAGCTCCATGATCACAACCCTTGATTATTAACTTAAGAAACAGAAGATTATTCAAGTTAAGAGAAAGAATAAAGATGAAATAAGACAACGTTCTTTTCACTATCTGAAAGGAGGATGTTTTGGCTGCAATGACGGTGAAGTGAAATATATATGGGCTTTTCACCGGCTGTTACCGGTAAAACCGGTGGTTTTACTGCTCAGTAAAAGTTGAGATTGTACAGAAACAAAGAGTACAGGGCAGAAATCAAGAGGATGAGGTAGCTTTTTATATTTGATGCTTAGGAAAGACGGTACAGTCTCCACAGTCCACACGAAAGTATTGGAAGCCAACGCTCTTCCACGCGCCGTCCTCAAATCTTGGGTGACGGATAATGCGGTTGCCCGTGATTTTTTGAACGTGAAAAATTAATGTTATAATTGAATAATTTACTAATTTTAAAAAATAAAAGTTATGGAAAATTTTTACTTTTTAAATTAACTCGAATCATATTTAAATTTTGAGATATTTCGTTATTAACATTTGGTCCACATGTGTTCTTCATTTTACACGTATTTCATTTTATTATTTTAAGAGTAAAAGACATTGAGCTTTCCTATACTTCAAATAATCTTAAAAAAACTCCACAATCTTGAAGGCCTTGTTTGATTGAGGGGTTATTAATAGAATAGAAAGGAACGTAACATACTTCCATCATTTGGTTAAAGGTTTTATAAAAGAATATAACGGAATAAGATGAAAGCGGAGGGTTTTATATTACGTTTCATTCCATCCTAAACAATAAAAATAAAAAATTTTCGATTCGGGAGGTTTAGGATGGAAGGTAAATTAATAAATACATACTACCTAATATACATTCAATAATTTTTCTTAATACCAATTATTTCTTCTAACCCTAACCCCTTTTTTCCCCATACTCATTTATTAATAATATTTTTATATTATTTCTCCTTACCTTAATAATAATATTTTATATTATTAATAAAAATTGTATATAATTGATAATAAAATAAAAATTTTTAATATATTTTTATTAATGAAAAATAGAAAATATATAAAAATTATTCTTTAATTCTTTGTATATATTTCTATATAAATAAAAATATAAATAAATAATTTTTAAATATAAATCACATATAATAGATTAAAATTTATTAAATAATTAATAATAATATTTTTATATAATTAATAGTAAAAATTTTATTAAAATTTTTATTATTTAAAATATAAAATATATAAAAAATTATTTGTTACAGTCACAACTGTGACTTTTTAATTGGACATAATTTATGTTTTAAAATCATAACGTTAAATCTCTTGTAACAATTATTTTAATATCAGGGGTATAATAATTATTTATTATACATTACATTTCATTTCATTCATCTTCCAAACAACATTTCACTGCATTACATTATGAACCCTTTCATCTGTCTCAAACAAATTTTCACTATATTACATTTCATTCCGTTATAAATCGTTTCATTCCGTTCCATTCTATTCCATTTTGTTCTATTAATTAACATCCAACCAAATATGCCCTAAAATTTTTTGAAAACACTTTCTAATTTTCAATTTTTAAAAAAAACTATTTTTTAGATTTTGATTAAAAAATAATAATAAAACACACACAGTATGTAAACATCATACATAAATAGAGATGTCGATGGCTCGGGCTGCTCCTGGCCCAGCCCGACCCGATAGATCAAAATTAGTCAAACTTTAAAAATGACGTCATTTTTAAATTAAAGGTAGGGTCAAGGGCTGGATCGAGATAGTTTTGAGATATCTATACATAAACTAATCAAAATCAAATATTACTAATATGATAAACCTAACTCAATTCTCAAACTTGATATGAACCATTTAAATTAATAATTTAAGTTAATTATAACAAATTATTAGTTTGAGTCAGATTTAATAATATATCTCATAGAATTTTATGAGATTTCTTAAACTACAAGAGCGGATTGTGTCTTTTAATGTTATTTAATGACAATAAAAATTAACGAAATATGATAAATAAACTTACATATATTTAAATAGTAGGAGATTGATATTATTTTGTAAAATTATCAATATTAAAAATTGTTATAAACTACAATTTATCTACATTTTTTTGTAAAAATCGAAAGTTGCATTAAATTTTTAAAAAATTTAAAGAGAATTTATTCAGAACCTTGTACAAAAACCAGTACAACCATTAATAACTAGTTGCAGAGATGGAGAGAATTGCGGAGAAAAAGATGAAGCAGATGGTGACAAGACAGTTAAAGAGAGGCAGTGTGGGATGATCTTAAATTCCAATTACTATGCTTCATGTCAGCCTTTTTTTCTTTCTTTGTTTTGTCCATTTCTATATCACTTTTGATCCCATTTCAAGGTAAAAAAAAACATTTCATCTGGCTCCTTTTTGGTGTGAGAAGTATCCTATTTCGAATTTTACTCAATTAAATTTTATCTATATATTTAAATAATATAGGATTAAAACATTCTAATGCAAACAAACAATCACATTCATTTTTGCTCCCGTATAAAATCTTTAATCATTATTTCGAGCAAAAATAAAGAAAAATATTCTTTTTTCCACATTCAAAGAAAATATTACATGATTTTATCTTTACCCAGTTATTGAATTATGAAAAGAAACAAATTTGTAACAATAATAACAATTCAATGAAAGTCTCGCTAATATGCAGAGTCTGCAGAAGTCTAATAATACTAATTAAACATAAAAATAAAAGAGACATAAAACTAAATGTTATTTTATTGTTTCGTGTTTGAAGAAAATTATTTTTTTAATTTTGAAAACTAAATGTTCAAAGAAAAAATTACAAAATTTTATCTTTACCCTTTTGCAAAATTATGAAAAGAAATATTTTTGAAACAACAATGTAGTTAAAGGTCATAATCAAAGGGGTTTTTTTTTTTAATATCAATAAGGTTATAATGAGATCCACTTTGAATGTGATAGAGGAAACAAAGGGTAAAGTACACTTGGGGGTTTACAAAACCCACCTCCGATGGCTTGGCTGATATTTTGGTATGAGAACAAAGAAAGGTCCTTCCTTTCTTTCCCAAAACTCTCATATTCATCATTCCTTTTGTTTTTTGTTTTTTGTTTTTACCCCTTTCCCATCTCATAAGTCACTCCAGTTATTTAAAAAAAAGTATAAATAACAAGATCAAACTTGATATGTCCAATTCAAGATTAAGGCCTTGTTTAGTTGTTGGCTGATTAGCCAAAAAATAGCTGATTAATTCAAATCAGCTGGTTGACTTTATAAAAAAGTTGTTTAGATTGTTTGATTATAAGCTGGTTGGGTTAGCTTATTCAACCCAATCAATTGATTTTGAATAAATTACTCTATATCAACGTTTTGTATTATCAGTTGTTATGTTTTTTTTAATTGACGATTGTACCCTCTGTTGAAAAGCTCAAGAGATGAAACTAATGTTTATGACTTTTTTTTTTGTTAGCCCATGAGGTGTCCTAGGAGGGTCCTAACTATGAGAAGGCGCCTTTAAGTCATCCACATCCAGATTAATCCCCGCTCATACCAGGTCAGCCCGTAAGCGGTAAAGTGCTGGCCAAACAAATTTTTCCATTCCCAAGACTCGAACTCGAGACCTCTGATTAAGGGATGAGAGTACTGAACCACTCACACCAACCTATTTGGTTTTTATTATTTTTCATTATTCATGTTAGTTAATTTGTAGCTATCACGTGCCATTTATATATGTTAGTTTCTTCGTAACTCTGTTGCATATATATAACTTAGGCATGTTATTCTTTTTCAGTAACCCTACTCATATTTATTATCCAATAATTAATAATAATAATTAATTTTAAAATTTATTTTCCATGTCTTTATTAATTTAAATATTTTAACTTTTGTTATTTATTTTAGTAATTCAAAAAATTATAAATCATAAACAAAAATATATTAAATTTTGATTAGATTAAAAATTTTATTTAACTAAGAATATTCAATGAAATACTAAGATATATAATATTTACACCTTTATAATTTTTTTTAAAGTTATATCCTCATAAGTCATTTTACACATAAACAGCTAATACTAAATAGCTAATTTTACCTAATTTCTTTGACAAACAGCTAATGTAATCTGTTGGTTAAATCAGCTAACAGCTAATGCAATCAGTTGATTGTCAAACAGAACTTAAGAATCATTGATTATAATCCAATATATATACAATTTAGTACGTTCATTAAGGTAAATAAGTAAGCAGTAGGTAAGTATGTGTGACTATAGACTTATTGAAGAAAGAAATTTAAGTGGGTTGGAGAAAAAAACAGTTAATTATCTTTTAGTCAACAATTTAAGCAGTCTGAAATTATTTTTCAAATTTTAAAAATTAAAATTTTATATTTAAAATATATAACTCTTCACTTAGCTTTGAATTATTAATTGGAATAATAATTTATTAAAATTGCATAATTTTTTAATTATTGTGTGTATTCAAAGATTCGTTCTGTATGTACTTGAAAATAATAATTATTACATGTTCCCTTTAGAAGAAAAAGAAAAAAGTGAAGGGGTTATTTCAAAAGCTAAGGTGGAAGTGAATCAAGTATCAACTGCTAAAATTGGCCTGACAAAGTCAAATGCTTCCCCTCAGCTAGCATCAAGCTATCACATAAATGGACGATACTCTCTTCAGTACGAGCATTACTTCATATGTTCGTGAAAACCCTTTTTTCAGTCCTTTTTCCCTGCTACGATCACGCTTTTTTTTGGAATTTAATTATAAAAAATTATTTTACCTTCATCAACTTGTCCCTCTCGAGGATCTCTGTATTGTACTTTCCATCTATCTGTCACGAGTTTGATTCCGAAATTTGTGTACTTTCATGTTTATGGATTTTGGGAGGATGAAGTTTATGATGTGATACTTTCATCATACTCTGACAGACCATAAGTTGAGGTATCAGATATTGTTAATTACAGTATTTTTATTATATTCTATTAAATCTTATTTATGTATTTACGTAAATTTTACACAAATGTATAAATGAGATTTAATAAAACAAGGTTAAAACAGAATAAATGAAATAAAAAATTTAATAGACTTATTTGAAATATATTATAATGGAGAGAATTAAAATTTTTAAGTTACAAGATACTAAATTATTTTTAAATCGTGTTAACTTTTTACCATTCTCCAAATTATTTTTAGAATAATTAATATGTAATTATAAATTAATAAATACTTGAAACAATATTTCATCTATAATAATATATGTTAATGTTAATATCATACAACAATAGGGATAATAAATTACTTCGTGTTCGACTTTAATTATTCTGACTAATTTTAAAATTAATAAGTTAAGATGGATTTGATTCGTTAAAACTTAAATTTTACAAAAGTTTAGATTCAAAGTATGCTAATGATCGATTATTACTTCAATTAGATTTTATAAGTGTGATATTCACCAAACATACTTAGGGAACATATGGAAGCAATAGTGTGATCTTGAGAAATGACATTCTAAAGATGTTTGTGGGTCATCTAAATCTCCTTTGGATATCCAATCTTAAGCATGGTTTATGAACAGTTTAAGGGCAGAGATAACTTTGACATTGTTGTAGAATTTTAGTTTGCCTAATCTTTGATTAGGTTAGTGCATCAAGACCGAAAGTTAAGTTGAAAGCCACATTGTCTACTTCGACTGATGTAAATATAATTGGATAGATTAGGGATAAAATCTTTTGTAATTAAAATTTACACTTGCCATTTGAGGGATTCACTCAACTTAAATCAGTATTAAACTTTTATTACTACCCTTAATAGATCATGTTTTTCCCTAGATATGACTAAGGTTTATTTTGGGAGAACGGTGACGGTTGATAACCTGCTGAAATAATAAGTACTTATTTTCAATAAGTACTTATATGTTTGGGATTGCTGTTTTAGTAATTGCTGAAATATGAAAATAGGTGTTTGGCAAGTGCGGTTGTGATTACTGAAAAAAGATAAAATGACTAAAAAAGCCCATTAACTTAATAAACTATTAATTGTTGTATAAATAATTAAAAAATATATTATTAGTCATATAAATTTAAAATTATAAGTAATAAAATATTAAATTAAAATAAGAAAATATAAATAAAATAAATTTATTAAATAAAATATTTCATAAAAAATATATTATTAATCATATAAATTTAAATTATAAATAAGAATAATTGATTGTTGAGGGTATAATAGAAAATAATTATTATTATAAGGCTATTAATAGAAAGTAAAATTTCTACCGTAAAAGTACTTTTTTACCGTAACCCTCTTTCTATTTATCGATTTATGCGGTGACATTGTACTTTCCTTCAACTTCCAGCTATTCGCCTGCAGATCTAAACATGTGACTGCGGTAGATAAATACTTACCCCTACCGCATTGCAGTTTCAAACGCAACCTAAAGCTTAGAGTAATACAAAAAAGCTAATTAGAATATGTATTCATTAATCTGAAAATCATTTGTGCTTATTTGAGTATTTAACATTAAATTTAATATTTGGTACCAACTTCACGAGGTTTGAATCAATCGATGAAATAAATATCGGAAATATGTAATTTATGAATTATTGTATAATAGACAATTTATTCTAATTTATACTTAAAAATAATGGAAATTATTTTAAAAAAAGTCAAGGGATTCAAAAGTGTAATCATACAACTATGATGTGTAGGCTCTACACACAAATCATCTACCAAGCTACTATATTTTATAGTGTTGTCCTACGTCCAATCCACCGGCCTACAAGAGAGGGATTGCACATCTTTGTCACTATAGTAAATCTAATATTAGTCAAAAAGAGATACAAAAACTCACTTAATGTAATGAATATGAAATGTGAATTTTTCACTACATCAATTTGGTGGTAACATGAAGGAAATTTTCATTCTAACGCTAATATTTTTTGGGAATTCTCTCTATCATGCATTACGATTTGAAAATTTTTCATTTTTGGATTAATTAATTATAAAAAATTCAAAATTTAGCCAATTTTGTAATTTACGTTTGAATTTTAAAAAATAGTACTAAAATGCTTTAATTTTAATTTTTTAACAAAAATGTTACGATATTAAATTCTCCGTTAATGTAAACGACGAGACGAATTACTTGGCAAAGATTATAAAACTTATTTTTCTTACAACAAACCTTAAGATTCAATCAAAAGAAAAGAGTAAACCAATCTTCTTTTTTCTTCTCCAAGTCTTTGTTTAGTTAAAGGCTAGTGATTAGGCAAATCATGGCAAAGAGGTTTTAAGGTAAGCAATGAACTTTCTATATTAAAGGGAAAAAGGAATGATGGGTTACAGATCATACACTTATTAATCAATGATAAAGGAGTCTTAGTGGCAATGACAATTATGAAACTCCAAAGAAAGTAAGCAATCAGTCCACTTGAACACCATCTATGGAAGCTATTCTGTAGTAAAACTGACGTCAATAGTATTGATTTTTAATGCTTTAAGATGATTATGAGACCGAGACTTAGGCTTAGGCCTAGGAAAGTGAGTAATATGTGTTAAGAGGGTTCGAAATCCTTAAGAGGAAACTTATAATTCCAGGTAATTATGATTTTTGGAGATTTTCCTTGTTTTTTCTCACTCTCCCGTGACCTTTAGGAGCCTAGCGTTAGAGTGATCACGTCTACAGATATTTTAAAAATTGAATTGAAATTTAAAATGGGAAGACAAAAAATTTAAAATTTATCATAAAATCTGTTAATGATTAAATAAAATTAAAAATTTTAAAATATGATTAAAAGATACCATTTTTATCTTATCCATTGAAGAATTTAAATTTTAATTGAAAACAGAGACTGAAAAATAAAATTTGATCAATTTATGAAATCGAACAATTAATTAATTAACTGATCAATTTTTAATAATAATAATTAATAAAATAAATCAAACCGAAATATAAAAAACCAAATTAAAAAGTCAAGTAATTTAAAATTTTTACGTTTAAATTAACCGAATTATTTAAATTTTTTAATCATTTACATTTACAAGTCGGTACATCTGTTCTTCCTAGAGTGTGGGTACTTACTTTCACTTCCTGGAAAGCAGTAAAAGGAAACTTGAAATTTGCAAATCAATAATTACCGTACCTATTGCTCTAAGTCTAGTGAGTCCTAATGTCCCTATTCGTTTGTGTGTCATAAAAATGTAGTAGAATGAAGCTTAGGTTTCAAGGAAGTAATAGGTATAGTGTAATGAGTATTACATAAATAATTGATTTAATCTCACATGTGAGTAGGGATAGTAAAATTGTCCCAACCTATTTTTGGCCTAGGTTAACCGGATCTAGCTTGTGACCTGCCTATTATTTTTAAAACGACGCAAATTGATAAAACCCGACTTGTGACCCGCTCGTTATTTTTAAAACGACGTCGTTTTAATTTAAAAAAAAAATAAATAATAAGCTGAGCTAACTCGACCCATTGACGTTCCTACATGTAAGGTTGGTATTAAAAAATTATAAAAAGGTTAGTCGATTTTTAATTTATTACTCCTTTAAATTTAAAATTGAAATTATTGTTAAGTGAGCTTAGAGAGTTTGGTAAAATGGACGAGTCCTTATGGGCGTATAATTTGGTTCCACATTACAAGGAGACAAGAAGCTTTAATTGTGAATTGGACTTTGGGAACGTCTAAGAAAAAGAGATTAGGATTTATATTGAAAGGAGAAGAAAAGTTCAAATTTTTGTAAACCTATTAATTAACTCCGACTTAACTATTTTGAATATGTAAATTTCTTAAATCCTAATTAAAAATGTTGATAAACCAACCTATACTAGACAAGTTATATGTCATTTGTTAAAAAAAATGATTTGATACCTAAAAATTAATGTTTTAAAAACCAGACTAAAAGTTAATTCAATAAAATAAAAAATTTAAGCTTTAAAAGGTTTAACTAATATTAGATAATTATAAAACTGATTAAATAATTAATAAAATTGAAAATTTTAAAATATAATTAAAAAAAGACTGACATTAATTTAGTGTTTAATTGAAAAAAAACTAATAAATAAAAATTAATTAGTTCACTTTAGTTCATAAAAATTGATTAATTTATAAAAATCAACTTAGCTGTAATAAGGGAGTGAGTCATGTACTTCTTTATTGTAAGTTCGTGGAAGATGTAACAAGGAGTGTTGGGGTGGAGGTGGAGCAAGCTAACACATCTTTTAGTAATTTTTTATTGCAGGTTTGTATTGTCAAAAGCATGGTGGTGGTCGAGAAATGTGCAACGGTGGCGTGAAAATTGTGGTTCGCCTGTAATCAGTTGCCATGGTCTCAAAAGAACATCTCGGCCGGTGAAATTATTGGTTCGACGTTAGCATGGTTGCAGAATTGGAAGGCATGCCAGGCGATCACTTCCCCGACGACCCAAGTTGGTCCAGTTCGTGGTGCAGGATTTTAGCAAAGGGAGGTGGTTCGAAATAATTTGAATTGTAACTGGTTTTGTTTTATTGATGGGCCAATTTTTAAGCTTTTGTTTATGTGGATTATGGTTTTATTGGGGAAGATTCTAAAGGTCATTTTCAAAAAGCTGTTTCAAGTTTTGGTGAACGTAATGATTAGCCGGCTCTTGTAGAGTCACTTGCTCTTTTTCATTGTATCTCATTTGTATGTGATCATCTCCCCTATAATGGTTGCATTCTTACCGATTGTCTTGCGATAGTGGATGCATTAAAGGATCCAGCTCCTCATAATTCTAGTTTTGGAGTTGTTTTATCGGATTATAAAGCTCCTTCAAATTCCCGAGTTGATATTAGTGTCAAGTGAGTCAGCAGGCAAGTGAATAAAGTTGCTCGTAGCTTAGCTAGAGCTTCTACTACTTATGGTCGTTTCCATGTATGGGGAGGACATCCCATCTTTTTTGTTGGACTTTATTGAATTATTGAGGTTGATTCTTCTTTTCAAAAAAAAAACTTATTAATAAATAAACTGATCAATTTTTAAGAACAAGAGTTATTAAAATAAATCAAACTGAAAAGTTAAAAACCGAATCAAAAAATTAGTCAATTTAAAATTTGCACAATTAAATCCATGAATCAATTCAATTTTTCATTCATGTACTGAAATACATTCCTTAATATTTAGCAAACCAAATTAAGGAATGAATGGTTCATTATGTTACACCAATAGATCACCTTAAGATGAAGGTCAATTTCCTATTGGCCATGAATTGGTTAAAGATAAATGTTGAATTGAAATATTGATAACTTCTTAATACCCTTTTGTTAGATCAAATTAAAAAAAA
>JANQBM010000220.1:32772214-32784098 GCA_025594535.1 Erythroxylum domingense
TAGCATAGATCACGTCTGTAGCCAATAATTTCAATATCTCTTTTTTTACAACCTCCATCATTGGTGGATTCAATCGACACTGAGGTTTCCGGCTGGGTTTTCAATCATCCTCCAACATGATTCGATGTATGCAGATGGTAGGGCTAATTCCTTTGATGTCTGCAATCGACCATCCAATAGCTTCTTTATTCTCCCTGAGGATACAGATAAGCTTCTCCTCCTCTAAATCGCTCAATTGATTGGAAACAATCACAGGTAATGTTTCGGCCTCCCCCAAGAAGACATACTTGAGGTGCCCAGGCAATGCTTTAAGCTTCAATGTTGGCGGCTGAAGAATGGAGGATAGTAATTTATTGTCGTCAAGCTTCAGTGGTTGCTGTAACATGCCGAACGCAGCTTGTAATGCCTGCAAATCATGTATTGCGTGGACTATACCTCTCGAAACTACCCATTCAGTCTCGATTTCTGATAGCTTCGCAAGTGTAATATTATCAGTTATCACAGCTTGCAAAAAATCATCAACACACAACTCGAGAACTTTCTCCGTCAAGGGGTTAATACAATTAACAACAAAAGTTGTACAATAATCAACATGATGCTTAATGATATTATTAATATTTAATGTAACTTTGACACCATCAAACTCTATAGTTAAAGTCCCCCCGTGAATATCAATTTTTGTCCTAGAAGTGATCAAAAATGGGCGTCCTAACAACATCATCCTAAACGCAGGTAACCCGTCATCCTCTATTCTCATCACATAAAAATCTGCGGGAAATATTAGATCATCTACCTGCATTAAAACATCCTCCAACAATCCTTCGGGGTACCTAGTGGTGCGATCAGCTAACGTTAAAATCACACCATCTTGCTTCAACGGACCAACATTCAATGTAATTTTGTTTACAAGATCTTCATGATGGTTTCCAATTTTCTTATTATGAATTATAAACTTATATGTAAAATTTGTCACGTTTTCAACTTCAAGTAATTGATAAAATGTCTTAAATTGAGAGATAAACAAGAGAATTATTACCTGATGACATTGGAATCCCAACCAGATAGATCGACTGCTTTGGTCAACGCTTCTCTCCATTTTGGTAGATTCTCCGAGTTATTGGGATCTCTCTCGTCAAGAGAGAAGCTTGTGTCAATAAGTCCACTTTGTTTCCTTATATGGGATGGGTCTACGTGAAAGAATATAGGAACAACGATCTGACCGTGTGTTTCGTGGCATTCAATTATCTTGACAAGTTCATTCAGGCACCAAGTTGAAGAAACATAGTCTTTGGAAAAGATGATGATAGCAACATTTGAGTTTTGGATGTCTTGGAACAATGATGTGCGGATTTCTTCTCCTCTTTTAAGTTGGTGACTATCTATAAAGATCTCTAAACCTTTCCGACGAAGAGCATCAAAAAGGTGGCAGGTGAAATTATAACGAGTATCATCACCTCTAAAGCTCAAGAAAACATCATATTTCCATTGGTGGGAAGAATGAGAACCAGTAAATGAAGAGGAAGCCATAATGATGGTACGATGAAGAGGTCATTGAATACACTTAGATCGTGATGATGATGATGGTTTGAAGAGGTGAAAGTAACATTCGATGGGTCAATCATCTAAAAGTTTAAAATTTGATGGGTAGGGAAGATGACAACGACTTGGTGTTGACAATATATGACTTAATAACAAGGTGGTTGTTTTCAAACATGTATATCCTTACACACCTACCTAACAAATATTCGATGGGTAGGGAAGACGACAACGACTTGGAGTTGAGAATGTACCACTTAAGGACAGGTGTGTATATCCTTACATCACTGCATCCCACTTTATTTTGCGAAGAACAACTTATCTTTAAGCTTGCTGTGATGTTTTAATGTATTATGTAGGAAAAATCCAATTTTAAAATAAGTTATTTTAAAATTGCAAAAAGAGGATAATTTATTGTAAAATACGCACTATAATAATTGCATCTATAACTGTAACTCTTTATATTAAAAAGTTAAAGAATATGAATTTCATAAACTTTGGTATTGCACCATGGTAATTTATTATGAATGTTTTGTTAGATTAAAAATGTCTTGATAGTTGTATGAACTAATATATTATCAGCTTTCCTTGTTATTTAAGCCTAAAAGGTAGGAGAGTTAATGCAAAACTTCTTTTGTATATACAACATGCAACAAGATAATTTTTGCTAGGTAGTTGGATTCCCCTATATGTTTCTATCAATTATCCATCTTTGAGTAATAAAAAGGTAATAAGAGAAAAGAAAAGATAAGTAATTATAATCATTTCCAACATCGACATTAAACTTCCCCAAAAAATAATGAGCCATTTTAAAGAGTTTATCATCACAATACATCATCTTAAGCATATAAGAAAGGCCAATTTCAATAATAAGTTATTCTAATAACAACTTCCATTTAAACAATTTAATTTTAAAGTTGTAAGACAATTCCAATAATAAACAAGTACCATTTAACTAACTCTAAAATATGACAAGTAATTTGATAATTAAATCTAATGCCAAATAACTTCCATTATAACAATCTAAATCTATAATAGAATTCAGAACAATCTAATTTCATTACAATTTGAAACAAAATAACAAAAGAATTTTTAACAAGTTCAAAATCAAGTTTGACTTGAGCTCAATGTCAAATGTACAAGCCTTTTTCTCTTTATGTCCGTCTCATTACTTAAGATCGATGAAGCGATTATATTTCCATCATTCCATTTCAATCATTTAGATTAGAAGTCAATTTTAGTTTGAGAATTATATTTTACATCAGTAAATCTTTGTAAGCTATCTAGCCTCGATATTTGAACATTTTTTCTATATTAATTAAGATGACAATACCAATAGTTATTTATTATTTGTATAATTTCAAATAGATTACTAATAGAACATAGTTCGACATGTACTTACATATAGAATTATTTGTGTTTTATTTGATCGTTAAAGTGTAATTAAAGTGTAACCATATCCATAAACCCTTTTATTCTATCTTTACCTCTGCCTCTGCCTTTATCTCCTCCTTATACTCTATCTCTTCCTCTTCCTTTGACCATTGCTTGTGTACTTTTGTGATATTTACAACTCTTCTATCTAATCACTTCATAAGCATAAGTAATTTTTATTAATATAGTGAGTACTGGATTTATGGATTAAACTCTTTACTCTGTCTTCTTACATTAGTGTTGGATGATACTAACACATATAAATATTTTATAAATATTGAATGACTAGTGAGAAAGTAGTAACAATAAAATTAATTTTAAAATTAAATGTTAAATTTTTTTACATTTGTTAGATTTTCATGATCTTTGGTTATGCCTTTATTATCCAAAGTCATTCTTCTTCTATATTTGATAACTTTTTCTATTTTAATTTGTTCAAATCTTTATTTTTCTTATTTCTTAGGCTGACTAAGCATTCTCCTTATTATTGGTGGCTCACTGGCTTCACATTTAGGTAAAATCTTGGTCCATCAAGTGGCTCCATGGAATACTTATATGTTTGTATATACCTCTCTCCTATAACGTATGCCATTGCTTTCATCTAGATTGTCATGGCTATGGTAAATGATAAAATTGAAACTTTACATCATCTTCATTCCATCTTTGTCTTTAATTAGCATAAATTTACCTTATACACATTCTATACTTAACATTTAATAGTAGATCAATAAGTCCATTAAGAATACCCTAAATAACAACTAAAACTTATTAGAATAAATAATAGGATACAATAAGCAAACATATATAATTAATAATATTAGAACAATATGAGAACATACCTTTCGTATGCCAAATATAAATGTGAAGCCATTGTCATCTCCAAGTTGTAGATATGAAATTAGAAGCTTTAGAAACCATTTCCATATTTTTGTATATTCAACATTAAACACACTATAAACAATAGAAAATATTTGATTGATTCCATCTCTTCCAACAACAACCAACAACTATTCTTTATATATCCCTTCTAAAAACATCCATCTTGGTCATGCTAGTAACCAAGTCCTTCAGAAATTTGCAGTACCTTGGTGTTTGTCTAAGCAACGTGAGAAGGGGGATGTTGATTTCCACTTTCTCAAAGATCTTTAAGGTCTCCTCATCATTATGCAATTTCTTCTTCTTGGCCAACTTATGTGGGAATGGTGGCCTTTCTGGATTAGCTGTCACGATTTTCTCAATTTCAACTTCTTTTTCTAGCTCGATAGTTTCAACATGGTCATGTTGAAGTTTTTGCGATCCTCCAGCATTTTCAATTTCTTTTTCGTTACACAAGGTAATGACACTGATATTCTGCCTAGGATTGACAATAGGCTGGGAGGGCAATTTTCCTTAATTCTGTGCAGCGACTAGTTGACTAATTTGCTTCGTTAGCTCTTGAAACTTTTTATTAGTCTGAGCTTGAAATTGGGCAAAGTCAGTCTGAAACTGAACCAAACTTTGCAATTGTGTATTGGTCGTTAATTGAGCCGTAGTCAACTGTGACATAAGATCCTCTAAGGCGAAAATTCGGTTACCATAATTAGGCCTCGGATGCTGCTGCTGCTATTGAGGTTGACGCTGCTGACTACTCTGACTTTGCTGCCCATTCCCATATCTCAGATTGGGATGATCTCTTTATCCTGGGTTGTAAGTATTCGAATAAGGATCATATTTTCTCTGAGGTTGGTAATTATCATTGATTGCATTGACGTCAGCTTCCACAGTATCATCTTGCAGAGTCGGGCAAGCATCAGTAAAATGACCCCGAAATTCATAAATGTGACAAATAGGGACTTGTGGTTCCTTGGTTACGACATTTGCGTTGACACTATTGTCATTGAAAGAATTAATAACTTGTCTTTCCAACAATTCAGCAATCTTTTCAAGTCTACTTTCGAGTTTAGAACTACTTACCTCATGGACATTGTGAGTGTGTGTCTCTGAACAATACCCGAACTGCTGAAGATTTGCGACCATTGCTGCAATTAAGTTTCTGGCCTCTTGAGGCGTCTTGTTCATTATGGCTCCCCCACTAACAGCATCAAGTATCTTCCTATCATTTAGTAACATCCCATCATAGAAGCACTGAATAAGGAGTTGCTCTGTAATTCCATGTTGAGGACAACTTGCGCAAAGCCTCTTGAATCTCTCATAATATTCATACATATTTTCTGTATTTCTTTGTCTGATGCCACAGATCTCTCTGCGCAAACTGGCAGCTTTGGACACTGGGAAGTATTTTTCTAAAAATAACCGCGCCATATCAGGCCATATATCCACTATCCCAGGCGAAAGATAGTACAACCAGTCTTTAGCTGTGCCCTCTAGAGAAAAAGGGAAAGCACGCAGTTTCAATTGATCCTCTATTATGCCACTCAGTCTGTTCGGGTCGTCAGAAGGTAACCCATGAAATTTCGACAAAGCCTGAATCAACCCAGCCTTCAACTCAAACCCATCATCTACAGCTCGATACTATATACATAGAGGTTGATCCTCTACTGGTGGTGCAAGCATATCCCTCAAAGTTGCAGAAGCTCGATTTCTGGTTAGTTGGGTAGGTGGAACAGGTTCCTGATCTGCCATCGCTGCTTCTTTAAAATCTTCCAATAACTCGGTCTTAAAGGCAGGCAAATTCTCAATTTGGTCAGGCAACACTTGCGCAGAAATAGAAACTTGTCTCTTACGTAATTTAGTAGCTTTCTTGAGTCGTTTTGCGATTTTCTTTATCTCTGAATCAAACAATAAATCACCTGCAGAAACACATTGTTGCATGCAAACAACTAAAAAAAAATGATTAGCAACACAAACAAACAAAAACTTAAACATTGATCCCCCGCAACGGCACCAAAATTTGATGGTATGTCAAACCAGCAAAAATAAATTCCTACTCTAGAACACTTAAGTGAGTAAAGTGGTGAATATGGTCGAACTATAGAGACCAATGTAGCACTTGTTTATTTGTGTAGAATCAATAAAAATAAATAAATAAAAATAAAAAGAATTGATTTAGGAATGATTAATTTTAGAACACGAAATCATGCAGAAGAAAATTAAAAATAAATATTGAAAACAATATAAAGAAAAACCTAGCCAAGGTATTCCTCCGTTTGATACTGTAATTCGATCATCGACTCAAAAATATAAATTCCGTTCATTGTTATGGACAAAGTTATAACAGACAGTGAACAGCACATATAAACCTATCCATTCGTAATTATTTGATAACCCCGAGTAAAGTTTCGCAGATTATTACCCTAACCAATTAGACTATTCCCGAGTAAAGCTCTGCAGAATATAATCTATGGCAGCAATAGGCTCTAATGGACCTTTATTTTAGTCAACATAATCAGAAAAGTCGCAATCTATTTAGACTAAATTATTTAATCTCATTAATTTCTTAATTGAAATTAATTCGCCACTTCGATAGACAGCAATCACGAATTAACTAATCTATTCGGCAATTTATTACCAAGTCAATCAATTAATAGGCCTCATTAATCAACAAACTCGACAATAATAAATCGATTAAAGCACGAAGATTAAACAAACATAAAAGATAAACGAAAACAATTAAATCAAAGGAGTCTCACGAATTACATATATCAAACGTAAGGTACCTTGTCTAGATTAAAAGGTTAGCCACACATAGCAATATTAAAAGATAATATTGTTGGAAAAGTATTGTTGTCTTCTTTCCATCCACAAAAGCTACTGCTTTATTTCTCTTCTAATCCTAGAGGTGATTGTGCAAAAAAATTGTCTTTCTCCATATTGCTGTAAAAATAACGTTGTTCTCCCCCAAGTGAGTCTACTGCCATTGTTCTCCAAAGTGTCCCTCAGCTGATTGATAATCACGTTCTTTTCTGCTCTAAAGTGAGTCCTAGCTGATTGTAAAAATCTTCTTTTTCTAAAGTGTCTCGTCGTTCCATCTATTCTCCAGCTAATTGTAAAAACGTCCCCCCAAAGTGCTGTTGTTGTCCTTTTCTCCAAGTGAGTCTCCCTTGGTCTATGTTTTCTTTCTCTCAATAAATAAAGTGGGCCCCCTAATGATCTAGATTTTTCTCTTTTCAATAAACGAAGTGGGGCTCAATTAAATATCAAAATAAAGCTCCCATGGGTTACAAGATAATTTGATTTCGTCCAACAAAAAGGGTTGTGTCATTCAGGCCTAAATTTCAAGGTAATTAATTCGAAATTCGCAGGTAGCAATCTGCCAGCATTGCATCACCTTCAACATGATCATGTTGAAATTCTGTCCAGTTCCAGATTAGCCAAATTCACTGCAAATCGCATCACTTTGATATTTCATCACCTAGAACATAGAAAACACGAATTACCATAGAAACACACGCAAAACATCACATAAGCCTATCAAAAGAACATAAAATACAAACAATTAACATGCACAAAATGCAAGTTATCAGGACTCGATTATGTGCTTTATTTGTAATATGATTTCATACGTAAAGATTGAGAAATCCAAGGTTGAATAGATCTATCATAATTGGAAGGAGTCTATTGCAATTCTAGAGATAGGATAACCCAAATCTTTTAGATTAGGGTCAAACCTAATAGAGCGACTCATAAATCGATAATATAATCCTATAAAATTTAACTCAAGTAATTTAGATAGAAACCTTAGGATTAGTTGTTAGTAGACCCAAGGTCAACTATTAGCATAGATCTCTTGGATCTTTAATTAGTTGATGAAGATGAGAGACAGTTTATCCCTGGATTAAACATAAGATTGGAATTTAAGAAAAAACGTGGTTTTGGTTTGATAATTGCTAAATTCAGGCCATATTATACAAAGATCAGAAATATATCACCTGAGGAATAGAATCTGTACTAAACCTCAAAATATCTTAATTAATCTGGAATGGTGAATAGAGTGAAAATTTTGGAGGTTTTGTTTCTCTAGTGGATCACTTCCCTCAATTGAATGATGTGAAGATTCAAGATGTAGTAACCTAGACCCTCAACTAGAGTGGTAAATTCACAAATGAATCTTGCCATAGAATACTCATCAACAGATCAATGGAACCTTCTTGGTATAATCTTCTATGGAAAAATACTTTAAATCCTAAGCCTCTTCTAATCACTTGGCTAGCTATAGAAATAAGCTTAGGACCAAAAGTTAGTGGCATGGTAACTTGGATTCTACTTATGTATTATGTAAGGTGGCAATGGAAGATAGAGATCATTTCTTTTTTCATTGCATATTTTCTAAAGCAGTCTAGAGAAGGATCTTACATATGATTGTAAGAGATAGCCACACGTATGAACGGGGCAAGCATTGAGCTGGTTCATTAGGCACTCTAAACATGGAAAGTCCAATGGAATACTACCATTTACTCTCTTTGGAAAGAAAGAAACAAATGATTGTTTAAGAATATGGAAAAGGGAAAGTACCAGCTAGCTAACAAGATAATCAACTGGATTAGATTAGCTATCATTGCTAACAATGCGCAAAATACTTTCTCACCGGACATGAAGAATAGATGGAATCTATAATCCGTAAGTGATGTTGATCTATGACTGTCTTGTTATGATGTAATTGAATGAATGCTTATAGCCTAGAACTCAATGTAATGATGTATTAGCTGACTACGGTAGAAGGCATGGTAGCTATTTAAACAAATTTATAAAGAAGGCAAGTGAAAAAATATGAAAAATGATATAAATGTCAATTATAATTAACATTAGGATTATTAAGCACATTTATCATTAAAAAAATTATTTTTTAATATTATTATTTTTAAGAATACTATCACACACAAAAATTCCTTAAGAAATATATAAGATATAAAATGTTTAATATAAACTTTTGACAACTATTCACATATTTTTTGCCAAAAGTTTAACATTTAGCGACAATTATGTTTTGTTGCCTAAAGCTCAGACATTAGCAACACCAAGTTTTCAAAACATTTGTCTCCTTTCATGATGAATTATATTTATCATTATGAAATATATTCATTTGAAATTATCGTTACTAAAAACTGGACTTTTGTAAATGATTTTGAGAATTGTTGCCAAAAACCTACTTTTAATAACATTTTTAAAATCACCACAAGAAAAACATAGCTAAATCTCGGTTTTGTTGTAGTAGCTTTGTCTACAGTTATTACAATTTTATTCATTTAAAAAAAAAGATTATAAGAAGGGAAGGAAAATTTTACATATATCTCAGCAATTCGGTCATATGCATTATTCGTAATGGTCAAATTCTTGATTACTAATCTGATAGTATATACAGAAGGAGACACGAGGTTTTTACCAGCCAGAAAGTGTAATGGGTAATAAATTGTTGAAATTTGTAAAATACTTGAAAGAAATACGAAGCAAACTTTAAACGCAGTTCTGATTCTGATTAAAGAAAAAGATAATATATAAAAAGCGACAAATACACCATGCGAACATGATTCGACATGTTTCTTCTGGCACTAAATACGGTTCTGCTTCTGATTAGATTTAGCGAAAAAGTTAAATATATAAAAAGTGACAAGTACACCATGTAAACATGATTTAACATGGTTACATATGCGTGCATCCAAGCACCAGGGGCTATATACATAGAAATTGGTCGACGGTCGACTAATTATGTGTCATGTTATCCGATTATCTTAAAAATTGCCCCCAACTGAGATACGTACAAAATTTGAGTACCACTGTTAGGATATACAATTTAATTCAATTTAATTTATCAAGTTAAATTGATCAATGTGAAAATTAAATTATAAATAAATTTTTTGTTTAATAAAAATGACTGTAAAATAATGATCACCTAATTAATTTTATTATTTCTAGATTTGGTTACGGAGTGTATTTTCTCTGTACACATTCCATCTGAGCTCTCCTTTCCATATAGTTGGCTATAAAATACTCTGTCCCTCGTACCATACTTGTCTCAAAAACAAACGTTTTACCAAATTCCTGATCATTTCTGGCTTTCCATATGACTAATCCATCTTTGTTACCAATAGGCCACCCATCCCTACCCCAAACACTCCCCCCTAGAGTGCCAGCCGGAGGACACAAAAGCCTGGCCGCAGCCGCAAACCTAGCAAACCTACTACCGACAGGCACAGTACTTGCTTTCCAAGCGCTTGTTCCTTCTTTCTCAAACAACGGTGAGTGCAACCTTGCTAACAAGTACCTAACCCTAAGCATGGTTGTAATGTGCTCTCTAGCCTGTTTTCTCTCCTCCTTCACGGACAGCTTCGTTGGCAAAGACGGACAGCTTTACTATGGTATCGCCACGTTCAACGGTATATTTGTGTTCAACGACATGGACAGTAGCGATGGGAATGGAGCGCAAGAGTTGGATGAGACGGAGAAGGCAAATTTAAAACTCACTGCTATAGACTTTGCGCAGGCCCTTGGATCACTATCAGTGTTCTTGGCTTTTGCTCTTAGTAGCTCCGAAGTGCAAGATTGTTTCTTTCCTAAACCGGGGCCTAATCAAAATGCCTGGATCACAAATTTGCCGTTAGCAGCTGGACTTCTTGGGAGCTTTGTTTTCATGATATTTCCCACTAAAAGAAAAGGAATTGGTTGCGCTGAAAGAGCACCTCGTTGATGATCATAATTAACCGAAGATCATCACAACAACTGTGTATACGACCTTGCAGAGTTTTTACGGTATCTGATCAAACATGTTTCACAAATATATGAGCGCTGTTCAGTTTCCAAAAGGTTTTTATCTGTCTTGTCAGCACGGTGAGAACGTCCAAATCTTGTAACCAGATCCTCTGTAGCTACTGGTGTTTTGTTCCATGCGAGTTCAGCTAAGACCTGTATAAAATATACGTGGGACTCACATATTTATATAGCTAAGATCGCGTAGAATAAAATAAATATAGTGAGTATTGAGGATTTCAATTGCAAATCTTGAGTCTTGATGTTCACGTTAACATTGATGTCTAATCATCACAGAAGAAATTGTGAGTTATTTCATAAATAAGACAAGTAGCCTGTAACTTTAAAGAAATTAGTTCGCAAAACTCTTTTTTTCTATTATCATCCTCGAGTTATTAAAACTATACTACTTTCCTAAGGCATTATAATTTCGTCCGATAACAATTTTTAATCGTTTCTCTCTTTTCTTTTCCGTCTTTAATTTACACTCCCCAACTTTTATAGCAGCTAAAAATTCATGAAATTATATATATTTTTTAACTGGATCCAATACAATCTTTGACGGTCATTGTATGGGGATTGGGATGTCCATCATTCAAGCTCCTCCATTGCACTCAGTGTTTAATTTCTTTATCGGAATACATATTAAACAACTACTTTTAAGTACCACAAACAATTTCATCATTAGCTCTAATAAGGCATTTAAGTCCGAGCCTGGGCTGGAACAAAATCTCTCTCTCCTGTCGTATCATTTCACTTCATAGTCACATGATGATAATATAATTTATGCCACACAGTCCCTCGGTATAAAGATAAATAAGTTTGGGATCAGTTCTCTAATAGACTAGAATCCCATTCCCTCAACTGCATGTTCATTAGCGTCTGATTCTCTGTCTCGATTATTTTATTCTAATTTATTTGTGTTAAGAATAAAGATACCACTCAACCAAGATTCTTCAGCTCCTTGGCCAGTTTCAAATATGTGCAATCTGTTGTAGATAATCATATCGACAACTAATTCATAGGATTATGATATAACTAAAGGTTTCTCTTCTTTTATTAATATCTCTGTAAATGAAGTCATTAACGAGATCTTTATGTTATTCAATCATTCTCGTAATCTTTACAATTTTCACTTTAAAATGATGTCATTTTATATATACATACATACATATATATATACATACATACATACATACATATATATATACATACATACATACATACATACATA
>JANQBM010000220.1:32869920-32894243 GCA_025594535.1 Erythroxylum domingense
ACAATCTATTTTTCCAAAAAATCACTTATTCATACTTTTACCGGGATTATCGTCATGAACGCATGTACACTAGACTCACTATTCACAACTGCATGAGCATGAGGTGTGGTAACTTACCACACCTGGACCCGTTTCTTTGGTCCGACCCGTTCTCTAGAAACGGGATGTTACAGTTTATTATTACTGGCTATAAACATATTAGCCACTGAGCTTTTCAGCTCACCCCGTAAATTTTCTACTCCTCAGGTGAAGAATCAGCAGATCATAACTGAGCCCTTGCAAAGTTTTGGCAAATCTCCAAGAATTTCAGACTTTTTTGTAATTAAGTTAGTGTGAATCATTTCTAGTGATCTTAGAAGCATATCAACATAAACATTCTGTATGTATTTTGTAACTATGACACATGATATGGCATTTTGTAAATGAAGTATGAAGATGTGTATCAACTTTGTTGATACAACTTTACAGTGAAATATTGTGGCTTGAAATGCCCATTGGAGTTTGTAAAACTCTTGTCTTTGATGATAATGAAGTATGATTATGTTATGTTCATGACTTTCCAAGTTCTTCAGTGTAAATTTCAAGCATTCATAGAGGTAGAAATCTGTGTTTAGACTTCAAGGGAAAAACTATACTGATCTAGGCTGATTTGGACAAGGCTATCTTCTGAGAAGATCTTGTATGAAGAATTCAAATAAGTATCTCAGCAAATCAAAGATTTGAGATTTTGTGAGATATGTTAGTTGAAGCATTGAATAAGTCGACTATCATATTGTAAGTCTACTATTAATAATCGGATCTGATTGTTGGAGTATTGGACAAGTCGACTATCTTGCTGTAAGGCGACTATTAACAATCAGACTTGTCAGTTGGATAAATGGACTAGTCGACTATTATCATGTTAGTCGACTATTCGAAGAGCAAAGCTGAAAGTTTCAGGAAAAATGTTAGTGCTAGTCGACTATCAACATATTAGTCGACTAATCGAAGAGTAAAACTAAAAGTTTTATGAAAAACGTTGGTTTTAGTTAACTATTTCTTACAGACTAGTTAATGAAAATGTACTAGTCGGCTATACACTAACTAGTCGACTATCAATTACAGCTGAACTAAATTTGACTTTGTCAATTGTCTTAAACATCTTGAAGTCATTAAGTAAAGATCATTACTTCAGAGGATTGATGATTTTGGTGATTGACTAGTGTGGTACACCACTCTTGTGGAAGTTACGCTTTTTGTCCCTAATCATGTACATGTGGGCTTATCATTGCTTCTCTATGGTACATTTAAGCTTGAATAGAACTTGAAAGGCACTTAGTTGGTTATGGAAATAAGAGATAATTCGAGTGAGGATATGAACATAAAAATGAATTGTCATTTATTTTGGAATGATATAAGAACCCTTCAGAGTGCTGCGCTCACATGTTATGACTCTGAATGTTGGGCTCCGGAAACGGGGTCCAACAAATAAAACCTTTCTCCAATAGTTCTTCTAACTGCTCTTTAAGTTCCTTCAATTCTGTCAGAGCCATTCTATAATGTGGAATAGAGATTGGTGATGTGCCTGGAAGAAGCTCTATGGTGAACTAGATCTCTCTGTGCGATGGTAGTCCTAGTAATTCCTCTAGAAATATATATGGAAATTCCTAGACTACTAGAATATTTTCTAGCTTTTCTTCATCTGCTTTCGTGTCTACCACATATGCTAAGTATGCTTTATTCCCTTTCTTCATCATTTTCTCTACTGTTAGGGCCGAAAAAAATTTATATGGGCTTGCTATCTTATCCTAACAAACACTGCCTTTTCACCTTTTTCCAGCACAAACTCTACTGTCTTCTGTTTACAATTCAAGTTGGCACTATATTTTTCTAAGGTATCCATGCCAAAAATCACATCCAACCCTTTCATTTCTAATGGCATTAAATCCACCACTAATGTTACCTCACCAACATGGATTTCACACCCTCGATAAATATGACTAATAATGACATGATGACCAATCGGGTACTAACCATCAAAGGACTATCAAGGAGACTCAAATTTCTATCATGCAAAATCATACTTGATGAAATAAATGAATAGGTAGACCTTGGATAAATTAAAATAATAACATCATCATGAAATAATTTAACCATACCAGTCACAACTTCTGGAGTTGCTTTTGCTTCCTCCTCCGTCATTGCAAATACTCTAGCTGGTGCTTGCCCCTTCGGTCTACCTGGAGGATTTACCTTTTTGGCTATACTAGAACTGCCCACTTTAGTTGCAGACTTAACTTCCACAGTCTTAGCCCATTTGATTCTTTCCTCTGAGTTCCCTCCTCTTTAGCATATTGTGGACACTCTCTGGCCATATGCCCTCTCTCTCTACAATTAAAGCAAGCTCCTATCAGTTGATAACACTCTCCTTTATGAAATTTGCCGCAATGACCACATTTTGGAAAGGATGGCTTGTTCCCCTCTCCTCTTCGGCCTCCTCCTGTAGTAAAGGCTTGAAGAGAAATAGTTCTCGTCAGTTTGGGTCCACTTGAGCCACTGCTTCGAATCTCAGACGGTGTAGGGAAAGTCTTGGTACTCCTTCCTAGCACAGGCATACTACCTCCCCTGCTTAATTGTTCTCTTCCCTTTCTCTTTCTATTCACTGTACTCTTTATATTATCTACATTTTCAATCCTCAAGGCAGCGTCTACCAACTGTTGAAAATCACAAAAATTATGCACTACCAATTTTCTCTGATGGCCAAATGCAAACCTGCTTCAAATCTTCGGCACTTAGCTGCTTCATTCATCATTTGCCCAGCTGCATATTTAGATAACTAGGTAAACTTGCATTCATATTCACTCACCATCATCTCCCTCTGCTTCTATTAAATGTACACCTCAAATAGATACTTCTTCTTATAGGTAGCTTGGAAATTAGCCCATGTTATCACTGGCGACTTAAATTGGCTCCTTGATACGCTTTCCCACCAATGCAAGGCATCACCCTGTAGCAAGCTCGTAGCATACACCATCTTTTCTTTATCTTCACAATCTATCTGCTCCAATATTTTTTCCGTCATCCTTAACCAAGTCTCCGTTTCCTCAGGGTCAGTTATTCCATAAAAGTCCACGTCGCCATACTTTCTCAGCTTATCAAATTGTCTTCCTTTTCTGGATGGGGCTGGAGTAGATGTGGATGGCATCTGACCCATCGCTTACACAAAAGCCTGGGCAATGGCTTAAAACATTTTGGGATTAGATGGATTGGGTACTTGTGTTTGAGGGAGCGGTGGTTGGGGCATCTGAGGTGGAAAGGGTTCGCTATCCTATCCTACAGTTGCCACAGCGCTCGCTGGGGCTACAGATTCGTCAATACCCTCCTCTCTCGGTAGAGAATTTGGTGCAGCAAATCCTTGCAAAAGCCCTCGACGTGTTCTTCGACGAGGTGGCATTTTACTCCTTCAAGAAAATATTAACATTTAGCTCATTTTCATTTTAAATGTTATGTCTTACATGTATGCATGACATGCTTGTCAGTTAATGCAATTAATCAATTTATGCAATCAATCAAGTTAACACAATAACAATTAATCACATAGCATAACAATTCGTAGCATAACATATTCTAAGCCTAGGAATCCTTAGAAATTGTGAGCTCTGATACCAAAAATATGGGGCCCAGGTCTCGATTTAGATTTCATGGTGACTACACACCATAATTGGGATTTAATGAAATAATAATAATAAATTGAGAATATTAAAAAAATGATAGTTTCTAATTATAAAATTTTCAATCAAGGAAATTCATCGTGGGATTTTTCTGTAATAACAATTAATAAATAAAATGTCATAAAAAAATTTAGACATGAAAATAAATTAAAGTGGGGTCAAACAACATAGATATATACTTATGGATTTAACAACAAAAGAGAAGCAAAAGTGCAAAGCTCACAGGTGTGAGCAAGGAGAGTCACATCTGCGACTGAAAAAGACAAAAAAAAAATTGGTGAAACCTCACAAAAGTCACAGGTGTGAGTTTTAAATCTCACACCAGTGAGACTCCAACTCAACCCTCATGGGTGTAAGTCTCACACCTGTGAGACTATATCACAAACTCACGTGAGACTATATCACAAACTCATGGGTGTGAGTTTAAGTCTCACACCCATGAGACTTCATCAAAAACACTCACGGGTGTGAGACTAGACTTACACGAGAAAAAGCAAAGGTGTGAGAGAAAATTCTCACGCCTGTGAGATTCAAGCTTTCCCAGAATTTCCTGCAAAACCACAATCGCATACCCTAACTTTAAACTGTCATAACTTTCAAACCACAAATCCAAAAATTTCAAACTATATGTCGATGGAAATCTAAGGAAAAGATCTACAACTTTTATGAAGATACTTTTGTCAAATTTCCCCTAGCTCAGTGCAATGTATTCCTCAAAATTTCAGACGGTATTTTTATTATTCACTATTGATGTTCATCTGTTAACAACGTTTACACATATATATAGACAAAACTTGTACCCAAAATCCAACTTTCAATTTCATACATACACTTCTATATAAACAATTTTACATAAAGATAATCCATCCCAAAAAAAAAAAAACATCACACAACCACAATAACATTTGACAAAACATATCATTTTAAACTTATGCATATGAAAATCCTACAACTTTTCTGTCAACTCTCACTAACATAGTTTTTGCACCACTCCATATTACATATCCCAAAAACCACATCAGTAGCAAAATGTAAAACATAATCATGAATACTCATGCTTGAAATGATTCTAAATGCCAATAATTTCTAAACTACCTAGATATGTTACAATGATAAAAATCCTTGGAGTTTGCCGAAGTTTTGCAAGATTTATTGCTGATATGCTTTTTCTTCACCTGAGGAGTGGAAAAATAGTGGGGTGAGCTAGGAAGCTCAGTGGCTAATACGTTTATAGCCAGCGATAATGAACCACACACAAGCTATATATATATAACAATCACATTCAAAATTTAAGACTATCATATATATTTGAACACATCGCTACATAATCCAGCACATATTTTTCATTTAATCATTACAAAATATCATTCAAGAATTTTCCATATCCAACAATTTAGGATGCAATGTACAAACAAAATGGCTCGAGAGAATCCCATAGAACGAAATGGCGAAACTGAAGTTTACACCATGAATGAAATGAGTCCATTTTTCGGAGCTCATATGCCACAAGCGGGTAGCAGGGAGAAGGCTTTAAGTTGACGTGCACGTGACGAACGAAATGGTATCTCTCTTACCCACATAAGCAAATTTCATATACATATATATCAAAATCATATTTTTCATGCTTCAAATTTTCTGTTTTTCCTTAGCATAAAATAACATAATCAAACAAACAAACATGATATAAATTCAAGGAATATTTTTCCTATATTCACAATGAATCAAAACAAACATTTATAGCATTCACACACACAAATATTTTTGCTCATCATCAAAAAACTATAAACATATTACCCACTTATTTTACTTGATACTTCCAAAATCAAGCTTGCTCTTGACTTCGACTAGCTTGATTCCCTTCAACCACACATATATATATTCATTTAATCAATATACACAAATAGGCTTTCCTTAAACCTAACAATCCATGAATGAACTTAAACTTAATCTATTCTTGATTTTTCTAACTCAAAGAACTAAGATCTAACTAAAGTTATAAGAATCCAAGAAGATAAAGCTCTTGTTCTTCTTCTCTCTCTCTGTCTTCATTTTCATTACATAAAACCTACTTTCTCTACTCTCTTAATCTATCAAAATAAAAAGAATAGAAAAAGAATACCTAAAAAACTCACCCAAACTTTTCCTTCTTCTTTCTCCTTTTTCTTTCTTTCCTTCTTCTTCCCTTTCTTTCTCCTTCTCTCCTTCTAGTCTCTTCCACGACACTCTCTCTTTTTCTTTTATTTTCCTTCACCCTCACGACTCCTCTCTTCTTTGTCTTATTAACTTAAGACAAAAAAAAATTATTTTCCAATTTTACCCTTCCTTATTAAATCAAATTCCTATTAACTCCTCCACTTTATTTTTAATTCTTTCTTTTTAATTCATGCCACCATATAAAATTCATAATATACCATAGTAAACTCCAAAAATTTCTAATTCATAAATTCTAATTTATTTTCATGCTTGATAATTTAATAAAATAAATCCTAAAAAATCGAGATCCAATAACTGTAGCTTGGTCAGATGAGGATTTTGAAAACTTTGAAGAAGAAGAAGAGTTTGAAGAAGTCAGCAACGTTTGTTTTATGGTTGAATCAGGAGATGATGAGGCATATTATTCTGACTCTGATTTTGAAATTGACGAATTAAACGATGCATATCATAAATTGTATGATCAGTATAAAAAATTAATAGTGTAGTATTTCAAAAAGGTTGAGAAGTCCAATAATAATTATTCATCGTTGACAAATAAGATTAAATCATTAGAGTCTATGAATAAGAATTTTGTGTCTAAAAATATGTCTCTTGAAAATGGTAATAAGCGAAAAGTCCCTGAAAAGGAATTTTTGGAAGAAATGTAAGTCAGTTAGAGAATGCATTGCTTAAGAATGATTATGTTAAAGTAAAATAATTAGAAGAAAAAGTTGTTGCTCTAGAACTTGAGAAAGAGAAATTTGTTAAAAAATCATTCTTCTACAAAAAGATCTTGCTTATTTTGATGGAAGGAATAATCTTGACGCATTACTTGGGAATGCTAAACGTGTTTTTGATAAGGCTGGAATAGGATATAATGAAAATAATAATATTTGGCCATACAAGAATTTCTTTGTTAAATCTATAAGTAGCTATAATCAAAATAGCGGGAACCTGATAAATGGAAAAAATTATAATAATTCTCATTCATCTGTTTTGTGCATTTATTGTGGTAGACATGGTCATCTTAGTCATTCTTGTAAATTTTGGAGAATGAAGAAATTATCCCAAATATATGTTTAGAGACCAAAAGGCCAAACTACTAACCTAGAAGGACCCAGAAAAATTTGGGTACCTAAAATGAGATAATAAATTATACAGATATGCTTTAGAACATAGACAAGAAAAAATCAATGGATAGTTGATAGTGGTTGTTCGAGACACATGATAGGTGAAATATCACATTTCAACTATATTGAAAGAAAAGATGGAGGTAATGTTGTCTTTGCTGACAAAAACAAGGCAAAAGTCACTGGAATTGGTAAAATTGGTGACTCTAATTTTGCTTCTATTGATAACATTCTTTATGTTGATGGATTGAAACATAACTTGATAAGTGCAAGTAAATTATATGATATGGGTTATAAAGTCACTTTCTATGCATCCTATTATGAAATAATTGATAATCTTAATGATAATATTGTATTTGTTGGTCCTAGAAATCAGAATATATATTGTGCTCAATTAAAAGATATGTCTTCACAAAATGTTAAGTGTTTTGTTTCACTAGAAAAAGATTCATTTATTTGACATAGAAGATTTGGACATGTTAGCATGAGCATCTTATCGAAATTATCCAAACATAAGTTAGTAAGAGGGCTACCGAATTTGAATTTTGAGAGTAATCAGGTTTTTGAAGCTTGTTTAAAAGGAAAATAAATTAAAAGTAGCTTTCCTCCAAAAAATATTGTTTCTACTAACCAACTGATTGAACTTGTACATATGGATTTATTTGGTCCTACTAGGCCTCAAAGCTTTGGTGGTAAACACTATGGTTTTGTTATAGTAGATGATTGTTCTAGATTTACATGGGTTTATTTCCTATCAAATAAAGATGATACTTTTAAAGTTTTTGAGAAGTTTTGTAAAAAAAATCATATTAAAAAAGGGTTATTGTATTAAATCAATTTGGAGCGATCATGGAGGAGAATTTGATAACAAAAATTTTGAAGATTTCTGTAATGAAAATGGTATAACTCATAATTTTTCATGCCCAAGAACTCCTCAACAGAATGGAGTTGTTAAGAGAAAGAACGTGACTCTTGTTGATATGGCCAGGAAAACGCTATATGAAAGTGGTCTACCTTATATTTACTGGGCAAAAGTTGTATCTACTACTTGTTACATACTTAACAAGTGCCTTATAAGACCTATTCTCAAAACGACCCCTTATAAGTTGTGGAAAGGAAGAAAACTGAATGTTGCTTACTTTTGAGCTTTTGGCTACACGTGCTTCGTATTAAAGAATGGAAAAGGCAACCTTGAAAATTTTGATGCGAGATCAGATCAACCTATTTTCTTAGGTTACAATACTACTAACAAAGGATTTAGAGTTTATAATAAAGAACGAAAAGGACAGAAGAATCAATACATGTGGTATTTGATGAAGCACTACCCTCAACAATAGTAGCTGATTCAATTGATAAAGAGCATCTTTTAGTTCCTAAAAATACATCATAGACTCAAACTACACTTATAGTACCTTCAAAATTACAAGATCAAGAAGGTCATTTTGAAGCTAGGACAGAGCAGGCTCTTTCTCTAAGAACATCTCAATAGGAGCCTATGTGACGAAGAATACCAAAAGAATGGAGAGGTCTTGATACACTTTAGTATATTTTGGGAGACCCTTCTAAAAGTCGAAGAACTAGATCATCTTTCTAAAAAAATTATGTTGCCCTTATTTCACAATTAGAACCAAAGACTGTTGAAGAGGCTCTTACAGATGAAAATTAGTTTTCAGTTATGAAAGATAAACTAAATCAGTTTAACAAGAACAAAGTTTGGAATCTAGTACCTTATCCACAGAACAAGTCAGTCATTGTAACTCATTGGGTATTTTGAAACAAACTTGACAAAAATGGTAAGGTGGTAAGAAACAAAGCTAGACTTATAGCTCAAGGTTATAATCAATAGGAAGGTATTGATTTTGATGAGACTTATGCATCTGTTGCTATATTAGAATTAATTAGAATTTTACTTGCTTTTGCATGCTATAGAATTTTAAATTATTCCAAATGGATGTTAAAAGTGCCTTCTTAAATAGATATATTAACAAAGAAGTGTTTGTTAAGCAACCTCTAGGTTTTGAAAATGAAAAATATCTTGATTATGTGATGAAATTAACTAAAGCTGTGTATGGTATAAAGCAAGCTCTTTGAGCATAGTATGAGAGGTTAAGTAACTTTCTGCTTGAGAATAACTTTGAAAGAGGAAAGGTGGAGAAAACCTCATTTATTAAGAAAAAGGAGAGTGATTTACTCATAGTGCAAATATATATTGATGACATGATATTTGGTGCTACTAATCCACCATTCTGTGAAGAATTCTCAGCCTTAATACAGGGGGAGTTTGAAATGAGTATGATGAGATAACTATTTTTCTTTCTTGGGTTGCAAATTAGGAAAATAGAAAAAGTAACCTTCATTAGTCAAGACAAATACACAAAGGAACTTATTAAAAAAATATCATTTTGAGAATGCCAAACCAATGGCTACTCCTATGTATACTGGATCAAAACTTGACAAAGATGAAGAAGGCAAGGCTATGGATGAGAGAAATGATTGGATCACTTTATATCTTACAAGCTCAAGACTAGATATTATGCTTAGCGTATGTCTTTGCGCACGCTTTCAATTAAATCCAAAAGAAAGCCACCTTTAAACAGTGAAAAGGATCTTTCTCTATCTTCTCGGAGCTATAGGATTTGGATTATGGTATCCAAAAACTTATCCATTTAATATAGATAGCTATTGTGATGCAGATTATACAGGTGATAAAGTTGATAGGAAAAACAGAAGTGGTAATTATTAATTTTTTTAGAGCATGTCTAGTTTTTTGGTCTTACAAGAAATAAAATTGTACAGTGCTTTCGACAACTGAAGTAGAATATATAGCAGCTGCCAGCTATTGTGATCAAATCTTATGGATAAAATATCAACTCCAAGATTTTTCTCTGGACTTTGATCATATTCCTATACTATGTAATAGTATAAGTGCAATCAATCTTTCTAAAATTCCTGTGCATCATTCTAGGACTAAGTATATAGAAATCAAACATCATTTTCTTAGAGATCATGTTTTAGAAGGAACCAATGATCTTTTGCATGTTAAAACTGAAAATCAAGTAGTTGAATTCTTTACTAAGCCACTTTTTGAAGATAGATTTTGTTTGTTAAGAAAATAGCTTGGTATGTACAGATTATCTAATATTTAACTTTGTATGAAAATTCTGTGCTACTTCTTTTTATAGATATTAATATGCTCCTCTCAATTTAGAAGGCTCCTGTTAGTTTAATAGGGTATAATACATGTGTCTTAAAAAGGCAACTATTAAATAGTATCATTTCAATTCTTAAAATGTGCGCATTGTTCTGACAACTTTTTTGTAAGACTATATTTGGTTAAACATAAGGTTTTTAATAAAATGGAATGAAATGAAATGTAAATGGATGTAATATTATAAACTTATTGTTTGGGAGGGATAAATGAGTTCATAATGTAATGTAGTGAAATGTTGTTTAGAAGAGGGGTTTATAATCTAATATATTGAAAATTTGTTTATCATTTTACATTTTTAAACCCCCAAATCGAAGGTTTCTCATTTTTACTATTTAGGATGGAATGAGATGTAATATGAAACCCTCCTCTTCTATTCCATTCCATTTCATTCTATTATAAACCCTCCTCCTAAATGATGTAATAATATTACATTCAATTCCATTATATTCCATTAATAACCCCCAACAAATATAGCCTAAGTGACTGAAAGAAGATACACAGACGATCACACCTCCTCTAATAGTGTGTACAATTGTTCATCTTCACACGACATCCACACTAAAGAATCGTTTAGCATATCTTGAGAAGGTTTCTTCCTTCTACTTATCTTCATCGTTCTTAGAAGCGCTTTGTACCTCTATGCACTCAAACTCTCTACTTTTCTCAAATCTCTTAATTCTTACTAGCTTGCCTGAAATGGCACGAATAAAGTCCAAAGGACGAAAGAAAACTTTAACTCCTGCTACTAACCATGGCAAAACTCTCCGCCATGAACAAGAGTCTGAAACTCTTGTTTCTGAATCATCTTCTCTATCATCAATAGTAGATTTGCTAGACACCCCTACTGAACCTGCTTTTATCACATCTATTAAAAAACCTCAAGTTATAGAAGCATCAATTCAGGAGACTCCATACGAGAGAAAGAAAAAGATTTTGGCTATGTTGTCTCTTCCTGAAGAATTAAATTCTGATTCATCTTTTGGACACAATAAACTAACGATCAAGCACTAATATGTCTTTAAATCTGGTAAAGAAAGTTCTGATGACTCAAACCCTAGCTCGTCAGAAAAAGAAAAAGAAGCAGAAGAAGAAAAAGAAGCAGAAAATCTTCTAGTGAGGGGGAGATAACGAGAAAGGTAAGATTTCATTCTCCTTCACTACCTACTCCCACTTCGTCTACTATTTCTTCTAAAATTTCCACACTATCATCGACTACTCCTCGGCCTGGTTCTACTGGTAAAAAATCGCCTAAAGTACACTGGATCAATAATGATAATGGTTAAGATGAAGAACTGGATCGTTTAATAAGGCGTCCACGAACTAGAGGAAGTTTTGCAAAGCAAGACGAGAAAGCATTTGAAAAATAAAAAATCCCTAATGCTGAACCAAAGGAAGAAGAGGAACCTTGGAAGAGAAAAAGAGAAGAAATAAGAAAAGGCAAAGCACCTATGGTTAAAGAGAATATTGAGGACCCAATTTCTCGGAACGGACTATTTTATGAAGAAACTTTTTTTGAAGAATTCCAAAGGCAAAGAGGTCAAAAATAAAGAAACTCACTATACACAAGAAAGGAGAGTCTTCAGCACCAGTCAAGATGTTTCAATTAATAGAAGTTGAAGCACGATACAAAATGCACTACAAGAAATGAAAGATGATTGCTGGATTTATTTTGCCTCCTCTCTTGTTCGACGATATTGATATTCCCATCTCTCCTTATTTTCTTGTTATTAGTTGGCACAATTTTTTGAATTTGGATGAGATAGTATGTGATGATTTAGTTAGAACATTTTATACACACATAAGAAAAGATGAAATTGATGGAAAGTTGGCAATTGTCTCTTAGGTACATGAGTGTGAGATTTTGATCACTAAGGAAATTTTGATAAACCTACTAAATATAACTCCCATTGGAGGAATTGACTTTCCCTGTCATAAGTGGGATATTACTGATCTTGATCTAGGAGAAGTTGTGAATTTGATTTGACTACATACCGAGAATACTCATAAAGGGAGACCCAAATGTAGACATTTGGACTTACTGTCTTGATGCCTTGCATTGATATCTACTACTTCAATTTTTCTAAAGAGTAGTCTGTGGAGAGATATAGTCTCCTAGACGTATATGTTATGTATAATCTACTGAAGGAAAATCTGATGAACCTCCTAGCAATGATCCTGCAAGTTATGGCGGATAAGAGGAGTCATAAGAATACCACTGGTGGTCTGCCTTATAGGATGCTACTCACCAAGATTTTTGCTCATTATGGAGTGTCTTTTGACAACCTGGATTGATATAAACATGTCAAGTTTCATTCATCTATTCCATACCAATTTGGATATAAGTTGAAAGATAATGTGTGGGTAGAGAAGAAAACAAAAAGAGTAGTAGACGTTTTAGGTCCTACTCCACATAAATCATCCCCTGTCACACTTTAGAATACAAATGATTTGATCCTTCAACAATTAAGAGACATTCGATACAATCAAGATCAAATGCGTGAACAGGTGACAAGGATGCAAGACCAATTCAATGACCTGCAACTCCTTCTTCGCACTATTCTGGATTCCTTTAAGGAATATTTTACATGATTAACATACTCTGGTCATATTTTTTGAATTTTTAATACTTGTTGTACACTAACAATTTTTGTTAATGCCTATTTTTTACTCTTACATATTTGTTCATTTTTTCTTGCTTTATGATTGTTTCTCTCTTTTTGATAATAACAAAAGGGGAGACTAGGGAGATTATACTTAGACTTCGCTGGAATACTTGGCTTATGAGTAGGGATACTTTATTTATGTTGTTATTTTTTATGATATATTTATGAAACCTTTGTCATTGAAATTCTCTATTGGATAGGTTCCTACTACTTAGTGGTAGTAAGAGGCTCCTTCTAAATCACGGTTATTAGTTAGGACTTAAAAATTACAAGTATCTTTCGAAGTCCCTCTCAATCATTTTGAATTTTTAAATATTTTTGTTTATTAGTTGTCATCATCAAAAAAAAGAGATATTGATAGCTCAAAGTTTGTTATCAATGATTTTGATGATAACTAATAATATTTCAAAATTAAAATTTGATTTATTTCTCTTTACTCGAATAGGTAATGATATAATTTTTAAAAGATATAAAATTCAGTTATCTGTGATAGGATAAATGTTTCTTTTTTTGCAGGAACCTTCTCAATGAACTTACCTAATTTATTAGAAATGATTTCACAATATCCAAAAAGACCTTGCTAATCACATAATTCGATAATCAACTCCAAGATATTTTCAATTTTTTTAAATGTCTGGTTATTGGAAGATTCTAGTAAAGATAATATCGAAGATTCTTTAGATTCAAAGTCAACTCAAAATATAAGTGAAGCAACGACTAGTTGAAATTTTTTATTTAAAGAAGAATCACTGCATTTGCAAATAAGTTAGATTTTTGAAATATATCAGCAACATCAATATTCTCGAAAGTTATATCTTTATCAAACTCTTTGTGCCTTAGAAAGTAAAAATACTCTATTGAGAGAGATTGTTATTCCTTGAAGCTTACATTGAGCAAGCCCTATATTCATTTTTGTTGAGAGCTTGTAGAGACTTGTTAAACATTACGAGAGTGGAAAGTTGAAGAACCCTAAAAAATATGTACTTGTGAGCTTAGAAGGCTCGTCAAAATTTATTACTTAGAGTTTTATATTGAAATACTTAAGTCAGCTACCTAGAGACTGGACGTAGGCTTCGTTATAAGCCGAACCAGAATAAATCGACTATATCATTCCTTCTCTCTTCTTAACTTTTAAATTTTCACATTATAGTGTTTGTGTTTTCAATTTGCAAGAGGCTCCTTCAGTTTTAAAATTGAATAGGCTCCTTTTGTTTTAATATTACAAAAGGTTTCTTTCGTTTTGAACGTTAACAGGCTTCTTTAGTTTTTAAATTTCACAGACTCTTTTTATTTACATACTCATTTGGATTGAAATTTAGTAAGCTCTTATCATTTACACGAATTAATAGTAACTTCTAAAATTAACAAGTTTTTGCAATAAATAATGGTGTGTTCCAATCAGTCCAAGAATTGTCATCTTCTAATCTAGAACTAAAATTTGCTCTACAACATACTTATGAGATAGGAACATTCGATTCTCTTGTTTTACTTATAAACTTCGTGCAAGATCATTGGAGATCAAGTTAGATATACCATTTAATGGCTAGGGTTACGATTGCTTTGTCCTTGATAGGACAAGCTTTGATCTTTCAAGCATGGGTTGGAAAGAGCAATAGCAAGGTTAAGAAACTGCCTCCTGGTCCAAAAGGATTGCCAATTAATAATTGTGTTTTGATGGATATATAAATTCTTAAAATATTTTTAATATAAAATTGAATTTAAATGTTTATAATTCATAATTTTAAAATTTTAAATTAAGATATTATACGGTTAAAAATATTATCTGAGAATTTGAATGACTCATTTTTTTAAGGAGAGATTCTCTCCAGATTTCTCCTAATCTAACATTATTGTTAATACTCCTTACTCTCATAACATAATAAAAATAAATGGAGAACCATGGGATTTCGATTTTGCATATTTATTACGTCTCTAATGATAAGGTTGGTCATTTATATTTCTTTAGAACTCTTTGGAATAATTATTAATGCTTCTTATTTGTAAGGAAGACATTGTTTTCAAAGAAAATATATATTTATTAGAATTTGTGTCATAATAAGATTGCTCACTAAAAAGATATAATTCTTTTAGTAGCCCGTTAATCTAACATTTTACATGTTCATTAAAATTTTCTATTTATAAAATAGAAATTTTCTATGGAATTTTTCACAACCTAACAAAAGGAAATTGATTAAATAAAAAATCTTAAAAATTCTATTTTAGATTTTTATTAAGAGTTTCGTTTTGAATAATTATATTGTATGATAAAAGCGTTTATAAGTTTTTATTTATTTTATTCACTTATTTTCTCTTTGTATCATACTGCTGTAACGTATTAACATACTCATAAAACACATAATATCTGTAATTTTTTATTTTTATTTGCATGTACTCTGATAGCATTTTTATCCGTAAGTAGGGATGATAATTTCGGTCCGACAGGCCCGTTATGGCCCATCCATTTTTTCAAAAACGACGTCATTTTAGAATTTTTTTAAAAAATAAATGGGCAAGTTGGAATTCCAAAACGACATCATTTTCAAAAAATGTGCCACAATGGGAGAGCGCTCGGCCCGGCTCGGCCCATTGAAATGTCTGTACATAACTCTACATAACTCAGCTCTATTTATCTTTATTTCTCTGTTGATTTGAAAATAATAAGTCGATTTTTTCTTATGATACTTAGTAGATGTGTTATTATCATAATTTCCTTCTCTTTTCAAAGAAGCAACCAATTCTTACATCCTTTTAATCGGAGCATAACCATATAATATGACTATGGGAGCTTAAGTTGTTCATAGTCTTATGCATGGTCGCTTTCAGGACTATGATCCATCCTATTATCGTTTCTCAACTGAAATTCTTGGCAGGACATGCCTTCAGCTTCAATGGACATCCTGGCAAGGTTGGTCCATAGGTTTGATTGGAAACTTCCTGATAGTGAGTAGGACATGACGGAGGTGTTACAGCTCGATAACATCCAAAGCAACTCCTTTACACGCTATCTACTCTCACCATTTGATTTCTGTTACGTTAAAATGCAATGCACATTTCAACTCAGTACGATTTTTTTTTTATAGTCATCAATCTCCATACAAATATGATGTAGATTGGTGAATGAATTGTTTATCTAATTTTACAATATTAATTAGAATTATAAATTATATTAATTAAAAATTAAAATTTTAATCCATTATAAAAAATTTATCAATGATTCTATAATCAAAAATCAGTTCATACCAATATATATATATATATATATATATATACACACTCCTGATCTTGAATATGAACGAGAAAGGAGAAAAAAAAAACAAAGTAGTGGATAAGGTTAAAAATCACCGTTTCAAGGACTGTGTGGACTTCATTAGGTCTCGTTGCCTGGGTCAGTCTCACTAGAGAAAAGTCTTTCGTGAAAAAAACAAGAAGATAAGTCTTTTTTTTTGTTGAAAATTGAAGTTATATATATATATATATTTATTTAGCTTAGCAAAAGCTAAAGGTTATGTACAGCCCTTTGATAGGGAAAACCAAAAGAACCAATCAAAACAAGTCTATAGCTCTATAACCAAGCACACCAAAACCAGCTATAAGAACCAATTCATTCTACTACCAGGACTCAATTCATCTTGTTTTCCTTGCACAATAATAAGCTCCCTTATCAATTGAACTATTGTCGTCCCAAGCTCATATTTCGGTCATTCTTCTCCCTGATAAAGGTGTCTGTTTCGTTCCCTCCAAATATGATAGATTACCATTGTGAAGGACATCTTGATCAATATAGAATCACGCTGCCCTTTGTCAAAAAACAGAAGAATATCACGTAACACTTCAACCCACTCATAAGAGAATCTGGGGACTCCAAGCAAATGTAATAATCTACTCCACACCGCTTTAGTATAGTTACACTCAAAGAACAAATGGGTCCGGCTTTCGTTGACATGTTTGCATAAAACACACAAGGGATCGAAGGTTCCAAACCATCTATCTTTGGTGCCCAATCTATTTTTAATAGTAAGCCACAGAAAAAAAACAGCTTTGGGACATAACACTTGCCTCCAAACCAATTCAGCCCATGGGACAATAGCAGGAAACTATCTCCCTATTTTATGTGCAGATTTATTTGTGAACTTCCCACTAGAATTAGCCAGCCATACGTAAGTATCCGATTGAGTATTCAGCTGTAACCCATTAACGTGCTCATCAATCAAAGAAACAAACCTACAGTTGTTTAACCTCTCCCTCTCCTGAAAAATCCATGCCAACTTAGTATCCTTATGAAGCCTATTACGAAGAGGAAATCATTCCGCACTCATAAAGGACTATTTTGACATCAATTATCAAACCAAAACCAAATATTCTCCCCGTTTCCTACCCGACATTTGATATAAGGATAGATTAAGTCTCTAATTTGCATCAAACTTCTAAATAGCCAAGAGTGATCATACTGTGCCATAATTTGCCAAAAATTCCGCCCATTGAGTCGATAGGTTTGCACCCATTGAACCTACAATGCTTTAATGTCCACGAATAATCTCTATATTCTCTTCATCATCAAAACTCGTTGCAATTGAGTGATGGGAATGATGCCCGATCCACCATATTTCTTCGGCATAGCAATATCACACCATTTCACCTTAGCTCCCTTGCATTGCTAATGTTTACCGGTCCATAGGAATGATTTGAGTATCTGCTCCATGTCTCGGATCACTCTCCTAGGAATTACTACATGGGCAGCCCAATGTATATGTAAACTATTGAGAACCGAAATGATTAAAGTGACTCGAGCAGCAAGGGAAAGAAACCGATTCTGCCAAGCATATATTCTACCTTTCAATCTTTCTAGAAGAGGGAGGAAATCAGTATATTTGGGCTTACCCGAGACGATGGGAAAACCCAGATACCTGAACGGAGTTTCTTGTAGGGCCAACCCAACTACAGTCGTGAGCGCCTCCGGATGAGGCACATTAGAAGAAACCAATAAGCTACTCTTCTGAGTATTCACCTTCAGTCCCGACCAATCAGAAAAAAGCTTCATCATACCCATCATCAAAGAAATCACCTGAGGATCCGCCTTACACAAAAGTATAACATCATCAGCATAAAACAAATGAGACAATTTTAATTCACTACAATTATGATGATACTGAAACCTCCTATTACACTCCACCAGTCTAGACAGTAATCTGGAAAGACCCTCCATGGCAAGAGTGAAAAAGTAAGGGGAAACCAGGTCCCATTGCTTAATCCCTCTGGTGATATGAAATGGTGTTGAAGGGATGCCATTTACTAATACACTCATCTTAGGAGTTTGGACACATTGTAGTATCCAGTGACTAAATCTTGGAGGCATTCTAGTCCCTTCCAGGCAATCTTTCAGATATCCCCAGTCAATTGTATCATAGACTTTGTATAAATCGATCTTAATAGCACAACTCTGAATCTTCTTACCTGTGTGATACTCGCCTACCAATTCTTGCAACAACAGAATATTATCTCCAATACTTCTAGCAGGTAGAAAAGCTCCTTGAGTTTTTTTGACCACATCCCTCAATACTAGTTTTAGTCTATCAGCCAAAAGAGATGCAATAATTTTATATACAGTGCTGCAACAAGAAATAGGTCGAAAATTTGTGATCAATTTTGGCCTCTCCTTTTTGGGTATCAAACAAATGTATGTGTGATTTATCTCCTTTAGGAGCTTTCTAGAAGAGAAAAACTATAACATCGCTTCCGTTAACAACTGATCTGTAATATGCCAAGTTTGCTAAAAAAAACCCGCAGAGTAACCATCCGGACAAGGAGCTTTCAAGCTATGTAACCGAAATAGTGCTGCCTTGACTTGTTGAGCAATACAAGGAGCATTTAGCATTTCCAGCCTTTCTTGACTAGGATAGAACTCCAACACATTTTTAACCCCAAACCCACCTCTAACACACTCAGTAGTCCCCACAAGCTGCATAAAGAACTCACGAATATGATCTGTAATTTCCATATGTCCACTGACCCTATTTCCCACCTCATCCTTCAATTCAGTGATGGTGTTGGAGTTCTATGAGCTAGAATCGAAGCATGAAAAAACTTAAAGTTGAAATTTCCATCTTTAAGCCATAGTTGTCGCGAATTCTGTTTAATTATCGAATTCTGCAATGAAAAAGCCTCCTGGTATTTGTGAATCCAAGCTGCCTCCATAACCCTTAGACCTTCATTCTGCAGGTCTCTATAACAATCCAGCTGAATTTCAGCCAATTTATTGCCCAAATCTTGTACGTTCTGAGTTCTAGCCTTACTAAACACTTTAATGACTGCTTTGGCTAATTTCAATTTTTGCATCAGTTGAAATGCCTTAAACCCCACCACCTCAGTCCTCCAAACCTGAGAAATCACTGCCATAAAGCCCTCCACCTATAATAGGCCATTAAAAAATCGAAAAGGGGCTCCAGCCCGAACAGCATCACACATCTGTCGAATTACTATGGGAGTATGATCATAAAGTTGTGGCTCTCCAAACTCAGCCGAAGCATTAAGGAATGAACTGAGCCAATGTTGATTGACCAATGCGTAGTCCAATTTTTTCCGAATGAACATAGAGCCTTTTTGTTTGTTTTCCCATGTAAACCACCTCCCAACACCTCTGAGATCCACTAAATCAGTGTTACGAAACAGTTGACTAAGTTCAACCCTGATCCACCATAAAAACGCACCCCTCCCTCCACCTCTTTCGAATTTAGACTATAATTAAAATCTCCAATCACTAGCCATGGGAGTTGCATCCCCACATACACACTCTTCAACTCCTCCCAAACTTGGGTGCATTAGAAAGCAAGATTAGCCGCATAGATGATGGTCACTTCAAAATAGAACTTTCCAATTAGCTAACAACGTAAATGAATGAATTGTCCCCCTAACTTGATCACTTGAGCTGTCAATAAATCTGAATTGTACCAACACAAAATCCTACCATTATAGTGATGGACATGGTTAGAGATCAATCTCTAGTTAGGCCCTAAACAATCCCTACTGTTTAGCACCCCATGCGCTTTTATTTTAGTTTCCAAAAGACCCACCAACATTAGTTTTTCCATTGCTACTAAATTTTACACCATCTTTTTTTTAAGGGGATCGTTTAATCCCCTTGTATTCCAAACTAATATTGACATAATAACACCTAAAAAAGACACTCAGGGGAAATAACCCCTTTATGTTTTTTTTTCTTCCCTTTCTTTCTAACCAAACTTCTATGAGAATTCCCACCCAAACTCTTACTCACCTCAGCCAATTCAGTATCTGACATAACCTCTTTCCCCATATTTGAGCTGGGCTCAGTACCCTCCAATATCACTGCAATCTTCCTACCATGCAGATTCGTGTCTTCCCTAATAGGAGACTACCCCACAGCCACTACATCCTCAATCCGAATGGGGCTGGGACAGGTAACATCCCCTGCTGAAACAAGTCCTCCAAACTCAGTCCCCTTGCCACTAGCAGTTGTTTCCCCTATCTGCATATTTGTCTGAGATTATCCAATTTCCGAAATTAACCTCTAAGTCAACTCCTTGTCCAAACTTTCACCTTCTTGCTCCTGAGGCCCCTGAGACAGCACCTCTTTACTCTTCGAATTTTCCCCAATCAGCTCCGTCATGTGACCTGAAACATTCCCCATTGCTTGGTTGACATATACATCCTCATCTACTACCAAATCAGAATGCCAGCCTGATTTGAACGTCCTACCTGTAGCCACCCATTTTTTAGACACATTCAATGGTTTCCATAGGTACGAAAGGGAGATAACATCGTGGACTAATTCTCCATCTTCTCCAAGTCACATTATTGGCAACTTATCAGGAAACTCAGTAAGTTTCGAAATTTCAATGCAAAGTTTAGCATACCCGATTCTCTCCATGGTTGCTGTCTAAAAATCCGTGCAAATTGGCTTACCTAAAGCACTAGCCAGGTAACTCAAACCTTCTACAGTCTAGTACTCCATCGGGAGACCTTGAAATTGTACCCAAAGCGGCAAAACTTCTCTCGACCCACAGTCCAGCCCCAGTCTTGGCCTATATTGACGCAAGAATAGAGGTTGATCACTAATATGCCAGGGACCTTGTTCAAGGATCTCCCCAATATTTGAAGAATCGGAAAACTTGAATAAGACTGACCCATCTTCCATTAGCATGAGCTTCTCAAGACCTTTTTTGCACCAACGAGCTATAGCCCACACATGGACCATCGGAAAGGCCACTCTCTTGGACCAGAAAAAACCTACTAGCGCTTTCAACCATGCTCTGGCACCAGCCTGAAGCAACTCTAAAGGAGGAGAAAAAACACCAGCCTGCATTACATTGGGATAGTATTTCAGTTGGCCCTTGTGATGTTGCTCGCCAACCTTATTCATCCAAGCTCCATTCACCGATGAAGTAGGAGTGGGTTCCCCAGAAGCACGCAGTTCACCAATAGCGCCACCCTGATTTGCTATGCTCGGCCCACAGGTTAGAGGAGGAAAGGCCAGTGTCGGAGATGGGTCTCCCATTACCGAGACTCCCACCGGAGTAGGACGTCTAGACGTCCTCTTATGCCCGATGAAAAGACTACCCACTCTTGTGAAAAGAAGGAACCAAAAGTGACAAGAAAGGGTAAGAAAAAAGGGCATGAAGGTAAAAGAACTAGGGTGGGCAAGAAAGAAAGGTAGAGAGAAGGCAGTGATATCTAAACAAGAAGATAAGTTGTGTTTTATGAATAACTAACATTGAAGTTCCACAAAATTCTTGTTTTATGACGGTTGTTTCAAATTGAAACTGACAATTGCTTATCAGAAAGTAATTGAATTAACAATTACGATTTTCCAGAATCTATTTACAGGTAGAAAAATTTAGTACGTAACAAATAAATAAATACAAGAAATTTGTTAACGCAGTTTGGCACATACGATCTACATTTGTGAGCCCTCACCCAAATTAATGAACTTTTATTGTAGTACAATAGGCTTACACAAGGTTATTACGAAGCCGACACTACTCACTCCTTAACGCTATTCACTCGTATCAACACCCTTAAAAGTTATCTCACACTTAATAACACAATCATATCATGTTAATCTTAAGAGAAGATTTTGAAATAACGAATGAAAAGAAAGATTAAAATATCTCAAGTGATTAAATCAAGAATAACATTAAAAAAACACTTGAGTCAAAGAACACTTACTTCCATTTATAGCCCTATTAAAACATAATCATGGAGAGTCTTTAAAAAAAAATCTACTATGAACTTTGCAGTTGATCTCCAAAAACATACGAGCATAGTAGCCACAAAATCGTTAATTTTTATCACACCATAGAATGTATGTTAATATGCTACAAGTCCTTCCTTCTTTAGAATTTAATTTCTTTTAGGATTTCTTTCTCCCACAAAAATCTTAACTTCCAAAATTCTACATTTTCTAAGATAGTAGAATCCTATATCAAGTCAACTTCTTTCCACAAAAGATATTCCAAATAAATTAGCATACAAATAATGCCAAAAATATAATATAATATCTTAACAAAATATCTTAACGATCTCTCTCTTTTTGGCATTATTTGTCACATCAAAAACTCCCCTTGAATAACATAAATATAAACTCCCCCTTAAATAAACAATCATCGCAAAATTCAAAACCAAGGTCAACATCAAGTTAACAGTCAATTTTCACCAACATAGCTACAAATAGCAGCTGAATAAACAAATGTCTAACTCCTCTTTGGGACAAAGCAATGCCAAAAGAGGCTAAGAATCGCAGGATGAAGCAAGACAAAGAATTCATTGTTTGAGCTGTTGAAGTGTAGTCATATCTGTATGAAAAATACATGTGATCGATCTTAACAAATAAGGAGGTATAAGTATCTACAGTAGGTACAACAAGCTATGCGAAGGACTCAGATGAGGAGTACGACAAATCAATCACAGAGCTTGCTTGTTGACATTAAGGATCCGAGGAGAGATATTCAGAAAGGACACAAGCTTAAGTACAACAAAATGAACTCGAGAGACACCGTGTGCTTGCAAAAACTGAGTAATCAAACAAGAAAAACCCAATAATGTTTGCAATTTACCAACACCTACAAGCATAGCTTCAATAATTAATCTCCCTATATTTATGTGAATCCCGGTGCCTATCGCATACACAAACTTGGCCTGAGCAGGATAAACTGTCACAGTATGGGTGCTTAGCATCCAATTAGCTAATAAAAGTTTATGGATAACAAAATACTTCCGTGATAGATCAGATGCATGAAGTGCAATAGTAGAAGGCCAAAAGGACAATTTACCACCAGTTAAGACACTTATTAGTATATCAATACTCACATCAAAGTCATCTTCATACAATGATCCCCATACCCTAATCAAATTCACAAACCCCACAAATTCATTCAACAAATCATAATCAAATTTAATCAATCTCCCCCTCACATATACCATATAAAAACATAAAGTTGTATCATCTAACACACCCTTATCTAAATTACAGTAAAATTCTCGGACCAACTCAACATCAAAATGTTGTGACAATAATGCAAAATTTAACAAATGTCTCTCATTCAACAAAGTATCCAAATTAAATTGCTTATATTCAGTGAGATTGATGGGATTATGAAGAACAAACACAGTTGATGCAAGAGTATCCCATCTCTATTGAGCTGCCTAGGAATAGAATTTGGTGGACAAGGCTTGCTCCCCTAAAAATCAAGAAGGATATTGATAGCGAGGCAACTGAACTGACTTCCGATCTAGTGATTTCACATACCTCTAGAAGTGGAAGGAGTAGCATGCAGATTAAAGATAATAGTGATGGTTGTTCATTAGGCACAACATTGACATCTTCAAAAGTAGAGGAAGAATTGTCAACAGATGGTTCCATAATAAGATGAGATAAAACTTGTTGAACATCCCCATCGTCAGACTTCAACACCAAAATGGATGGAGGATCGGGGATCACAATAGACATCACTGAGGATGACCCAGCACCGGTAGTCAGTGGTGCTTGAAGAGGAAGTTGCCACAAACGCTCAGAGCGACGATACGACATTGTTGTGGATGTGGGTTTGGGACGAGATTGTGAAGGAGAAGCTATTAAAGAATGTTCCGAAGGATGAGAAGATGTCGAGCATTTGGGCTTGGCCATGATGACTTTGTGCAAAGGAGGAGAGACGCTGGCAATAGCTAGTGGTGACACCGGAGCTGAGAAGCAAGGGCTGAAGAGTAGGTAGAAAGGGAGAAGGTTGCAGTAACTATGGAGTGAAGACAAAAGACAAAAAGAGAGAGGTGAGGGTGGCAACTAAGTAAAGAAAAAAAGAGAAACTAACTTATTATATATAATTTCTATATTATATAGAATTTCTATAATATATAGAGTTTAATATATCTAATTTATATTTAATAT
>JANQBM010000220.1:32952151-32965148 GCA_025594535.1 Erythroxylum domingense
CTCTGTACCAACCGATACAGTCCAAAATTTAAAATCCTGGATAAAGTAGATACAATTTATTTTGTAACCGTTCGGATTTTAATCACAATTTTCTGTACTTACGGGTATAGTTAGATAAAATATATGAATTGTTTATTAACATTTTTAGAAAAGGTAAGTTAGTCTTTACTGTTATGTATAATATTAAGTTATATCTTAATGTTTTTAAAATAATTAATATTATTAACATCTAAATGTTAACCGAGTTAAGTTTTTAGTAGCTTTTATTATATAAGTCATCAATTTAGCCTTCGATTTATGATAATTAGGTAATTTAGACCTATTAAATATTGATGTGATATTAAAAATGATTCATGTAAATACTTATTAAATATGCAATTTCCACATCAAGGATTAACTCGTATCGTTATTTTTGTTACTACTTTTAAGATATAATAAGTATTATTTTAGTAATATTATGATGCACTGAATATTATTTTAACTACGTTAATAAAGTGATATAAGATATTTTTAAAAAACATTTTCATCTTTAAACTTTTTTTTTGGATAAGCACATCTTTAAACTTACAATTATGATTAATGGTTTTTTGTAGTTCTCTCGCTATTTAGGTTCTTTCTGGCGGGGCTATAGCAGGGTCTAGCAATTTAGGTTTTTTCTTATCTCCAATTGTACAAACTCCATGATTTGGCTGGGTATATGCATATCTATAAACTGCAAAGAAGAGAGAATGTCCAAAAGCAACAAAGAATGTTCCACTTTTTGCTAATGAGGTCAGGAAATCCAGACAAAAGACTTCACTGAAAAAGAGAAGGAACCAAGAGATAGATTTTCTATAAATATTGTTTCATCTACATGGAAAAAGAGAACACTTTGTACAAAATTACAATTATATATATATAATTTAAATTTACATACATATAATTATATATAAACTTTAATTGGTATAATTATATTCAAATAATCTCTTATCAAATTTAATCGAACATAGACATAATTTTAATAATTTTAGAATTATTTCAGAAATTTTCAGTCCATCAATTGTGATCTTTTAAAATATTCCAAGATTATAAAATCGTGTGTATGTGTGTATGTGTGTGTGTGTGTGTATATATATATATATATAAGAATAGGGTAAAAAATAGAAACTTCCTGTTAAAATATCCCGTATTAACTAAACATGAAAATGTTAAAAAGTTTATAAGTAATAAGGGTCAATTATCTAAATAACTAGTTCTAGTTATTTTGATAATGGATAACCCAAAACCCAATTATTGTTCGTGGATACTAGACTCTATCCATATTAAAAAATTTAATACTTCCCTCTTATTGAAGAAATTTTTAAAATTCTCAAAAACTTGTAAATTTTAACCTTTTCTCTTAAACTTTGGTTAAATAATAACAAAGAAATATAACTGGTATGAACATCACAAATGAACCAATCAAATATTTTTTATAAGATAGTTCGACTCAATTCTTAAACCTAAATTGAACTAATTAAACTCAGTTTGATTTAATAGCTTATTATAATTATTAATTTACATTGAGTTTAATTAATTTGGATTAAATTTAAGAGTTAAGTCGAGTTATTATATTAGTAATACTTAACTATGATGTTCGTGTTGTATATGTTTCATCTTTATCATTTAACCAAGGTTTAAAACAAAATTCCTCTAATTAAAGATTATAAGAAATTTTTATCTAAATTTTTTAAAATCAAAACAAGAGATTTATGTCATTTAACCATAAGAATATGTTTCTTTAATTAGCCTAAATATCTTTTGGCACTTGCTTGTTTGATTTATTTGTTTAATTGTTTTCTTTTTTGTTTATATATTTATTTACTTATTTTATCTTTTATTTTTATTCTTTAATTTGTTCTATATTTATTTTATTACTTATTTTTATATGTTTATTTATTTTTATTTCTTTCATTTTATTATATATGTATGTTTTTTCTTCTTTTCTTATAAGTCTATTAGAAATAACCTTTTTATTAATTAGGAATAATTCTATATGTTACTGGACCTTTTCAAATTTCAGGTATTAATAAATTTTTCATTAGGTTGTTACAATAATACCTGGTTTTCCTGTACAATGTAAATAAAGAAATGAAGTTGGAAATGTTAGGTGACATTATCACCCGTTGCTTTACGGACATTAGCTTTTGTCGAAAGAGGACAGGAAAAAAAGGGCGATTGTAGTCTTCTTTGTGGAAAATAAGGTTCCAAATCTGAATAATTTAATGCCTTACTATTATCATAAAAAAAATTAAAATTAATGATTAAAAAATCTAATTAATGTTGTAAAAATTTTGAGTTGTCTAATTTTTCAATTTTTCTAGTTGATTTATTTTAGTAATTTTTTTGTTAAACATTGTTGAATTTATTAATTAATTGGTTAATTTTAATAAATTAATAAATTCTTATAAACTAAAATCAATTAATTAATTTTTATTTAATAAATTTTTTAAAATTAAGCTTCAAATTCTTTGATAAATAAAAATAATCTCGTATTTATTTTTTATATTTTTATGATATCGTATATATAATGTAGAAGAAGAATTTTTAGTTTGCTGAATTGAAAAAAAAAACGAATAGAACTCGAATTTTTTTATATGGTATGTGGTGATCAATACTTAATTGGGTTGCCAAATTATAACGAATAATACAATAAAATCTTTCTATAAATCTCTTGTAGTATTGAAATTAGATTTTACAAAACTTTTTATTTAAAATTTAAATTTATAGGAGTTTCTTTGTATAAAAGTTTAAACTACCAAAAAAATCCTTATAAAATTAACTAAAGTTGCCGCAATAATAAAGTTATAATAAGGATTGTCATCTTAAAGTTTTTATAAGAAACACCCAGATCCTTATTTACTTATTTAAATCTAAGAAAATAAATTAGTTATTAATTTGTACATTTCTTAATAATTATATTTTAAAATTTTAATTTATTTAATTATTAGTTGATTTTATAATAGTCTAATACAAGCATTTTAAACCTTAAACTTCTTGTCTTATCAGTTTATCTTCTTGTTTGATTTTTAAAATATTAGTATATATATATATATATAATCGTGTCAGTTTTTTGAATAGATGTCCTAAATTCAAAAGCTTGTAAATTGATTTATTACAAAGATATATAATATATATAAAAAAACCAACCTGAAAGGAAGTTAATTGATAGAGCTTATGATGATATTTGGCATTGTTTTATATGATTTTATTTAAATTATATTATTGAAGAACTAATAAATATTTTTAATCTTTTTAATATAAATTTAAATAATGGCAGCAAGTTCATTGTTTGATATGAAAAGTCTGAGTGACTATTTAGTTATAAGTTATGATATAATATTTTAAAATTTTAGGATATTATATACCCTAAAAAATGGCAAGATAGAGACGACGACTATTTTACCTATGTTACGACGTAGTGCACCGACCAGAGCACACGGTGTTCTGACAGGGTATACGATACGCTGACGCCAAAACGAAGCTCTGCAACGGCTCACATGGAGCCGAGCCGTACCAAAATCTAACAGCTCCTTCAACGTTCTATCACCATCTTGATATATTAACACAAACAAAAAGCAAAATATCTCCCACTAGGACTACTGAAAAAACGGTCCGAAACCTGAAGAAATTTGTCATTTCAACTGAATTTTGGGTACATTTCATTTGCCAAAAACACTCACTCCCAAGGTCTGTATGTACCTAACCCAAGTCAGATTCTAACCCCTCTATCTGACCCCAGTTGGTTTATTTAAAGACACTGGAAATGGTGAGTGACCAGCTGGGTTTTGATCTGGTTTACTATCTCTTCTTCCCTCCCGATCTCACAGTTCTCCAAAACTTAGTAGATGAACAGTCGTAGGCTAATGTGTATAGGGTGTAGAAAATTCAAGTTTGTTTACGTCAGTGAATTGGTTTAGTAATGATAGGAAGAGGGTGAGAGTGAGCGGGAGGAGTTTCTTCTTGTTTGGGTTCTTCTCTTGTGCGCTGGGGTTTTGTATGTGATCGCAAAAAATAAAGGTTTTTGCTTGTTGGGTTTCAATTTGTTTCTGTGTTTTGGGTCTGGGATTGGTTGTTTTGGGGTTGTTTCCTGTTAGATGGGTTCAGAGGGAGAAGAGTTGTTGAGGAACGAGAAAGCTGAGAGAGCTCAGAGAGATCAGTGGTTGTACACTTGTGTTATACAGTATCAATACTGTACTAGTAGCTGGTCTAGCTCCATAAATGAGAATTGTATAAGCAGCAATTAAAAAAAAGAATCTAATCTTCTTCTTAAAGAGATCTCTCATTAACAACAAACTAAACACACACAATCCTGACAGGATTTTAAGGAAACAAAAGGCCTGACCTAGTTACAAAGATCTGGTCTTTTGAAGTTGTTCTTCGTTACAGTCATGAAGAAGCTTGGCAGCTCAGATTCTCTTGGTGCGTTGATGTCCATGTGTCCAACTACAGGTTCTTAACTGAAACAAACCATCAACTTCCTTTTTTTAAACTCAGACAAAGCTATCATGTGATGTTCTTAAATGATTTTTTGGGTTTGCTTTTCATTTTTATGATCAACCCCAACTTGGAAGTTCTTAAATGTCTCCACTTTTCTTGTGCTCGATCGACTAATTACGGTACCTTTTCTTTTTTTCTTTTTTTTTTTGGGCTGTTGTGTACAGACGAGACCAGTCCGAGAAACAGCAACCATGTTTATAGCCGAGACTTTCAGTCCATGTTGGATGGTTTAGACGAACAAGGTTGTATCGAAGAATCAGGCCACCTGGCAGAGAAGAAACGAAGACTGAGTGTAGATCAAGTCAAGGCCTTGGAGAAAAATTTCGAGGTTGAGAACAAGCTTGAACCAGAGAGAAAAATAAAGCTTGCCCAAGAACTTGGGTTGCAACCAAGACAGGTCGCAGTTTGGTTCCAGAATCGCCGAGCTCGGTGGAAGACCAAGCAATTAGAGAGAGATTACGGTCATCTCAAAGCAAATTACGAAGCTCTTAAAGTCAATTATGATGCTTTACAACATGATAATGAAGCTCTTCTCAAAGAGGTATTAATGTTATTCAAACTCTTTTGATCATTGATCCATGTTCTTGAATTAACCGAACTATTATTGTGTTCTGATCAGTTTTAAGTTTTGTTTTGTTTCAGATAAGAGAACTTAAAGCAAAGCTCAACGAAGAGAATACAGAGAGTACTGTCTCTGTTAAAGAGGAGTTAATCCTTCAGGAATCGGAGGACAAGGTTACTGAACAGCCTCTACTGATCGACTCCATTACAGTTGCAGAGACAAAGGACATGAACTACGAGAACTTCAACTCAATAAAAGGCAGCAGCAATGAAGCCGAAATCACGCCTCTTTTCCCAGATTTCAAAGATGGGTCGTCAGATAGCGACTCAAGTGCGATCTTGAACGAAGATAACAGTCCAAATCCGGCGATCTCATCATCTGGGGTTCTCCAAAACCACACGCAGCAGCAACTGATAATGTCTCCACCCTTATCTCCATCGCTCAACTTTAACTGCTCAACTTCTTCGTCTTCACCATCCTCATTGAACTGCTTTCAATTCTCGAAACCAAGTTACCACCCTTCGTTAGTGAAGCTGGAAGAGCATAATTTCTTTAGCAGTGAAGAGGCCTGCCGTTTCTTTTGTGACGAACAAGCTCCTACGCTTCAATGGTACTCCCCAGATCAATGGAACTAGCTAAGTTACTCTGATGATATCATGATGATGATGGTGGTGAATAAAACAAAAAAAAAGCTTTAATAAAAACGGTATATGAAAAAGAGAGAGCTCCGAGAACTTTGCAAAAGGGGAAGAAGTGGGAAGTACGTGTATTGAGTATCTCTATGTAATTAAAAGCTTGTTTTGGTCTCCATTTGTGTAAAAGGTTAGAATTGGAGAAAAGGGTTGGTGGTGGTGGTGGTGGTCCATTGATAGGTCCGTCGAAGATCCACATAAGAAGACTCAGAGAAAGAAGAAAGAAACGGAGTGGTGGTTGACGAGAATGGTAAGAGATGAAGTTGAAGCTAAAATCAGAAGGTTTCAGTTTCGGTTTCGGAGAGCTGTGGAGATTGGAGAGAGTGAAAGAGCTACTGTAATTTTACGTGGGGGTTGCTGTGAAAGATCGATGGATGACGCAAATCGGTCTCTCTTGAATCGTGCGGATATGATTGGAGGAATCCATTTCCTGTAACGGAGGAAATAATCACCCATCATCATCTTCATCTCTACTTTCTAGTTTCAATCCATGCTCTCTCTATCCTTTCTCTTCTTTTGATAAACACTGTAAAATCAAATCGCCAACTTTCTTCTTTCTGATCTTAAAGATAGTAATGGCAGCAGCAATAATAATAATAATAATAATAGTAATAATAATAGTAATAATAAGAGATAATAAATTAGAAATTATTAATTATTTTTAAATTTTTGGTTTAAATTTTTTTTTATGTTAGCATTTTATTGATGCGGTGGAAGAAGAGAGTTATATTTTTCATAATTTGTAATATCCAAAATTAATTTAAATTTTAACACATTAATTAGTAATATGATTGTAAATTTTAAAATTATATAAACAAAAATAAAATGTCACTTAACTCATTTGAATGTGTATTTTTTAGTTATATAAACAAAAATTTTTAATTTTTAACTACTTAAGTAGTTAAAATGATAAAAACATTCTTAAGGTAATTAATTAAAGATGCTTACATATCGCGACATTTAGAGAGGTCCAAATGTGCACAACATTTCCTAACTTATTTAAAATTGGTTATTAATATATAATATAGTATATTAAAGATTTAAAATCACTATAAAGTGAAAGGGAAAATATCACATAACTAAATTATTAAATGAGTAATACTTATGAAAAAGAGGAAATATTTCTCACTATAAAATTTAATAAAAATATTGTTAATTAATGATTAAAAAAATTCAATCGATTCAATCGATTCAATCGTAAAAATCTTGAATCGGTTAATTTCTCAATTCAATTTTTAACTTTACGATTCGATTTATTTTGATAAATTTTGTTGTTAAAATTGATCAATAAATTAATAAATTCTTATAAATTAAAATAAATCAATTAATTTTATTTAACAGTCTTTTTTAACTAAACTTTAAATTCTTTAATGAATTAAGATAATATCTTTTAATCATATTTTAAATTCTTAATTTTGTTCAATTTTTAGTCTTATAGTTAATACAGATTGAATTTTTTAAACCTTAAGTTAAATTTTAATATGATTTTTAAAATATTACTATTAATTTTAAATATACATTCAAAAGGATTAACAACAATTGCAATATATCAATGTATAAATTAGTTCCTACAAATAAAAGATTAAGTCAAACTAACCGTATCAAGACATCAACACATTAAGATGATCTGTCCAATATCAGCAAGAAAAAAGGAAACAATGAAAATCCCAAAAGACCTTTCAAAGTTGTATTCTTTTTTCATTTTTCTTATTATCATTGTGCTTGTCGCGTTCTTCAATAAATAAAAGGAGCCTTACAAGGTCAGGCCACATTTCAGACGCGATTGCCTGTTTCACTTTTATTGTTTTAACATTTTTTTTAATTCATCCCATTTATATATTTATGTGAAAAATGTATAAATGTGTAGATGAAATCAATTAGAATAATTTTAAAACAGTAAAAGTAGAATAGTGTTGACTCTTTCCATGACATACTTGACATCTAATGGCGAAAATTGTACGATTAAAAAAATCTATATTGTTATACTCATTATATTTTGAGTAAAGGAGAAAATGGTATAAAAATTAACAATAAGAATTTTTAAAACTTTTTATAATATATTGAATTGTATATTATTGGTTTATGAGATTGCCCAATTTAAAATGTTAAATGTTATTCATACATTTGTCAATAATTAAATTAAAATGAATGCTTGAAATGTAACAATTTGATTAAAAATTCAAAGAGGATAAAGCAATTTTTAAAATTTTAACTCAAAATTTTACTTTTAACACGTTGAAATTTAGCACTCATTTAGCACTCATATTTAAGTTACTAATTGTTACAGCAGATGAAGTCATTAATTTTAGGGTCCTTATTGTATCCCTTTTAACTACTAACCTCTTTATATTAATGTTTTCAAAATCAGATCAGAAGCTAAAACTGATAAGAGGAGAGGTATAAGATTTAAAAGGTTCAATCGGTATTAGAATGTTATAGAATTGGTTAAAAATTAAATAAAATTGAAAAATTTACAAATTAATAGGGAAATTTTGTCTTATTTAACGAAAAATTTTAAAGTTTAATTAAAAAAGAGAATGTTAAATGTTTATTTTGGTTTATAAAACTTTTTTGATTAATTAATAAATTGATTATTTCTTAATAAAAAATTATTAAACTAATCAAATCAAAAAATTAAATTCCGAACTAAATAATCGATCTATTTAAGTCAAACTGATTAGATTTTTAAAACATTGCTTTATATAAATATCATAGCAAGCGATAAATTATTAATTTATAGAAAATTTAAATGGTGGATTTATACTTTAACGGTATTTTAAAACCACTCATTGCTTTTATTTACAACAAAAGAGACCCAAGTTTGTATAGATGGTATGAATGGTGTAGTGTATGGTTTCCAACCTAAAGCGAAAAATGTCCAAATTAGCGAACTTTCCACTTACCAAGGAGGATACCAACAAATGGTGATTGAAGAAAATGTCAAACAAAGGTTGAAGGATGAAAACAAAAATGCTTTGCAAGTAGAAGAAGAAAAGAGTTTTGCTCAGCCGTAGTATATTCTTGTCCTTTACCGTGACTACTGAATTAGGAAATTTTCCACGTTCATACTGATAAATTTTAAAAATTACGTAATATTAGATCTCTTAAAATTTCGTTTCTCAATGAAATTTTTACTGAATGATGTTATTATTATTGTAGTATTTAGAGTTTAATTCCATTTAAACTTGGTAAATTTAATTTAAATTAATTATAATTGAAATTAAATTCAAGTCTAAAAATAATGTTATTATTTAATAAAAAAATTAAAACAATATTATTTTGGACCGTCCAAACTAAAAATCGCATAACTCTAATTAGATTAGGGTTAACATGTTACTCAGTATTATCCTTAAATTTGCATTAATTGACCAAGCATTTGAAGCTCACATGTAGATGAAATTTTTAGAAGGAAAAATTTAGGATAAGAGATAGAATCCTACAAAATTTAAAAGACCTTATTATTTTGATAAAATTATTTATTAAGATAAAATTACAATAATTATATAAATTCTATCAAGTACTTACATAAACTCTATTAAGTAATTAATAATCATTTACATAATATTTAAAATATGTTGACATAAATTTATTAAAATATATTTAATTAATAATCTCTTTAATAAAAAAATAATTTAAGAAATAAGTAAAAACTAAATATGAGATTCAAATACTTTACCCTAAAAATAAAATTTAAAAATTAGTTAAATAATAAAACTCAAACCATTCTATCATCGCTTTGTAAGAGACGGTGAAGGTGATTAATTATACACAATTTTCTTTTATATTTTATAAAGAAGTTATTTTTATTATTCGAACTGTAATTTTACGATCACAAATGCGTAATTTTATCCGTTACTTTATGACTCGCTCTCAAATTAATCAACATCAATTTATTACATAATAAAACAAACAAAATAAAAAGTTAAAAACTGAAAAGAGATGATTCGTAGAAAGGAGCGGTCCTTGATTTGATCCAAAAGAAAACGGACATGTCTGTCGGGAGACGCAGCTTTTCTTTTCGTTGCACCTTCAAACCTTAACATAGACAATAACAACAAAAAGTAAAAGTTTCGCCAAAACAGAGTTTAAGAAAGACGGATGGTGAGGCTGTTTTCGAATAAACCTATTGTCATACTTAATCATTATATTGAATTTATTATTAATTGTCAAATTTTGGTAATCTTTTACATATTTTAATTTGTATTAATATCGAAATTGACAAATTTATATCTATAAAAAAAAGTTTGAGAGATTTATTAATTTTAAATTAAATTTAAACATAAGAAATTGAGAATTATTCTTTAAGTGCTTAATTTTTTTAAGTACTTAAATTGCAATTTTGATATTTTTAATTTAAATTACTTAATTTAATAAGTAATTGCATATTTTAATATATATTAGATTTTTAAATAAAATAGAAATTAAAATACATAATTTAATAAATATAAATTATTTAAATTTTATAGGGTGAAAATGTTAAGCAATAAAATTATCTTATCCTACGTGTAAATTTTAATTGCATGTATAAATTTTTTATTATTGGCTACGTGTGTTTAAATGATTTTGATAGTGCTTTGTTGTGGGAAACAGGAGAGCATCCAATTACTTTTGCTCCCACACAAACACAATACAATAAAAACAAAAATTACACTAAAATTAGAGTGGTCCCCTACATCTTTTTTTAACATGGTCCCCACTCCCCATGCTCCTGATTCCTTTTGTGCAGGGATTGGTGAAGGCATGTGACGTGGGTCCCTTATGATGCACCTATCAAACGACAAGTCTTTTTTGAACTTGTCACCATCACGTAGAAATTTACAACAGAACTAAGACTTTGAAGGATTATACCATGCACACATGTTCTTATTCCAGTTGGTGAAAGTTCAGCAACATCAATAAATAAAATAAAAAATTAAAGGGATAAAATAATAATTTGCTATAACATTAAATTCATATAAATGTATTTTAAAATAATCTTAAATAATTTATTTAAAATACATAACCTATAAACTATTACATAAAGTATAACAAATTATACCAATGATTAAAAAATCAATCTTGATCAGTTTGGTTTATTTTAATAATTTTGATTTGATTTATTTTAATAATTTTTTATATTAAAAATTGATTATTTTTATTAATTAATAAGTTCTTATAAATAAAAGAATTAATTAATTTTTACTTAATTAATTTTTAATTCTTTTTTCTTATATATATATATATATTTAATACCTTATCTTTTAAACTTGTATCTACTAATGACGATTTTGGTCACCATATCAGTTATTTTAGTTGGTTTTGTTTTATTTTATTTATTTATGTATTTTTTAATTTTATTTTCCTACACTCTTGGCATATTAGTTTTCATCTGCATCATTTTTTCTTGTCACATCTATATATGGGTCTATCGAAAATAGACTCTTTATTATATAGGGGTAAGGCTGCGTACTATCAGATTTTCTCAGACTCCGCTTCATTGCTAGATTTCAAACTGAGTGATGATGATGATGATGAAGAATTAATTTTTACTTAAATTTTTTTTAATTTAATATTAAATTCTTCGATGAGTTGGGGTATTTTTTTTATTCTTATTCTAAAATATTTAATTAATTTTATAATATTTAATACTGATCGAACGTTTTTAAAACTCAATTTTTTTTTATTATCGGTTTAACTTTCGTATCTGTTTTCTTTATATCACAAAGTAGTAGTTGCAATTATGTTTTTCTTACGCCAGAAAGCGAATCTTTACAAGTGCCTGTTCCTGAATAATATAGGAACTAGACACTGTACGTATTTATAATTTTATTTGAAGAGTGTCTCTTGGCTCATTGTTTAACCCCAAAAAAGAGAATACCCAATTAAAAGAAGCCACCTGTGTCAACGTTAGGTCACTGTCTTCTTTTTGTATATATCCACAATGGACTAAAATAGCTTCTTTTCTAAGTGATGCAGACACCTGTGGCTTTTGTTTGGAATTCGTTGCATGAAAGTAAGCTTCGTGTCTGAAATGGGGACCCCATTTCTTAGAAATTGGAATCACTTTCTTAGCATCTTCTTTTTCCCACTTCAGGGGCGACACTTTAGCTTATATTTTAATCACACTCACTCCTAAGTCCTATAACCCTACTTTTTGTTTTTTTAGGTTTTTAAATATTAGTAATAACTAATATTTAAATTTTATATAATTAAGTCAAAATTTTATTTTTATTGATTACATAAATATTTATTTATTAGTCATATATTTTAATCTAATTTATACATATTTTGAAATCTTATTTATTAAATTGAAAATTTTATACAAAATTAAAATTTTAAATAGTAAATTTTAAATATCTTATCTCATTATTATTAAAATGGTCATAAAACTTCTTCCCATATTTATTTAAGAGATGGGTTTGAGTCACAAAAGCAATGTTTTTGTAAAATATAGAAAAAGACCGCTTATAATTAATGATCTTATTTTGACCCTCACAAAATAAAAAATAAATAACTCTTTATTTATTTGATTAAGAGTGTAATGGGTAACCATTAATTTTTTAATACAACCTTTTTATTTCTAACTCGCATTTTCAAGGCAGCTTACTTATAGGGTGACATGTTCCACTTTGTACACACAAGGAATTAATTCTACGACTCTCGTATGGTAATGAACATTTTTCTTTTTATCTCTACCGCCCGTAGAGAATTTGAATATAGAAAGCTAACTAAAGAGGTATTTTAATCTTTTATTAAGATAATAAATTAATTTTTTATTTTAGTACTATTATTTTAAAAGATTTTTTATTTTATGAAAGTCAAAAGAGAGCCATCAATATACATAATTTTCCCTTTATAACTTTCACGAAAAGTTTATTTCTTTAATTCAAATATGTGATATTATGATAAAAAAGGGGCAAAGATATAACTACTGCTATTATTACTAACAATAACAATAATAATTTTTAAATAAAAGGAAATGATTATTATATTTAGGATTTGAATTAAGTGACTAAGCTTATTAAATTCTCTACTTCAATTATACTATTTTAAATTTATTTTATTAAAATTTATATAAATATATAAATAAAATATAATCAAAACATTACAACTGAAACAAAAGTTCTAATCTAATAACTAAAATGTCTAAGTTTTAGTCGATAGTATCTCACTTTTGCTTTTAGTTTGCTTTTTCGCTTTTAGTTCTTTTAAAATTACTCTCCTTTTGCCTCCACTTTGTTGGATT
>JANQBM010000220.1:32972401-32983344 GCA_025594535.1 Erythroxylum domingense
CCAACACCAGACAGACTCTGTCCAGTGTCTGATGTCCAGAATCAAGAAATAATATGACAATTCTATAAACCAATCATCGCAATAATATGATACTTTTCTTCTATCCTATTCTATTCAATTAAATTCTATTTAAAATAATAATTATAATAAATTATCAATTTAAATTCACATTAATAAGATAAAGATAGAGGATAAAGGTTATCGGTCCTTACTAAATCCATTCATACAAGATCTCGTAACTTTGAGCGGGTAACTTTGAGCGGGTTCTTGTTATATACACCAAGCCTAGGGTTCACAAAGGTATCTTAAAAAAAAGAGTTTTGGCTTCTAGGCTATCAGGAAGATAAATCACTTTCGTTAAATTGAGTTTAGCTTGATTAAATTGTTACGTAATTAATGTTTGATTAGTTGATTTTTAATGTTTATGTTATGTATATTTTTCATTATATTTATTTAATCAATGTGTTAAAAATGATTTTTTAAAAAGCTGAAAAAAACTTTTAAACTAAAAGAATTGTGTTTTACATTATATTATAATAATATAATACACATGTCTTATGGTAGTAGCAGAAGTAGCAGATGCAGGTTTATTATAGTAATGCGTGCATAAAATACCTCTGGAATATCTAGTTAGGGAGCCACAGGATCTCGTGTTTTTGTCTTGAACCTTAATACAATATTATCAAATTTAGACTAATGGGTACGCGCTTATTATTATTTTTTTGGGGTTTGTTGAAAGTTGAAGGTTGAAACCTAAATTATGGCTTTTGTTTTGTTTATGGAGATTCTCAGACAAATGCATCTCAGTGCTTCGTAACAGCTGATCCTAGGATTATTCTCTCCTCAAGTTGTCTAATGTATGTATACTACTTTTGAGCTTCAAATTTCGATACCCTTCTCACTAAAATAAACTAAACCACCTAATTATTGTATAAAACCTAAAATTCTTTATATATATATATATAATTTGAACTTTCTAGTTTAAAAAAATATTATTAATTTTCATATAGTTCCTTATTTTTAATTTTTAAATTTAAAGTAACATAATATTATTTTTATTTTTTAATATAATATCACTTAAACAAATTTCAACTAAAAATGACATTATTTTAATATTTAATAATTTTAATTAATTCAAATTTTTTGATAAGTTGACTTGCGTTAGATCGAGTTGAACTCAAATTGATTTATCATATCTAAAGCTAGTTATTAGAAAATTTAAAAAATTAAGGATTGAAATAAAAATTTTAAAGAGATTCCAATATAATTAACCCTAAAAACTAATTGATTAAAAAATTTAATCGGTTCGACCAGTTCAATAGTAAAAACTTTAAATAACTCAAATTTTTGGTTTAATTTTTAACTTTTCAGTTCGATTTATTTTAATAACTCTTGTAGTTGAAAATCGATTAATTTGTCAATTTTTATAAATTAATAAGTTTTTATAAACTAAAATTAATTAATTAATTTTTATCTAATAATTAATTTTTTAAATTAAACTTCAAATACTTCGATAATTAACCACAATTTCATTTAATCATACTTCAAATTCTTTAATTTTTATTTAACTTTTAACTGATTTTATGACAGTTTAATACCAGTTGAATCTTTTTAACTTTAAACTTCTTATCTTATTAATTTAATTTCTGGTATGATTTTTAAAACATTGCTAAAAGTAATATATTATTAAGTGTCTATGAACCTTGTATGTAGTTTTCCATCTGTTTCATTTCAATGTGCAGGAGAGACGAGGAAAATACAACAAACGTACAGTTGAGTTGTGTCCTACAACAAAAACGAAAAAAGAAAATATGTGGTGCAGATTATGAAAACAAATGGGGCTGTGCTGTGTCGTTGTCAACTTTAGATTTCTTTAAAACTTAGTTAGTGCACGATTACGTAAGTTAAACAAAGTTTAATGGTAATATAATCATAATAATATAATAATAATTCCCTTTTTTAGGCATTTCGAAAATTGATGTGGAGGAGCCAATTGGGAAACTTTACGTGAAAGTAATATCATACATTAGGTAGGGCCTTCAAAACTTGAAAGCTATCCTTTTGAAAAATTTAAAACCTGAAAGGTACTTTGAAAATGTTCAAACATAAAAAAGGGGTTGGGAAGGTGCTGTCTAATTTATGTAAAGAAATATACGACAAATGTCCTATTTAAATTTATTAGCTCAAAGTTTAAGATTAACGATTTTGACAATAGATGTATAATATTTCAAAATTCAAATTTGACTTATTTTTTTTATATAAGTAACGATATATTTTTTAAAAAGGAAATAAAATAATAAAATAATTATTTCTTTTCTTGAAGGAACCTTTTTTTTATAAATTTACCTTTTTAGAGATGATTCTATGACATCTAGAAGGATTCTACTTATTTGAATAATCAGCTCCGAAAGCTTTGATAAAACGTTCTTCTTAATGTCTAAATATCGAAGATTTCAGCAAAGATAATATTAAAAATTAAATAACTGCTAGTTAAAGAAATTATCTGCTTAAGGAAGAACTAATGTAGTTGCAAAGATAACACAGATAGACACGAGACTTGCAAAATATTTTAGAGCTTTATTATTTCTTTAAAGTTATATCAAACTCTTTGTGCCTTATAAAGTAATACCACTCTATAAGAGAGATTATAAAATTAATTATACATTTTTTGTTGAGAGCTTGTAAAATACTACTACTGTGAATAGATGAAGAACCTTGAAAAATATACACTTGTGTGCTTGAAGAGACTCATCAAATTACTACTTAGTTTTAGTAGTGAAACATTCAAGTTGGATACTTAGAGACTATACATAGGCTTCGGTTATAAGCTAAACCAATATAAATCATCAACGTTTTTTTTTTCTTCTCTTAACTTTTAAATTTCCGCATTACATTGTTTGCATTTTCATTTTACAAGAGGGTCCTTTACTTTTAAAATAGGTTCCTTCTGTTTTTATATCTCAAGAGGTTTTTTTCAAAAGTTGGCAGGCTCCTAATGATTAACAAGGCACTTTTTTTTTACCGTTAATAAGCTCCTTTTAAATAAAAGGATTCTCTTGTTTTCAACATTAGCAGGATATTTTCAAAAGTTTATAGGATCCTTCTACTTATAAATCTATTTTGCCTAGGAGGATCTTATCGTTTTGAAAGTATCTTAATTTTTTTATACACACAATTCACCCCCTCTTGCATGTGTTTGCTTTATCATTTGGTATCAGAGCGAGGTTTCACATTTATTGTGTTTTATAGCACATGATAGATCATAGAAAACAATTTGAGAAGTCTTGAAGGATAATCTGTCTCAAAGCCTATTTACTTCAATGAAAACAACTACTTATACTGAAAAGAGAAAATGACAATCTATCTTCAATTTATAGATATTAAAGTCTGGCAAGCCATCAGAATTGGGGCCACACTTCCTGCTACAAAAAACATAAAAGTACGGTCTGATGCTAATAGAAGAAATGCACAACTAAGCATCTAATATATGCACTATCACTAGAAGAGTATGAGAAGATATCCTACTGCTCTACAACAAAGAAAATGTGGGATAAACTATAAGTCACTTTTGAAGGAACAAATGAGGTAAAGAAACATAAAATAAGCCTTTTAGTGCATTAATACGAAACTATTGGTATGAAACAAGGAGAATCTATAGATAAATTCTTTGGAAGAGTCAACAACATCATCACGACCTTAAAGAACTTGGGTAAGATATATCCTAATGATAAGCTCATAATGAAAATTCTGAGATCACTACCAAAGGAATGGAGATCTAATGTGACAGCTCTACAAACTGCAAAGGATTTAGATACTATTTCAGTCAATTGACTATGAGAAAATCTGATGACCTATGAAATCGAGCTTAGGCGAGATGAAAAGGAATGATACTAAAAGCAATTGATGAATCAAACGGTGATGAAAGTAACACTGAGTTGGAAATAGATGGAAATGACAAGTTCACCTTCATGTTTAGAAAATATGTCCACTTCTAATAAAAGGAACTGATGAAGAAAAGAGAAAGAAACAAGAGAGCTAGGAACAACAGGTTCTTATCAAAAGGTAGCAGCAGTATAGCAATACACCAAACAATCAAATCATATGTTATCACTGTAGGAAGCCTGGATACATAAGACTTGAATGTCCTCTTCTTCAAAAAGACAAGTCGGAGAATAGAAAACCCAGAAAGCAAGCGATGACTGCAACTTGGTCAAATGAAGACTCTAAAAACTTTGAAGAAGAAGAGCCAAAAGAAGTCAGCAACGTTTGCTTCATGGCTGAATCAGGAGACGATAAGGTATATTAGTCTGACTTTGATATTGAAGTTGATGAATTGAAAAATACATATCATGAACTATATGATCAATACAAAAAGTTAACAATGAAGTGTTTCAAAAAAGTTGAGACGTCAAAGAACAATAATGCATTTCTGAAGAGTAAGATTAAATCATTACAATCTGTGAACGAGAGTTTGACGACGAAAAATATGTCTTTTGAAGTTGATTATAAGCAAAAGGTTTCTGAAAAAGAAGTTATAGAAGAAAGATTAGCCAAGTTGGAGAATACTTTGCTTGAGAATGATGCTAACAAAGTGAGACAGTTAGAAGAAAAAGTTGTTGCCCTAGAAATTGAGAAAGAGAAATGTGCAAGAAGGATCTTATCTATAGAAAAAGCTCTTACGAAGTTCGTTGATGTAAGGAACAACCTTGATGCATTACTTGGTAGTGGTAAATGTGTCTTTGATAAAGCTAAAATAGGTTACAATGAAAATAATAATTTTAGGTCATACAAGACCTTCTTTATCAAATCTAGCAGTAGTTATAGTCAAAACAACAGCAACCTGATACATGGTAGTAATTATATCAATTCTCATTCATTTGTTTTATGTTTCTATTGCGGTAGACATGGTCACATTAGTCATTCTTGTAAACTTTGTAAAATGGAGAAAGTCAAGCTACTAACCCGAAAGGACCCAACAAAATTTGTGTACCTAAAATGAGATAATATTTTTCTGCATATATGTTTCAAAACAAAGACAATAGAAAATCAATAGATAGTCAATAGTGGCTGTTCGAGACACATGAGAGTGAAATATCACATTTCAATTATATTGAAAGGAAAGACGGAGGTAATATCGTCTTCGCTGAAAAAAATAAAGCAAAGGTAACTAGAATTGATAAAACTGGTGATTCTAACTCCACCTCTATTGATAATGTCTTTTATGATGATGGTTTGAAATATAACTTGTTAAGTGTAAGTCAATTATGTGACAAGGGTTATAGAGTCATCCTCTATGCATCTTATTGTGAAGTAGTCGATAATCATAATGATAATATCGTATCCGTTTTTCCTAGAAATCAGAACATATACTATGCTCAACTGGAAGACATGTCTTCACAAAGTGTTAAGCGTTTTGTTTATCTAGAAAAGGATTTGCTTATCTAGCACAGAATATTTAAACATGCTAGCATAAGCATTTTATCAAAATTGTCCAAAAATGAGCTAGTGAGAGGACTACCTAATATGAAGTTCGAGAATACTCGGGTTTACGAAGCTTGTTTGAAAGGAAAACAAATCAGAAGCAGTTTTCCTCCTAAAACTATTGTGTCTACTAAACAACCACTTAAACTTGTGCATATGGATTTATTTGGCTCCACTAGAACTCAAAGTTTTGATGGTAAACATTATGGTTTTGTTTTAGTAGATGATTATTCTAGATTTACATGGGTTTACTTCTATCAAATAAAGATGATGCTTTTGAAGTTTTTGAGAAATTTTGCAAAAAAATTCAAATAAAAAAAGGATACTGCATTATTTCAATTAGGAGCGATCATGGAGGAGAATTTGATAACAAAAAGTTTGAAGATTTCTATAAGAGTATTGGTGTGACTCACAACTTTTCTTGCCCAAGCATTCCTTAGCAAAATGGTGTCGTTAAGAAAAATAACAAGACCTTAGTTGATATGGCCAGGACAATGTTGTGTGAAAGTGGCCTACCCTATGGTTACTGGACAGAAGCAGTATCAACAACTTGTTACATACTTAACAAGTGTCTTATGAGACCTATTCTAAAAAGGACCTCCTATGAGTTGTGGAAGGGAAGAAAACGAAATGTCGCTTACTTTTGAGCATTTGGTTGCAAGTGCTTCGTTCTAAATAATAGGAAAGACAATCTTGAAAAATTCGATGCAAGATTAGATGAAGTTATCTTTCTGGGATATAGTATCGCCAGTAAATGATTCAAAGTTTACAACAAAAGTACAAAGAAGATAGAAGAATCAATACACGTAGTGTTTGATAAAGCATGACTCTTGACAACAGTAGTTGATTCAGATGATGAAAAGCATCGTTTGGTTCTTAATAATACATCAACTACACCTACAATACCCTTGGCATCACTTGATCAAGAAGGTTCTTCTGAAGCCAGGACAGAGCAGACTCCTTCCTCTCAGCAGGAGCCTATACAACGAAGAACACCAAAAGAATGGAGAGGTCAAGATAAACATCAATACATTATGGGAGACCCTTTTGAAAGTCAAAGAATCATATCATTATTCAAGAACAACATTGTTAGTTTCATGTCACAATTAAAACCAAAGACTATTAAAGAAGCTTTTACTGACGAAAATTATGTTTCATCAATGAAAGAGGAACTGAATCCGTTCGACAAAAATAAAATTTGGAATCTAATACCTTGTCTGTAAAACAAGTTAGTCATTGAAACTCATTAGGTTTTTCGAAACAAACTCGACGAAAATGGTAAGGTGGTAAGAAACACAGCCAAAATTGTAGCTCAAGATTATAATCAATAGGAAGGTATTGATTTTGATGAAAGCTATGTGCCTGTTGCTAGACTGAAATCAATTAGAATTTTGCTTACCTTCATATGTTATAGAAACTTCAAATTGTTCCAAATGGACATCAAAAAAGCTTTCTTAATGGATATATTAACGAAGAAGTGTTTGTTAAGCAACCTCCAAGCTTTGAAGATGAAAATCATCCTGATCACGTGATGAAGTTAACCAAAGCCCTGTATAGTCTAAAAGAGGTTCCTCAATCATGGTATGAGAGGTTAAATAATTTTCTGCTTGAGAATAACTTTGAAAGAGGAAAGGTAGATAAAACCTTATTCATTAAGAAAAGGAGGAATGGGTTACTCATAATGCGAATATATATTGATGACATAATATTTGGTGTTACTAATCAGTCTTTTTGTGAAAAATTCTTAACATTAATGCAGGGGGAGTTTGAAATTAGCATGATGAGAGAATTATGCTTCTTTCTCAGATTACAAATCAGGCAAGAAAAAAAAGGAGATTTTCATTAACAAAGACAAATACACAAAGGAACTTATTAAGAAGAACTATGTTAAGAATGCCAATTCGATGGGTACTTCTATGTATACTAGAACTAAACTTGATAAGGATGAAAAAGGAAAGGCGACGAATGAAACAAAGTATAGAGGAATGATTGGCTCACTACTATATATTACAAGTTCAAGACCAGACATTACGATTAGTGTGAGTCTTTGCGCAAGCTTTTAATCAAATCCCAAAGAAAGCCACCTTCAAGTAGCAGGATCTTTTGATATCTTCTCGGAAGTATGGATTTTAGTTTATGGTATCCAAAAACTGATTTTTTAAACATAGTTGGCTATTGAGATGCAGATTATACAGGTGATGAAAGTTGATTGAAAAAGTATAAGTAGTCACTGTCAATTTTTTGGAGGATGTCTAGTTTCTTGGTCTTACAAAAAAAAAAAAATTGCACAGCACTTTCAACAATCGAAGCAGAATATATAGCGGTCCCCAATTTTTGTGTTCAAATCTTATGGATGAAGCATCAAATTCAGGATTTTTCTCTAAATTTTTCTAATATTTCTATCCTATGTGAGAATACTAGTGTAATAAATCTTTTTAAAAATCATGTGCATCATTCCAGGACTAGGCATATAAAAATCAAGCATTATTTTTTTAGAAGTCATGTTTTAGAAGGTACCACTGATCTTTTGCATGTTAATACTAAAAATCAAGTTGTTGATATCTTCACTAAACTACTCTCTGAAGATAGATTTTGCGTGTTAAGCAATGAACATGGTATGTGCAAACTATCTGATATTATATTTGTTTGAATTTTTTATGCTACTTCTCTCTGCTAACATTAGCAGGATCCTTCTCTTTTAGAAGGCCCCCTCAGGCTCGAGATTTCTTTTTGATATAGTAGGCTTCTTCTAGTTTAAAAGGCCCCTTCGTTTTAGAAGGCTTTTCTCAGTTTAATAAAGTAAGATTACACGTGTATTAAAAAGGTACTTTTCTTTTCTTTTGTCGTTTCAAATTTTAAAGATGCGCGTGAAGTTCTAACAAGTGGTTGTACGGGACTCACAAAAGATATGCAAACAATCACACTTCTTGAATTAGCCTACGATCGTTCATCTTCACATGAGATCAACGCTCAAAAAATCGCTTAATATACCAGAATCTTATGAGATATACTGAATGTAGCTCCTATAGGGAGAACTGATTTTTTCTATCATAAGTAGGATGTCGATGATTTTGTGCTAGTAGAAGTTGTCAAAATCATCTACTGTCATGCTAAGAACATCCAAGATGAGAGACCCTGGAGCAGGCAATTAGACCTACTACCATGATGCCTTGCATCGTTATCTGCTACTTCAATTTTTCCCAGAAGTAATTCAGTCAAAAGGTGCAGTCTATTGGACACTTATGTAGTATATAATTTGATGAAAGGGAATAGAATGAATCTTCCAACAATGATCTTGATGTTTATGGTAGAAAAGGGGAATGGTAAGAATACCACAGGTTGTCTACCTTATGGGATGTTGCTTACCAAGATTTTCAGCCATTATAGAGTTCTTTTTGCAAAACTGAATTGGATTGCACCAACTAAGTTTCAACTTTTCATTTGTTACCAATTTGGATATAAATTGTAAAACAATATCTAGGTAGAGAAAATATTTGAAAGAGTAGCAGAAAACTCAGATCTTGCTCCAGACCAACAAACTCCTATCCCTGTTTAGGATGAAAATAGTGCAAATTTCCAACAACAACTGAAGGGCATACAAGCTAACCAAGAACAAATGCAGGAACAAATAGATAGCATGCAAAATCAACTTCTTGATGTGCAGATTTTGCTTGGAAGAATCATTTAATCTCTTCAATAACTTTGTTGCTATTTGCTTCTACTTGGCTTATTTATACTAATGATATTATTTGATGCATTAATTACTCCTTCCTTCTATTTCTTTTTGATAATGACAAAGGGGGAGAAATAGATATATTTTTCACTTGATTTCAATATTGCCTTGACGATATACTCTGCTGAAGTATTGTTGAATTTATAAAGTTTAAATATGTGATAAACAAACGATAAACTCCTTCCTTTGGAAGTTAGATTCCTTCTAATTATTACTACAAGTAAAGTTTACTAATACCTCTCAAAACTCTTTCTTATTTGAATTTTGAAATATATTCTATTATTGTTTGTCATCATCAAAAAGGAGGAGATTGTTAGCTCAAAGTTTATGAATAACGATCTTGATGATGACTGTATAATATTTTAAAATTCAAATTGAAATTATTTCCTTATATAGGTAACAATATGCTTCCTAAAAAGGAAACAAAATCATGGAATAATTGTTTCTTTTCTTGCAGAAAGCTTCTTTATAAACTTACCTTTTTAGAAATAATTCCATGACATTCGAAAGAATCTTACTTATTCGAATAATCAATTCCGAAAGCTTTGATAGAATGTTCTTCTTAACTTCTAAATATGAAAGATTTTAGTAGAGATAATATTGAAGATTAAGCAACTGCTAGTTGAAGAAATTGTTTACTTAAGGAAGAACCAACGCAGTTGTAAAGATAACACAGATAGACACAAGACTTGTCAAATATTTTAAAGCTTCATTATTTCTTGAAAGTTATATCAAACTATTTATGTCTTAGAAAGTGATCTCACTCTATTAAGAGAGACTATAAAATTCTTCATATATTTCTTGTTGAGAACTTGTAGAGGCTAATAAAATACTACTATTGTGGAAAGTTGAAGAATATTGAAAAATATACACTTGTGTGCTTGAAGAGGCTCGTCAAATTACTGTTTGGTTTTAATCGTGAAAATTTAAGTTGGATACTTGGAGATTGGACATAGACTTGGGTTATAAGCTGAACCAATATAAATCAACATCAACTACGTCATTTTTCTCTCCTCTTAACTTTTAAATTTCCGTATTATATTGTTTGCATTTTCATTTTACAAGAGGATCATTCACTTTTAAAATAGGCTCTTTATGTTTTTATATTGCAAGAGGTATATTTCAAAAGTTAGTAGGCTTTTAATTGGTTTTTTTTTGAAAAGTTAGTAGGCTTCTATCAATTAAAAATATACTTTTCTTTTTGCACGTTAACCAGATCCTTTCAAATAACAGGATCCTCTCGCTTTCAACGTCAACATGATCTTTTCAAAAGTTTGTAGGACCTTTCTACTTATAAATGGCGATGTCAAAAAAGGTCTAGCCTGACTCAGCCTGATTTTGGCCCAGGTTGACTAAGCCACGGGTGGGCTAATTTTATAAATTAAAGAAATTTATAAAATGTTAATTTATCATTGGATTAAGTGTGTATCAATAAATTAAATTTAAATGAAAATGTTACTTTTAACGTGAAAATAAGGCAAATAATTATTATAGTTAGTAGAAAAACAGTCAAAACTCTACCAATAGTACTAGTAAGTTATCGAAAAACACAGAAATATAGAGGCAGTTGGGGTTAGGTCGGAAATTATACCCCCGCTTGGGAGGTGGCTTCGTGCGCGGCGGCAAGAGTGGTGGCGTTGATTTGTAGTCAGATTGCTGTGGGCCAGGTTTGTGTTTGTATGAGAAATTGTTGCTCTTAAATGGGCCCTACAAATACGTCACACTTACT
>JANQBM010000220.1:33024561-33039480 GCA_025594535.1 Erythroxylum domingense
GACGAGTGAGATGAGGTTCTTGGTGGCTGCGTACGTGTTCTACGAGGCGATTTTGCACAGGAGGTACTTCGAAGGAGTCAAAGCAAAGGATGTAGGTGTGAGATTTAAGGAGTTGAGATTTTACGCGCGGTTTTTGCTTGTTTCTTTGATTTTGAACCCGACCGAGATGATTCGAGCGCCTGTTGAGAGGTTTCGAGCTCTCGTTGATGATAGCAAATCAAATTTCCGTGTGAGTTTTTTTTTCCCCTTCGTCTGTTCTTCATTTGCATAACGTAGAATGTGTAAGCTTGGTTTGGTGGACTTGGCTGGAATAGCTTTTGTCTCTTTTTCCTTGTTTTGTTGGTTTTCAGAGTTTGTCTTTTTGTTTTCTTTTTGAGGACACTACTTAGCGATGGAACTCTGCTAAAGTATCTCATATTTTGGGAACTTTTAGTGGTTCAGCTGCTTTAGATAGTTTTCTGATTGAAGAAGATATCACTTTTCGTGGCTTCTGTTTTTTAGGGTTATTACATAGGAGGCGAAGTTTGGTGTGGCATAGTTATGATATTCTGGTAGTCTAAACTTGGATACGAGCCTGCAGTTGTTTTGTTACCTGCATCGTTTGCTTAAGTGACCATGGTATAGACAGGATTAGTAGTTGTGTAGGCGTGTCATCAAGGTGGTAATTCTTGTTGTAATTTAATTAATGTTGACTGATTCGATGGGAATCGTCGCATTACTTAGTAATAAGGCTATGTTTGGTTGGACGTAAAACTTTTAATGAAATGGTTTATAATAGGATAAAAATGGATGTAATATTAGAAAATTGTTGTTTAGGAAGAATGGAAGGATTCATAATGTAATATTGTGAAATGTTGTTTGGACGAAGGATTTATAATGTAATATAGTGCAAAGTTATTTATTATTTTACATTCCATCCTAAATTCTCCAAATCAGAGGTTTTTATTTTTACTGTTTAGGATGGAATGAGATGGAATATGAAACCTTTCTTTTTCATCCCATTTCATTCCATTCTATTATAAAACCTCCTTCCAAAACAATAGAATAACATTACATTCTATTCTATTCCATTAATAAACCTCCAACCAAACATAGCCTAAAAATAAATAAAAACAGAAGAATGGAGAGAAGTAGCGATAGAAGAGCTTTGTTGTTCCATTGCAAATCGGTTTGCTGTAATTTGATTTTTTTTTTGAGCCCAAGGACTAGGTGACCGTTATTTATAGGAAACTGAATCTCTAAAACCATCTTCAAGGCAAAAAACTGGAAATTCAGAATACATATCACAGAGAAGCTGATTAATGAATTACTTAACTTTTTAGGTGCAAGCCTGAAAGGCACTTTACTAAGGGTACTTGAACTAGTCTTGTTCCTTTTCATTATTCTTGTGAGATCTGACTTCCCATGGCTTGTGTAGTTCTGTTTGTTGGATTGGGTACTTTTGTAGTCAACAAGGTAAGTTAGTCAAGTGTCCTTCCTCCAACGGTTTAAACATCGTTTAGAACTTCCAGTTGGTACTTACCTGGTCAGGGGTATTCATGTTATTTCCTGTCAGGGGATGAATTTCAAACAATGGAAGTTGGTGGTCCATGAAGTAATACGTTTTATGGAAGTTGATAGTGCTTTTACAAATAGCAGGCCATTTCGTTATAGTGGCCTATATGATTCACATCCAGCTTCTCGTCCTTATATGGCTCGTTTCCATGCAACACAAGTTCTAAAATTTCAAGATGCTGTGCTTACAAGCTATCACCGAAATGAAGTAAGAATGAGTGTCATTTGGTTGATATATTATGATTGATAGTCTATTGGAACTATCCTGCTTATATAAATTTGTATTTTCTGCCACTTTTTTCTTTTCTAGGTGAAATTTGCAGAACTTACTTTGGACACTTACAGAATGATGCAATGCCTGGAATGGGAGCCAAGTGGATCTTTCTACCAAAAGCGTCCAGTAGAATCAAACTTCCAAAATCATGTGGTTGAACCAAAACAGAACGGCACAGTAATAGATCATTCCGGAGCTTCTGGATTAATTGATATGAATCTGGCTGCGGATTTGACTGATCCAAATTTACCTCAAAATCCTAGGAAAGCTGTTCTTTATCGTCCTTCTGTCACGCACTTGCTAGCGGTTAGTTTTAATATTTTATCTAATTGATTTTGGTATATTTACCTTGTATAAAAATGTCATTGTTCTTGAAAATCATTTTCTGCATATCAGTAGTGACATAACTTGAATTTAGCAAAGCCTTAGGACAAATTAGATGTATTTTACTCATGTACGTGGACAACCATGCAACTTTGAAGGTAAGAATTTTTTAGCGTCTGCATCGAAAAGGTATGAGTACCCAACAACTAAAGGGATGCCACAACCATGTTACTGATGTTAGAACAAAACCTTGGAACAGATACGGGCTATATACAGAATGTTGTCACATATAGTGTTTGTGGGATAACTCTTGAACATTGAGCATTTTGTTATTAATTTCTTATGTACTTTTCATTTTAGATGAGTTGATGTTTTGATTAAATGTTGGCAGGTGCTGGCGACAATTTCTGAGGAGCTTCCTCCGGAGAGCATCATGTTACTATATATAGCAGCCTCTGGTAACTTTAGCCTAACTTTTGGGCCTGCAATCTTTTAACTGATGTTTCTCTTTATTTGCCCTGAAATCAATGTTTGTGTTGAATCATGAATGTAGGGAAGGGTGGATTAAATCATACTTCCCAAGTGGAAAGCTCTGGAGGATCGCTGAGATCTTCAAGAAACAGTGCTGTATCTAGTTCGTCAATTGAAACGAATGTCTCTGTGCCTGAATCCCCTATGAATGGCGAAATAAAATTAGGTGATTATTATGGCAACTATTTGTCACTAGGTCCAAAAGGAAATGGAGGTAAGTGGCTATATTGCTTTATTTGATACACACTCCCAAATGTTTACTCATCACTAAAACTCGAGAGCAATTCACAATATCATCTTATGTTGCCTCCTTACCGAGCTCATTCTATTTATTACATCATCTCCTTTCCCATGTTCAGGTCCAAATGTACTCTACCCTGGGGATATTATTCCATTCACTCGAAGACCACTTTTCTTGATTATTGATAGTGACAGCAGCCATGCATTCAAGGCAGGTTTGTCATACCTCGTGATTGTGGATAACTTGTTAGACAAGAGTTGATGTATTTTGGAGTTTCATGACAGCAATACGAGTTTATTCCAATTGGAAGCAATCTCCTCTCATTTAGAGTTGGATTAAGTTCATTACTCTCTATTGTATTTAGTGATTAGGTATGAGACAAATATGTTGTGCACGTATAACCATGGATTTTCATGCCTAAACAATTTGACTCTTTGATCAACGGTTTTATATCACTAGTACATCTTAGTGAATAAAAGGAGGTTAATATTGCACGATTCTTGCTCACAGGTAAATTCTGGGTGATTTCAGGTTTTACATGGTGTGGAAAGAGGAGAGAAGGCTGCTTTAATGCTCTCACCTGTTAGATCAGTGTTCAAAGAACCATCTAATGTTGGTAAAACACATTATGGAAGTCAGTTTACCTTTTTCTTGACTGCTCCTCTGCAAGCATTCTGTCAAATGGTTGGCCTCACGTTTCCTCATGATGATATGGTAAGTTTATTTGATGACATTTTCGGTTTTATAACTAATGTCTTTATCGGTTTGTTTTCTAATTGCTGTAAGAATTCTGGTTTTAGGATCTGTATAAAATGGCTGAGGAGATTCTTTCAATGGCCTTTTCTGAATGGGAGGTAATACTCTCTACATCAAAAAACCTGGATCTGGTTTGGGGGCAAGTACTGTCTGATCCACTTCTTAGACGGCTTATTCTAAGGTATACCCTTTCTAAATAGTTAATGCAGTTGCTCATTTAACAATGTCTAACATCGTAGTAGGTAAAATAGTTGTTGTGTGTGTAATCATCTCAATCTTTACATTGCCTCAGTAGACACGATTTATGATGATGAAAACTCAAACCTCTAATATCTTATTTCTTCTTCATTTCTGGGTCTGATTCCCACCAACTGAGCAGCAAACATTCTTATATATTAGAATCTCATTTCTCATTTACCATCACTTGTTACATGGAATTTCGTGCGTAGGTTCATATTCTGCCGATGTGTGCTCTCTCTATTCTACCTTTCAAAGGACAATGAACAATGTCTACCCGCTTGCCTACCCCATTTCCCAAGTTCTGTCTCTCCAAGTTCTGAAATCGTGCAATCTGCTGTACTCAAGCTTGCAAATCACCTTAAAGTTGCAGACGATTTTCAGCCTGACAAGTAAGTTCAAGCCAACAGGTTTTCAGTGAACGGAAAGGTAAATTTGTTGATCAGGCGCTAAAGTCAATTAATTAACTCATTTCTATAATCAAAACAGTTTGATTAGTGGCATCCAGAGGATTATAATTTGAGATGGCATTTAACCTGGTAAATAGAACAATAATGCATCGACCGTGCAGTCCCATTGACTCGCTAGTTGTGACCGTCGAAATCATCCAGCAACTTGCCATTTCGGTTTGTTGGATGCTTGACGACTTGCAGATAGACACGAGTACAGCTGCATAGTTCTTGGGTTGCTTTATTGGTATATATTTTGTTTAAGATGTTTGGTTCCTGGTAAGTAGTGCTGATTTTTTTTCTTAATTTCATATTTTAGCCATAGAAAATTAGGTAGTCAAACAGGATTTTTGTCGGCCGCGTTACATATTGTGATGGAGAAGTAGCTGAAAGAGGGTGTAAATTAGTACTGAGATATGTGGAATACTCCAAAGTAGATTCTATTGGTCATTTTTCATTTTTCGTACAATTTGAGTCCCTCTCGAATGCTTGAAAGCTCTATTGATCTTTACTGCAGGTGGTAGGGAATATGCTTTTACCTACTCGGCCATCTTTATTGGTGATATATTATTGTTATAGAATAATATTATGATATTCAACTAAGGTATTTCTTTATAACTTTGGCTTTAAGCATGAGAGGAGTGCCAATTATTTTTTAATGACACTCCCTTCATCTTTTTTTTTTAAATAATTAATTTAATTAATTAAATACAATTAATTAATTAAAATATAATTAATTAAAATAATATTACAATATAATTAGTTAAAATAATATTACAATACAATTAATTAAAATAATATTATAATATAATATTAAAAAATATTAAAATTTTTATTTCGTAAAATAAAAATTTATAAATTTTTTCTCAATATTTTTAACAAATTAACTATTGTTAATGATAATGAATTTTTTTTCTTTTAACTAATTATTATAATTATATTTATATTTATTTTTTATTGTATTCATTTTTATTCTTGTTACCGTTTTCTAATTTGAGTCAAGTGCCGTCTTAATTTTTATAAACTTTACGTATATAACCTTCCAAATTTATGCTATATTTTGCAATGTTTCAAAAACTGGACTAAAAGTTAAATTGATAAGATATTTTTAAGACTTAAAAGGTTTAATTGGTATTATAGATAAAATTAAAAAATTAAAATATAATTAAAAGAGATTGTCTTTATTTATTAAAAAAATTGAAGTTTGAATTTAAAATTTAATTGAAAAAAAGATTGATAAATGAAAATTAATTAATTAATTTTGATTTATAAAAATAATTAATTTATTAAATTAATCGATTAATTAATAAACTAAAAAAGCACTAGATTCAAACTTTATGTAGTTGAATTGGTTGAGTTTTTTAATTATCAATATTGTGCTGCTAATTACTATATATAAAATCAGTTTATGTTAATATATGTCAAACTTTGTTTGAGAGTAGGGTTGCCAAATAAAGTGTTTAATGATAAAGTTAGATTTGAATTGATCTCTGTAAATTAGGTTGAATCATTTTCAATTTGATAAAATGATATTGTTTTGATATAATTTATCAAAATATTGTTATTCTAATCTTAATTGGAGATTGAAAGATTAAGCTTGGACTATCAAATTAAGAGGTTAAGTGGGTTTAATTTAATTTATTGTCATTTTATGTGAAATTTATCTTGAATCAAGTATTATTCTTTTTTAATGAAATAGTTGTTAATTATTTATTTTTAAAATTAAAATTGTGTGATGTGATGTAAGAAATTAAGTGTTGTCCTTATTCGTATGGAATATTTGTTAATTATTTATTTTTAAAAAATAATGGTATTTGGTTTTATATAAAAGACACTAAAGTGATTTAATAAATAATTTAAGGATATGAAAGAAAGCAACTGATATTTATTAGTGTGAAATTAATAAAATTATCATAGATGATTGAAATTTTCTATATTTGTTTAGATCAATCTTCATAAGTTGTTAAATATTTTATCTTGCTAATAGTTTTGAATAATAAAAAAAGTCGTGAAACTACAAAATGTTAATTGAAAAATTATAAAATGTTAATTGAAATATTGGGGAATTTGTTTAAAAGTAACCAATTTAAATTAATAAAAAAATATGTACTTTTGAATTATTATTTATACAAATTAATGATTATTTTAGAGTATTCAATAAATTTCCTATTAAGCTTAATTACCAATAAATGATTCTTTAAGCCCTTTCATTTTCATCAATTTAACACAACCTCAATTAAAAATCTAAAAGAAAATTAAAGATTTTAGTTTGAAAAGGCATGTATTCAAATTACACCCCCTGAGTGGACGAGAAAGAAAAGATTTTTCAGAGCAATCCCCAGGTTTTGATCCACGCCCTGCAATTTTATTAGACAATATCTGATTCGATAGGACCAGGAGTCAACTTTCCCGTATGAGCATTCGGTACATGTTTCAGCCCGTGAAAGAGTGCTAAGGCACACCCCATAACTAAAAACACATGGACATTACACTTATCACTCTAAACAAAAATATTACAATAAAATAAACAAGAAAGACAATGGGCCAAGTTAGACTTGCCTAAGCTTGTGTTCAATCCAAGGCCCGATCAAAAGTTAAGCAATGGGTCTAAGCCGGAATCCAAGCCTCGTTAGAGGTAGCTCAATCTAAGTCCGACTCAGTCTAAGACAACATAGTCAAAACAAATTTTAAATTATAAAAAATAAAATAATAATTTTTAACAAAAAAGGCGTTTTATTTATAAAAATAAGATCTTACATTTAGATTACGCAACTTAAATCAGGCCCAAAACTCGTCCTACTTAGGGATATTAATAGCCCGACTTGACGTGTACCCCGCTCAATTTTAACCCACGACGTGCCCAATCTTAACCCATGACCTAACTGCACTCATCTCTAAAAATATAAGAGATAAACATGGTAGAATTATTAAAATTAGAATTAACGTTACTATTCGCGAGTTGTCCGAATTTGACTTTACCAGCTCGGTCAAAGATAATGTTGCTAATTCTAGTTTTAAGATGAAATCTAAGCTTTCATCGACCAATAGGATTCACGTATTAAGCCTTCCCGATCCGCAACCTTCCTATAATATATCATCGCGGCCATTCATTCAGTCCCGAAAAACACAACTTAACACTGTTATAACCGTCCGATCACCAGCATAAGAAAGCACAAGGACAGTCAATCCTATCCGTTGGATTGTGAAACTTAGTTTCTTTATATACCTATTGACCCCTTCCTTCTTTCACTTTTATAGCTTTTGTCTGGATAGCAAGAGAGAGAGAGAGACAAAGAGAGAGAGAGAGAGGGAGATTCTTGTAGCGATTTAGAGGTATGTTCTTGGATTCTCTTTATTCTATAGCTCTTTTTAATTATATTTTTCAAGAAATTGCTTAGATTTTTTGGGATAGCCAAGAATGATTGAGACTAGTTTTCTGCTTGATTAATTTGTTTGTCTCTTGAAGATTGTTACTTGTAAGGGATTTGGTGCTTGTTGGTTCAGAAGATTGCATCATTTGTTGTTTTGATTCTCGTTGTAGAAGCTTGATTTCTGTTTTGAAATTATGTCTCTTTCGAGGTTTGGGGATTTTGAAATTCATGATACCTTTGCTTAATTTTACACTTGGGGTTTTGAAATTTCTGGATCGTCTTGAAATTAGGGTTTATGGTCTGATTTGACATGATTGTACAGGTTTTAGTGTTGATTGTTTGTTCTGTGATGTCGGTTATCGTGGGGTTGTTGCGGCTCTTCGTGGCTATTTTATGATTTGCATTTGTTATAGACGAGAGGATTCAAAGTTTAGTTATTTTGGTTTTGTTTTTGGGTGCAGATGGCCCGTACCAAGCAAACTGCTCGTAAATCTACTGGAGGAAAGGCTCCAAGGAAGCAGCTCGCCACCAAGGTTTACTAACAATTTGATCTTTCCCTTTTCAGTGTTTACATTATGGTTCTTTTAATTTTTTTGCTGATGAATTTTTTTTTTAATGTTATCAGGCAGCACGTAAGTCTGCTCCAACCACTGGTGGAGTCAAGAAGCCTCATCGTTACCGCCCTGGAACTGTCGCCCTTCGGTGAGTTAAATCTTCATTCCCGTTTGTATTTGCCCTTTTGTTAAAACGAAGAAACAAGTTTTTTTTCTGACATTGCTTCGTGATGTTGCGCAGTGAAATTCGCAAGTACCAGAAGAGTACCGAGCTTTTGATTAGGAAGCTCCCTTTCCAGAGGCTTGTCCGTGAAATTGCTCAAGATTTCAAGGTATGATTGTTGTTTGTGTTTGTTATGTACTTTTTGGTCTAAGTAGTATTATCTTCAGGATGTCTTATTGGGGGATCTTTCTGTTGGCAGACCGATCTACGTTTCCAGAGTCATGCTGTGCTTGCACTTCAGGAGGCTGCGGAGGCATACCTTGTAGGTCTATTTGAGGACACCAATCTCTGTGCTATTCACGCCAAGCGTGTCACAATTATGCCAAAGGATATCCAATTGGCTAGGCGGATCAGGGGCGAGCGTGCTTAAGCTGTGGATGATAAAAGTGGTTTTTAGACATCTTCTTACATCATGATAAGCTTGATTAGGTAGATAAGTAGGTTCTTGGTTAATTAGATTGTGTTGGGAAGATGGGTCGTGAGGTGGTGTTTGTTTGGCTTCAATGGGATGGATTTGAACTGAGTATATTCGTCTCAAAACTGTTCTTGTGACATCTGGTACCACCTGTTACTGAACACAGCTATCATTCGGATCTAATCTAGTTTAGTATGTTGAACTTTCTCGTGTATATTGTACTTGTACAAATTATTCTGAAGTTTTTACTCTTTCTTTGATCTGATTAAAGTTTGGCAACCGTCTTGATGGCTGGATTGGTCGTTCGTCTTCACGCGTGGTTGGCAAGACTAAGTCGTATGTACGAAACGGTGGAATTTTCTTTATTCTGACAGTTCTGACAACTTTAATCACGAGGCTAATCTGCTCTGACTTAAAAAATTTAGGTAAATCTTAAAAGCGTACAGATTCAGTTCGTATTGGTCGCGAATAGTAACACGGTGCCCGATGGGAAATTGTCAGGCTTGGAATAAGATTTTAGCAGATTTTGGAATGGCCAAATGTCCCATTACCATCACTTATTTTGATTAGACTCCAATATCCTAAAACTAAGATCGAAAAGGTATCTTTTTGAAGTGTTAAAATTGTTCCTTAAGGGATAGGGGTGGCGATGGGAAATAATTTTTTTATAATTAAAAATATAGATTAATTTATTTTTTAATAAGTTTTAAGTTTAGGCTTATTTAACTTAATTTTTTAGGTAAAAGGATGTTTTATTTAATGTTGAGCCTAATTTTTAGCATTAAGTGTTATTTAAATATTAATAATATATTAATATTGACATTATTTTTGTATTTTTAACAAAAAAGAGTTTCTTTACATAATTTTTCTAAATTAATTAGAAAGAACAAAATATGAGTTTTTTCACAATTTTTATAAAATTAATTAGAAAGGAAGTCTATAATTATAGAAGCTTACTTTTTATTTTAAAAATAATTGATCAATTAATTGCCTGTTTTAAATATTTTCAGAAAATATTAAAGTGTAATTTGAAGGTTTGTTTTATATTTTATTATAAATAAAAAATTGTCCTAATCATAAAGTTTGATCAAATCAAAACAATATCATAAGTTTACTTTAAATGAATTAATAAATTAAAATAATATCACTTATTTTAAGTTGAATAGGTTAAAATTGCCATTTATAGTATTATGTTAGTCGAGTAGGCAACCTTCGCAGTCTTTTTTTGAAAAATTCATATCCTTTCTTTATGGATAACTATTTCAACAAACACTAGTTTTTTTCCAATATTCAACTTTGCATCAAAGCTAATTCCTTTTTTAACTTAAACACTAAGAAATGAGAAAATTTCATTGTTGGAAGAGTCTCCAACATGAGCAATGGTCACGCAATTACGAGATAAGACAAAATACTACAACCAAAAAAAAAAAAAAAGCCACCTTTGAATATCTGAAGTTTTTGTCTATTGTCTTAGTGGGAAACCCGCCAACTTCGGACATTCTCGGATGCTCCAAAACCAAACCCCCTCCTCTCTCGTTGGAACTCAAACGTTACTCGCTCATCTCTTATGTCTACGAATTTCTCAATCAATGGCTTGTCCATGTCCCTCCCCTATTTTTGAATAATGTTTTTTCCAAAGATAGAGGAGGGTGCATGTATGAGGAATAAACTCAAAATGCGTTATCCAAATCTAGACTGTTTTCCTCTGTTCTCTGTGTGTCTTACCCATGCAACGCTGATTCTTCCCGTTTAAGAAACTTTGGTTCGATTCCAAACTGTCATTTTCTCGTTTGATCTAGAAATTTATCATTGATCTTTGACGTTACATGTTCAATTTCTGATCTGGGTCTGCATAATTCTTATCTTTTTCTGAGTCCTGCCCTGGATCATAATAGCAGTGGAGGTATCCGAGAACAAAAGTCAGTTCATAATCATCTGTTCTTGATCCAAGGTAATGATCCTCATCTGTATTATTAGCCTTTTGGCCGTGTTTTAATCTTTGTGTAGTCTTTCTTCGACAATTTCTGGGTTTCCTGCAAAATAATCAATGTTAGACAATTTATGATTCTATTTGGGAAGAAGGGTTTGATTCTGGTTTCGTTAGATTTAACGATAAGTTCTTCAACTTGGTTTCAGGGATATCTCTTAAAAGAGATGCAGCAACAAGCAGGGAAACCAGAAGAAGAGTTGATGGATGCGATGGAGAGGTTGAAGACAGCGGAAAGAGAGAGAGACAGAGTGCGAGATGAGCTGAAGGAGATGAAGGAAATAGCGAATGAGGCCAACGCGAGGCTGACAGAAGCCATGAACGGCGGTAAGGTTGCTGATGTTTTTACAGAGCTCAATTCGGTAATGGAGTCCTTGTCAAAATCCCAGGAAGAGTTGAGGATCAAAGACAGTATTATGGCATCTTTGAAGGTTGAACTGAGCAAGGCGAAAGAGCTAGAGTCCAAACTGGTGCAGAGTAACGATTCTTTGCTCACCTTGAATGAAGAGCTGAGTAAAGTTCGATCTTCAGAGGCTAAGATGATGGAGTTATTATCAGAAAGCCAGAGAAGGTTACAAGAACTGGAGATGGAACTAGCCACAAAGAAGGAGGTTGAAACGAAAATGTTGGATTCATTCGCTTCTCAAACACATCAGCTTGAGGAAGCTAAGATATCCCTTGAAGAATCAAAGATGCAAGTCTCTTCCTTGCAAGAAAAGATTAACAAATTGGAGGGGTCATCACCTGGAGCAGGTGAGGAACATCAGTTTTCGTTGAAAGAAGAATTGGAGAGGGATAAGTCTGAACTTGAGAAGGCGAGCGTGAACCTGGCACGTTTCCAGGAGGCTGAGAAGCAATCTGAGTTGAAGTTCAAGAGCCTGCATGAGGAGATGGAATCTCTTAGAAATGAAGCGAAGCAAGCTACAAAAGCAGAAGAGAATAGTAAGAAGGCAATGGATGATTTGGCAATAGCTCTGAAGGAAGTTGCAACAGAATTGAACCAAAAGAAGGAAAAGTTAATGGTCACAGAAAAAGAAGTTGAAAGATACAGAAAGGAGGAAGAGGAATTGAAGGAGAAGATAAAGGAAATGGAGGACAAGCACGATTCCCTATTGAGTGAAGCAAGAAAAGAAGCTGATATATACAGAAACACAGCTGAGAGGTTGAGAATTGAGGCTGAGGAGTCACTTTTGGCCTGGAATGCTAAAGAAACAGGCTTTGTGGATTGCATAAAAAGTGCAGAAGATGAGAAGGTTGCTGCCCTGGAAGAGAACAGGAAACTCCTGAACTCGCTTACAGAAGCTGAGAACCTGAACAAGACAGCAAAACAAGAGAACAACAAGCTGCGAGACATCCTGAAACAGGCCCTGAATGAAGCTAGTGTTGCCAAGGAAGCTGCAGGAATTGCTCGAGCTGAGAATTCCCAACTCAAGGACATTCTAGCAGAGAAAGACGACGCTTTGATCTTCATTACCCGAGAGAACGAAAACCTGAGGATAAACGAGGCCAATGCACTCGAAACCATAAAAGACCTGAAGCGTATGCTCGTCGAAGGAACAGGAAAGGAGTTTAAATCAGAAGAAGCAAAAGATCAGAAAGATGGTAAAAAACTGAGCAAGACTTGCAGTCTCAATCTCAAGGAGCTGATAATTCCCAAGCACGAAGATCACAAACTTCATGATAAACACGAAGACAGCGAAGAAGACGATAATTCTGCAAACTCCGACCCGCTAAAAGGATCGATACTTGATCAAGTAGAATCACCAGTTCCTGCAACTCACCATCGGAGAAGGTCATCATCTACGTTCATAGATGATGTGGAGGTAGTGAATCCAGAGGATGATGATCATATTCATATGGATGACTTGGAGAGCGAGAGGAATTCCAGGAAGAAGAAAGCGTTGCTTAGAAGATTCGGGGACATAATCATCAGAAGAAGAAGCACTCACACCCACAAGAAGGAACCGTCCGTTGGTGGTGAAAGCCATAAGAAGGAGACTCCAAAAGAATCTACGAAAGAGGCATCGGCTATTGGTGAGGGGCACAACAAGAAGGATCCATCACACAGTGGAGAGCTGCACAAGAAAGAACAAGCAGCTGTTGAATAAATTGTTTTTCTTTTCAAAAGTAGATCATTCATTTCACTTTGTTCTTCTTCTGATTATGTGTAAAGAAGGTAAAATACTGAAACTGAATGTTTAGTGTAGTAAGCATGTGTCTTGGTGTTGATGTGTTGTTATATACTTCCTTTGATTGGGTGAGATGATGAAAAGTTGCAGAACTTTGAAATGATCAAAACAATGGGAAAAGCATATATCAATTGGCCATAGGGATTGATTCCTTTGCCTTATTCCGACTGTATGAACTTCGTTAGGATGACAATTCGGCCCAAGCCTAACCCTGAATCCACTTCAGTTTAAGCTTTCTTCCGATTTCGGCCTCCTAGATCTGAGCATAAATTTTCAAACAGGGCCTTAACCTTAATGGTTATAAGTTCGTTATTGAGACCTGATTAGTTAGATATGAATACTCGAATTGGAATCCCAACTCGATTTAAGTTTATTTTAACCTGTTAATTTTAAGTCGATTTAATCCTATATCTCATAATTAATAGAATTTGAAAAAGTTTATAAAGCTCTAACCTTAATTTAAATTTGATTGAATTCGAATATTCAAATTTAATCTTGAAATCCCCCGAGCTGTGGCCTATTGGATGAGAGCGGGAGTTGGCTTCGGCCAAGTTCTAGGTTCAATTCCATGAGAGCGCATATCTTGTAAGAGCTTGTGACAGCTAAGGGTTTTACTTGCTGGTGGTTGGGTTCTATCGAGCATCTAGTGGTCGGGCTGCGCCAGTGTGGTTTTTCTCGAAATCTTTAAAAAAATCTTGAATCCTATAAAATTGAACTTTATTAATTAAATTTTAAAGTCAAATTAAAGTCGTTTTTTGGGTTTGCCTGCCTCTCTATCTCTTTTTAAGTAAATAATGTTTAGAATTTATACTTTATTCCTAATTTATAATTAAATTTTTAAAAAAATAACTTTTGATAATAATTAATAAAATTTAGGCTTGATTTGGGGGAGCGTTGGTAGTTAACAACCTGCTGAAATGATAAGTACTTATGTGTTTGAGATTACTGTTTTGGTAATTGCTTAAACGTGTAAATAAGTGTTTGACAAATGTGGTTGCGGTTGTTGAAAAGAGATCAAATGACTAAAAAGTCTATTGATTTAATAAACTATTAATTGTTATATAAATAATTAAAAAATATTATTAGTCATATAAATTTAAAATTATAAATAATAAAATAAGAAAATATAAATAAAATAAATTTAGTAAATAAAATATTTTATAAAAATATATTATTAGTCATATTAATTAAAAGTATAATGGAAAATAATACTGTAGTGAAGGTTATTAATGGAAAGTATAATTTCCACCGCAAAAACAGTTTCCTACCGCAACCCTCTTTCTGTTTATTGATTTCTGCGGTGATACCGCAGTTTTCTCCAACCTCCAGTTGTTTACCGCAGATCCAAACATATGACTGCGTTTGAAAACTGCAGTGAATAAGTACTTATTCCCATCGCACCGCAGATCCAAACGCAACCTTAAAAGGTCAACATTCAAAATAGAGTTCTCATCATCATCACCCAGTTTAAAATCCCGCAATGAAACAGGGTCTGGGGAGGTCTGATAGTACGCAGCCTTACCCCTATATAATAGAGAGGTTGTTTTCGGTAGACCCACATGCAGATGTAACAATAAAAATTGATGCAGAGGAAAATTGATATGTTAAGAGGGGAGGTAAATAAAATTAAATAAGTACATAAAGAAATATAATAAAATAAAACCAAATAAAATAGCTACAAATAATACAAATAATAAAGATAAAAATACAAGATACTAATAATAAAATAATGATAATAAATAATAATAAATAAATAAATAACGAAAAATAGGAAAGGAAATAGGAACAAAGGACATACCTGATATGGAGCCCAG
>JANQBM010000220.1:33233130-33245420 GCA_025594535.1 Erythroxylum domingense
AAATGTAGATTTTTTAACAATTAACTCTTTATTAAACATAATATTCTTTGTTTCCTGCAATATCCAAATCTTTCTTTTTATGTTACTCCCATGGCTACTTATTAGAGGGTCATACACGGTGCAAAGTTTGTTTGTTTCCTTTTCCTCTAAGTCTATTTCTTAATGTACCTTTTTCCAACGAGTTATTGCCAAAGTGATCAATACGATAACGTGTCGAATTGGTGATTTTGACTCTTAAACTTTTGGATATATATAACTAAGTCAATTTCTTTTTCATGTTACTCTCAAGGCTACCTATTGGAGGGTCACATATGGTATAAAGCTTGTTTATTTCCTTCCCCAAATTTCTAAGTATTCCTTTTCAATCACACAGAACAAATTTGTCTACGAATTATTATCGAAGTGACAACACAATAACGCGTCAAACTCGTGATTTAGTCTAAATCATTTAGAAAGAGGAATTATAAGCTTTATCATTATAGGAAAAGATTGTACGTCAAAAAAGATACTATTGAAATTATAAAAAAGATTATAGTTGGAAATATAAAAATGAATTTACTTGACATAAAAAGTATTTTTATTTAAGAAAAATAAAAAGCTAACAAATTCAAAATAATTGTTTTTTAATTTGCCCCTTTATTGAAAATTTACTTGTTGGTGAAGTTTTATATTTACTAATTAACAGAGTTTTATATTTAATTATCTTAGTTTTAGTTTATAGTATTTATAATTTATATGTTTTTATTGGTAACTTTTTTTAATGAAATTCGTTCTTTTATTATTTAAAAAAGAGTTTAATTTTTATACCATTTCTTAAAATTTTAAATCTTAAAAAATGGTTATATATGCCTCAAATTAATTATAATAGAAACAACAAAATGAAATTTTAATATACACAGATAAAATATAATTTAAATATTATCACTTTAAAAATAAACATTAAAAATTCAAATTTTAATTATACTTATTTAAAATATTTAACTTCATCTATCAAATACCTATTATCTCAATACTAAATAATATAAATCATTTTTCTTAAATTAATTTCGCTAAATAGCATTTTTTGCTATTAATATTTTATTATTTATCTCATAAATTAATTGGTACCACAAAATCCCAACCGTAATAATAAATGAATTCCTTTAAGTGAATGCATAGCCATCACTTAGCCTTCTTAGAATATATACTTTATTAAACATATATTATCTTACGTTACTCTTATGGCTACTTATTGGAGGGGCATAAATGGTACAACTATTGTTTATTTCCTTCCTAAAAATTTCTAATTATTCCTTTTCCTGTAAGTCCATTTCTTTATGCATCTTTGTCCAACAACCTATTGCTAAAGTGATCAACACGTAATGTGTCAATCACGTCGAACAAATATGAATATAATGCGACTCGCCACTCGCTACGTCATTTACATTAACTAGTCATCACATATTTTTATGTCTTCGTGATTTGATTTAATTGAAGAGGCGTAATTGTAATTAGACGGTCACACACGGTTTAATAAATATCATTTTTTTGCTATTAATATTTTATTATCTATATCATGGATCTCATATATTAATTGGTACCACAAAATCCCAACCGTAATAATAAATGAATTTCTTTTGGTAAATGCATAACCATCACTTAGCTTTCTTAGAAAGTATTTTCAAAAGTTGGGACTACTTTATTAAACATATATTATCTGTTTCCTACTCCACCGAAGTCTTTCTTTTCATGTTATTCTTATGACTACTTATTGGAGGGGCACATATGGTACAATGATTGTTTGTTTCCTTTCCCCAATTTTTATATTTTCGTGGTTTGATTTAACTTAAGAGTCGTAATCGTAATTGGACGGTCACACACTGTTCGATCAATAAGGTAACATACTAATTTCATAATCCATGAAATTTTGTTGGTGATTAGTTATAGTTATTAGCTTAGCATGTATCATTATTCATTTCTTTCTGCCCCCACTTTTTCTTCATTTATAACTTTAATATTCGTCAGATTAGGTTGGTAAAGGCTAATTATGTACTTGCGAGAATTCATGGTAGAGACCAAATCAATCAACGAGGTTGTCTTCACATCCTTAACAAACACTGGCAAAGAAGGCAACATGAGTGTTAGCAACGGACAGAGACGTAAGCATGATATCGTACCTGTTTCATTTGGTCTTCGTATTTGGTTTCATTTTAGGTTTTTTTGGCTTGGTATAGGTAGCTTAGCTTGTCTCATCATTCATTTCTTTCTTCTATCCTCCCCTTCTTCTTCATTTATGACTTTAATATTCGTTAGGTTCTAGTAGGTAAAAGGATAACGATGTGTAAATGTTGTTTTTTGTGCCCAAGAACTCATGGAAAAGTCTAAATATGTTGATAAGTTTTTTACATATCCTCAAAAAAAAAAAAAAAAAAGGAGCAGAGAAGGTAATATAGGCGCTAGCAATAGATAAACATTGTATATGTTTCATTCATTCTTCCTATTAATTATTGGATTAGATTTTTTGAGTTTAACCTCAACTAATCAGACTTTGAATTATGCAAACTCAGTTGGGCTTAGACTTAGGCTAGATGCTGAGGGCTAGGTTTGTTCGATAGGCTCCCCGCACATTTTTAGATATAAAATTATTAACAATATTTTTCAATCAATATCATCTAACATATTCTTTTTTATACATAAAATAGTAAAATCATTCAACCTATTACGGTCTTATTTAATTATCAGAAAAATTTATTATTATTTAATTATCATGACATATTTAATAGAATTATATAGATTTTTATAATAAATAAAATTGTTTATATAGTCTTTGAATTGAGTAACTTAAATTATTTGATTTAGTCATATTATCACTAAATTTATGTAAACCTTTACAAAAACACAAATCCAATAATTATTACATTACTTGTGGTAAAGTATAATGAAAATTACAATTATAAAAATTAAATTATTTATTAATGTTTAATTATATTTTTTATAACTAATAAGTAATTTAAAAATAAAAAGGAGAAAGACAAATAAACACAATATCATTTAATATTAATGTTAACATTTAAAGTGCTAATATAATGTCTACGTTAAAAAAATTACAAATTAATTATAATATATTGAAATATTTAATAAACTAAAAATATGTATAACAATAAAAAATTTTACCTTTAAATTATCAACCATAACTTAGGAGACATAATTGCAAAGAGTCGAAGGAATATCTCCTTGTAAATACCTATAAACTAAAGAGATTTTAATGGGCGTTAAAATCTCTAACAAGCATATTTAAAGGTTTGTATTACAAAACAAAAGAAATTATGCTATGAATCATATGTTTCTTCATTAAATTGTAAAGGGGGAAGAAATTAACCCTTGGTCATGACTTCATTATTTGTTACAATAGGTAACCTTTTGGCTACCTTTTTTTTTTTTTACAATTTAAAAATTGTAGCCAAATTTGAACTTTTGGGGACGATTTTAAAGTAACCTTTGGACTAAAGGATGAACATTTGACGATGATTTGCAAAATCTTGGTGACGCTTTTAAAGAACCGTCGCTAAAGGTACCTTTCAATCTAGACTCTTCAAACTTTTTAATATTAGACAGATTGATACTTGTATTACTAATTATTAAGTATTAAATAAATTTTGAGATAAATTAATGTATAAATTGATTAAGTTACTCAATTTATTTAATCTCTTATATAATATTTATTAATAATAATTTTATTATAAAATTATAAAATTTTATTTCTCAATAATACGTATGTATGTATGTATTATTTTTTTAATTATTATCATCAATCTTATTATTTTATAATTACTTATTTGATATTTTAAATTTCTTTTTCCTAAATAACTACATTAAAAGTTTACAATATATCACTTCTTATTTAAAATTTTAAATAATTCAAATAGTTAACTTAATTAAAATTATTTGTAATTCATATTTGTAATTAATATTAAATAATTAAATAATATATTATTAAAAATAAAAATTAAAAGATATTTTTTTAATAATTTGGATAGATTATGAAAACAAAAGGAAACTAAAACTAGAAACTCAATCAAATGTTTTGTAACTGAATTAAACAACTAAAAATTAATAACACCCTTAACAACCATGTAATTATAGGTAGTATTTATATTCTAAAACATTTTAATATTTAAGTTTGGAACAAGTAATATAATCGGACGTATAAATATATTTAAATTACAAGGACAATCAACAAAGTTATGACCCTTTGAGATGTTTTTTTGATTCAAAGGGTCATGTTAATCATGTTTTAAAAATTTTAAAACATGACCCTTTGAATTGCTTTGGTGATGATTTTGTAAATCGTTGCCAAAGGGTCACGTATCATCGCCAAATATCATGAAAATTTGTTTTTATCATATTGAAATCCTAATTACAAAGCATCTGCGTAGTATTGTTTTCGTCTTCCTTTCTACTCGTGTTCCAAAAGCTGCGCCAAATTTTCATGTTTGTCCATCATTGTCTTAGTCTTCGTCCAGAAGTCGTCTTCGTCTCCAGTGTTTGTCCGTCTTTCTCTTCATCCACACGAAGCTTCTTCTTCTCCATGTAATTCATCCAGCTTATTGAAAAACATTTTCCTCACTTATTGAAAAATTTGTAATAATTTAGAGGTTTAGCTAATGTCAAGGATTGAGGTAGGGTGGTGTATGATGCAAGATGAATCTTAAAGGTTATTGTCATGCATAACAGGGACGCCTGGAGAATTTACAGCTCTCTCTGTCAAGATCTAAATATCTGACAAGTTGTGATTTTGAAAGGGCAAACAGAGGCTGGTGGTGATTGTTATAGTGATGCTCTATATAACCCAACCCTATAGCTCAATCCATCCTTTCAGTTCCCCTGATGTTATGCTTTCTTCTGAATTTCCTGCCCAACTTCCTTAGTCTTCTGTCTAATAAAACTTGCCCTGTCTTATATGCACCTCTTCATGTGGTCAAGCTGCTCTAGCACTGTCTGACCGACTAGTTAAATATAGTTCAAGGCCATGATAGCAACATAAGTCCAGTGATGTTTACTTTAATTGGAACTTATTGTTTCAACACTCACAATGTTTTTAATATATTTTAAATAAGCTTTTTGGATTGTTACAGTTTCATCCACATAACAAGTTATGTTCTATTTTTTTTTGTAATCTGAGCATTTATAATTTGTAAACTAGTCTCTTTATTTATTATTTTATTTATAAAAATTATTAAAGTTGTAATTAAAATCTTGTATATGAAGAATATTCTTTTCGTTAGTATAATTTAATTATATTTTACTTTTTATATACAATGCTTCATATTTTAGATTAATAATATTTTTATACAATTTATTTGTATATTAAATTTACAAATAAAAAATACATCAATACATTAAATACAATAATATGGATTAAAAATATAACAAATAATTTATTCCAAAATTATATGACATTTGGTTAAAATGTAGTTAAAAACATTTGGCTACATTTTATAAAACATAGCTAAAAATATTTGCCTACGTTTTTAAAAATGTAGTTAAAAAGATTTAGCTACAATTCCAAAAATGTAACTAAAAATATTTAGCTACAATTATGAAAAAGTAGCTAATAGTATTTAGCTACGAAAAAAACGTAGCCAAAACTATTGATGACGATTTCTCAAAACCTAGCTAATATTCGTTAAGAAAACAAAACGTAGCCAAAAACTATTGGTTGCGATTTCATAAAACGCCGTCTATAGTTTTTAACTATGGAAATTTAAAGATGTTTTAGGCAACAATGCAGAAATGTAACTAAAAACCATTGGAGTTGTTTTTTTTACATAGTTACCTACAATTTTTTTCATACTCAAATGTCAACTTTGTCGTAGTGTTTTGCTTATATAGGATAAAAGGAAAAATACAAAGATACTTTTTAGTTCTCAGCTCTAACTTTCAAATTTTCTCACTAATTATAGCCTACATGCACATGGTAAGTAAATATTCCTCCCATCAAACATCGACTTGTTATTTATGAACTCTCACATAAATAAGCATATCCATATCATTTGTCAACTTGTGATGGATGCTAATCCTATATTATAGAACCAAAAACAAATTAAAACAAAATTCAGAAGATTCTGATTTGGATCTAGGATTGTGATAGAATTTCTAAGTGTAAATGATGTAAGAAACCTACAATCTCCATTTGGGCTTGATAAAGTAAGTCCTATATGGCTATATACTGGTCATTGTTATCACTATAAGTGTGCATGTGTCATAATCCTAAATGCTCTCAAAGCACTATAAAAACATTCGTGGACTTTAAGGATGAGGTCACTTTTACTCTCTTGCCTTATTTACCATATTTTTCCTTAAAACCTTATGGCCCAACTTATATTCATGGATCAAATACTAGGAACCTTTATGGTAGTTGGTTATTGTTAATCATATAGAGATTAGGATAAGTTAAGAACCCCATACTTGAAAGACAACTTAAGAGTTGGTCTCGGCCTATGCCATAGACCTGAGACCTTTTTGGACCGAAAAAATAACATTAACATTGGTTTCCCATTATGGGCTTGGTTTAATCAATCTTTGGTTTTGTAATTGGTGATCATAAACCATGCTTTTTGGTCGCGGGTTGTAGCACTACCAAAATAACCAGAATAAACTCTAGCTAACAGTAAGTCTAGGTCAATTCCACAAAGATTAATTATAATTACTTTCCTAAATTATCTGTATAAGAAAAACAAGGGGGTTTTAGTTTGAAGAAAATTAGAAGACAAAGTAAAATTAAATATATGAAAACAAATCAAATTAAACAGCAACAAAGTGCTAAAATTGATGAATGAGTTGAAATATAATTCTTTGGTTTAATCTCGGCCTAAGCACAATTTCACAAATGTCGTTGAACAATTGTCTTTACCCCTCTCTTAAGACTAGCGATCATGAACTAACAATAAGCTTTGTTAATTCCAGTTTTTCCTTAGATCATAGTTAATCAAGAAGAGCTCATCAATTAACCCTAACTATCGGAAAACCTAGAACAAGCTCTCTAAATTTATCCAGATAACTGCATTACAAGTGAGAAAAATAGATCAATCTAAGTAACAATCAAACAAGCTTGGATTATTTAACTTATACTATGTTACCTCTAATGATTCAATACCATTAGTTGCCACATACAACCTTTAACATGACTATTACGTATCGCATTCAAGTTCTAGCTATGGGTTTTCATAAAAAACAATTCAATAGAGCATTAAAATTATTCTCATACAACACCCATTCAATCCATACAAGATAACATAAATAATCCAAAAAGAGGTAAAGAAAACAATACACAACAATAATTTGCTTAATGTGCTTCTTGACTTTGATTGCACCTCTGAACCGGTGTTAGGAAAGTTAGCTGTCCATCTCCATCTTCAGGCTTTCACCATCGACCATTCCTTCTATCACCACTATCAGTGTTGAAGAACGAAGAAACAACTGAAGAGAAAATAGAAGAAGGGTCTTGTTGGCTAGGTCCATTCCTGCATACCCTTCTACCATCACTCTCTTTTCCTTATATAGTAAAATTTAGGTTTAAAACTGAGTGACACCTGGCTAGGAGATTGTGTCATTCTCCAGTTAATTCTCAGATGTGAGAATTCGCGACCATGCAAGGTCATTGCAAGGCTATACAAACCTCTCACATGGCCTTCTCACAGTTGTGCATTACCATGTATAGCCATGTATGGCCTTCTGACGGCCGTGCATGCACGGGTGTGAGAGATCTCTCACGACTGTGAGAGATGATGCATGGGCGTGAGAAAATCTCTCACGCCCATGTAGTCTAATGTTTGGTCGTGAGATTTCTCCTTTCCTTATTCTTCATTTGACATTCTCTCTTGCCACTTCTTCTTTCAACTCTCTTCTTCTTCATACTCCATGAATCAATATAATATAGAAATTAAGAAGATGGCTTTAATGACATGCTTTCGGGTCACTTTAACTTCCATACTTCCAAAAAGTACCTATGATCAAATATGACCTAAAGTGAGTGTCCTAAGTATAAGGCATTAATCACTAAGTGTAGTATATCAAATGAATCAGCATTTAAACATATATCAAGTTTCCCCTACACTTAACTGTTGACCGTTCTTAGACAAATCGTCAAAATGAAAATCACAAATCAAAACTTTTACTCATTTTCCATATTTCCTAAAAGCATATAACAATAAGTAAAGATGAATGACTTTTAAAATCTATAGCAATAACTTCACATTCAAAGCTTCCACTCATGATCAATCAATATTCATCACCCTTAAAAATTGAGTAATCTAGAGGTAGACTTAGACAAAAGGTATTTAAACAAGATACTTCCATAGGTACACTCAAACACTATTTATAATCACAACAATCCACAACTTTGCATATCATTTCCTTTCTCCACCACTAAAATTCACATGCATAATCATGAATCAAAGGACTTTTCAAGGATTCTAATATGGGTAAGGATAAGGTGAGATGTATTTTGGGTTATATAGTATAATAGCCATTAAGTTAGTGAAAAGTATCAATGAATAAGATACAATCGCACAAGTTGACATTCATTCAAAACTAGGTGCCGTCAGCCATGAAGAATGAAACAACTATGTTTCCCAACTCAATTCAACTCTCATACCATAAGCCAAATGAACATCACACAAAATGCTCCATCCAAAACAACATCCTCATCATATGCAATATATTCAAACACCTAATCGATATAACTTAAGGAGGATAAACTATTAATGAATTTGGTTTTTGACTTTTTATAGTTAACAATTCAATTATTTTATATATCTGACATATCTTTCTTAGTTTTGGTTCAAACTTTTTCATATGTTCTCTAAGGTTTTAATCTCAGGTGGGTTTGCATTAGGTGGGAGTTTTATTCTTGCTTCTAAATTGATGTGAGGAAGATTGTATGCTATCTTTCATCTTTTAATAGAAGTTACATCTATTCTTACCTTGTTAATGTTGAAGTCTAGGCCTGGATTGAGAATTGTACATGAATGCATGATATTTTCCTTTACAATAAGAATTAGTGAGTGAGGTATTTGTATGTAATTTATATGTATGTTTGAGGATTGACCATCTTAGGCAAAGATTTTTCAATGTGTAAATTTTTGCCCTTGACAAGTGTAATTTTGGTATAAGATGTACCTTCACAATTATATCCAATCTCATGCCTATTGTTGAATTCTTTTTTACTCCTAACTTGCTTTTTAATTTCTCACGTCCTCCGGTGAATTTTGACAAAGAGGCCTTAAGAACATTGACCTCCTTTTTCAATACCTTATTCTTATACTTTAGTGCACCTAAGTTATGATTATCAATAATATCTATACTTTTAGATGCTCTGATAATATGTAATTCACTATTTATTTTTTTATTTTCACTCATTCATTCATATAAATACTTTTGAGTCTTTTCAAATTTGGAAGATAGTCTCTTCCTCTTCGAAATTGGAAGATAGTTTCTTCCTTTTTATAATAATGATCTCATGACTTTCAATCAGTTCATCATGTGACAATTTAACATGGCTATCACTATCATAAGATTTAGAGATAAAGAGTGCCTCATAATCACCATTAATCATGAAGCACGTGTGAGCTACTTATCCTTCTAAGTGCTCACTTTTAGAATCACTTATGTCATCTAAAGTTTAGGTTTCAAGTGCTTTCTTTTTTGTTTTTATGCCTCTTCTCCTTCTTGTCATTTTTATTGTACTTATCAATATCTTTGAGGAGAGGATATTAAGACTTAATATGACAAGGCTTCCTACATTTAAAACAAATAATATTAGTTTATTTGCATTTAATATCAACTTTACCTTCCTTGGAATCTTTTCTCGTGGAGAACTTATTTCTCCTTTCAAACATCTTGATTCTTCTAGTGATAAGAGAAATGTATTCCTCATCGTTTCCATTAAAGGATGTCTCTTCCTCTTCACTTAGAGCTTCCTAGCTCTTTGAAAAGAAATAAGTCGTTTGACTACTTTATCTAGTTGCTCTATTTCTTTTTACTTTGACAACTCTGCTACCCTCCCGAAAAATAAAGAAAGACTTGTCAGAAATCACCATTGGTACAACTAAGAAAGACTCCTTTTTTAAAGCCTTAAATGCTAAGTTCCTTTTATAAGCTATTTCTTTTTTTGTGTTCCGTTAAGTCTCGTCACATAGGGGAGAATAGATACACTAACTTCTTTATTGGTAGCATATTTAAGACCTTTAGTTTTTAGATTATTATCACCTTGGTTTCCAAACTCTTTCGAAGAGACCTAAGAAATTCTCTCACCATTTCAACATTTTTCTATGTCTTGCCTAGGCCTTTAAGAACATTGATAATGTCAATAAATCTAGTACACATGCTAGAAATGCTTTCAACATTTTTTATTTGAAACAATATATATTAGCATGCTCACTTTTCTCTCCTTAATTTAAATTGTGCCCTCATATGTAACTTTTAATTTATATCTAATATCGTGAGCCAGTTCACATTAGATGCTTTATTGAAATTTATTTTTTCTAATACACAAAATAAACTTTGAATAGAATTGTTATTCAAGGAAATTAGCTTCTTTTATTTGAGATTTTATTCTTCCTTTAGTTTAGGAAGTTTTGCATCATCAAAAATCTTAGTGGGAATGAATGAGACATTAGAAATAATTGCCCATAAGTCAACACTTTTGACCATTAAGAAGAATTTCATTTAGTTTTCAATAAAGATAATCATTTTTATTAAAAAAGGAGTCTTATTAACATTTTTACTTAGATTTTAACCCTTTTGGCTAAGTAAAAATGTAGATGCACCTTGACATGCATAAAGATACTTTTAAAAAAAATTTGTTCAAATTAACAACAAAAGAGACCTAATCTAATACCACTTGTTGGTCCTACATGGCACCTAAGTAGGGAGTGAATTATGTGCTAGTGAATTTTAAAAGTCTATTGTAACTTAAAAATAAAACTTGATAAATTTTAAATAGAATGATGAATGAAATGGAAATTTAGTAAAGATCGATAAAAAAAGAATAATCTAAAAAGTGTAGGAAAGAGAAATTATAAACTAATTTTATAGTAGTTTGACAAATAATCCTTGCCTACATGCATTCTCTAAGTTTCTCGTGGGATCATACTAAACTATTCTTTTAACCAGGTGAAGAGAAACCTTGTTACAACAATCTTTGTTTAGGTAAAGAGTAAACTTTGTTCAATCTTACTTAATTGTAAAGAGTAATTACAATTCTTCTAGTATCAATCAAATATAAGAAGACAACCCTAAAATGATCTTTACAATTTGAATAAACTTTGATGTCTCACTTTAACACTCTAAGGCTTATAATCATTTCGTAAGAAATGAATAGATGCTTGTAAAATTCTTAAAAACTCTTGCAAATGTGTTGTTATAAATCTCAAATTGTATAAACATGTCCAAGAACTAAATACCCAAGTATTTATATCTAAACTAGTCTAAAATATTATTAGACGCAAAAACTAGTTATTGAAATAACTAGTAATAACTTTAAAATATCATAGAAAGCCTTTAAAGCATTAAAGTAAACCAAATAGGAAATACAACAAAAATTACAAACGAATTTATAAACTTGTTAAGCCTTGATCTTCCTTGTTCTTGGTCTTATCCTTGACTTGAATGGATTTGAAGTATATAAACTTCTCTCTATTGTCTCTATAAGATGTCTCTTGGCATTATTTCATATTGATCTCTTTTAAGACATAAAAAGATAAATCATTTGTAATAACTACGCTTTGTTATCATAACCATTAAACATGATAAATGTTAAATAATAAGGGTTTAGAAAAATATCTTGCTGTAAATTATGTGATTGTGAGTTTTCATATTAAAAGTTTTTGTCACCAAAGTTAAAAAGTTCAGAAATTTATATTTAAAAAATTAGATCCATTGTAATACATTAAATCATAATAGTATATGATTAAATTTACCCTAATAATTTAATAAAAAAATTTAATACAATACATTGAATTGTAATAATAAATGATTAAATTTACACTAATAATTTCATAAAAATATTAATACAATACATTAAATTGTAATAACAAACAATTAAATTTACCCTAATAACTTTATAAAACTATTAGTGTATCACAATAATGTAAGATTAAATTTGCAATATTGATTTCATAAAACTATTCATTAAATAATTTCTAAAATTTATTATTTCCTTACCATTACAAATAATGTGGAGTAGGTAAGATCAAATATTAAGAAATTTAAAATATTCAAAATCATGTAAATTATTCAAAATTTAAGTG
>JANQBM010000220.1:33247692-33266507 GCA_025594535.1 Erythroxylum domingense
GCCCGAAGACTTCACTGCTAGGTTGATGAATAGATGCAATTACAGTCCTTCCATGTTGGTGAGCGAGCTTGACGATGCGGTTCATGACATGGTAAGAAGCTGCACTGTCGAGTCCACTGGTGGGCTCGTCAAGGAAGAGAAGCTTTGGACTCGTCAAGATTTCAATGCAAATGCTAACTCTCCTCTTCTGTCCGCCGCTAAGACCTTTTACGATCCACCCTCCTATCCTAGTGTCGACGGAGTCCTGCAACCCCATCTCCATTATTGTGTTGTCTGCTCTTTCTTTCTTCTCAGATGTGGACATGGCGTCCGGTAGCTGAAGCTGAGCTGAGTAGTATACTGCTTCCCTTACTGTTAAGGTTGTCATCAAAGTATCATCTTGCGTTACATAGGCCTGTCACCATCAGACAAGATTACAAAATCAATATATCTAATAGCCGTTAAAATTTATGAAATTTGAAAAAAAAAAACAGAAACTAAGAATTTAAGGACTTTAAGAGATGATTGGATTATTCAGTCAGATTATACCGAAGTTCCAAAAGCCAGTGCCGCCTTATGACCGTTGACTAGGATCTTCCCCTTTTGCCGCTCGCTGGATCTTAATCTACCTGGATGTGAAATTGTTATTTACTACAAATCCCTCATTAAGCATTAAATTTTATAAGAGCTTGATCTGTTAATCCCGAATCTATGGATGGTATTTGGGTCAAATCTTTAGGAGGTCGGTTAAGCCCAAATCTACGTATGGCATTTGAGTCTGAGGTCGGCCGACAAGATCCCAAGGTGAACTGGCCAAGCTCGGGTTGATGAGCCTGAGGCCTGATTTATTCAAAAAATTAGGCCTCGAATCAGGCAAGGGCTTAGGTTCGGGATGCTCAGACTCAAAAAATGCTTGGACCTTACCTAACCTCATATTAATTTAGGATGGGACTCGATTTTGTTAAGGTCTGGTCAGCCAAGCTCCTTCTAACCTCAGTAATTGTCATCCCTACTTATATGCCTGTTTGATTAAAATTATGTCAGTAAAATTTTTATTAATAAAATTTTTGTCAGTAGAGTTTTTTTTAGAATAACTTTTTTGAAAAGTTAGTTAATTATTTGATTGTTAATTAAAAAATAATTTTTTAAAAAAAGCTTCATACAGTAGACTGTTTGGCAACATAAAAATTAAAAGTACTTTTATTAATTTTAACTATATTTTATTTTATAATAAAATTATTTAAAATATAAATATTATTTAAAATATATTAAATAATATATAAAACAAAATATATTAATTATTATATAATTTTAAACTAAATGAAACATAAATAAAAATATTTCTAACCAAATTTTTTTTATAAATTATAACATAAGAAAAACTAATTTCAAAAATAAATATTAAAACATATAAAAATTCAAATAATATTATATAAATTTCAAAATAAACGTGAAGATGCGTTTGTGAATATGTGAGAATTATGTGTAAAGCATATGGGTAAAATGAACTAATTAATAGACTTATTAATTGATATAAAAAATCTACTCGAAAAAGTACTTTTTTGAAAAACTCCAAATTTGAGCTTTTGAAAAAATTGTATTTTAATTTTTAAAAAAGTTATTTCTACTCCAAAAATGCTTTTAAAATTTACAGTCAAATACTCATTTTTTCCTTAAAATGATTTCATTTTATAATACCTAAAAGAATATCATTTTAAATATTAAACATAAGTTTAGGAACTGTCTAATCGTATTTAATACTCAAATGCCCCAAAGGATGTTGTTTTTAACATTGGATATGAGTTTATAGACTTTTATAATACCTAAAACATATTATTATGTACATTAAACATAAGTTTAGAGACTGTTTAATCCTATTTAATACTCAAATCTTCGGTCTAAAATAACTCTATAAAATCATGTTTCAATACCTAAAACGACCATATTTTAGACGGGGACTAAAAGTGCTTGTCGGTGGATAGAGGATAAGCTGTTCCCACTTCCCATACATATTTATTATGGGACCTTTTATAATAATATTATATCATATATATTAAATAATTATATTCCTTTTCTTTTCTTCAAATTAAAATATAGTATTCATTTTTTCATTTACGTGTTAAATAATGAATTATGACATATACAATATATATGTATATAAATAAAACTGAGGAGCAAGGGGAGGCCAATGTGCATGGGGCATACCTGCCAACGCGTTGAGAAGTGTGGACTTGCCAGAGCCTGAAGGACCCATTATAGCCAAAACCTGCCCCGACTGAGCAAACCCCGTCAGCCCTTGCAAGATTGGCCGGCGATCACTTTTCCGATCAGCTACAATAACCCACAGATCCTGCCATGTCAAGCAGATGCCATCTTTGTTATTATTACTATTATTATAGTTGGGCTCTCCCTTTAAAACATCGTCATCTTTCCGGCGAGCGAACTGCTCCATCTCTATCGTCACCGACGGTGCTCTGCTTAGAGTACTCGTTGAACGTGAAAGTTCAGAACTGGTACTACGGCCAAAGCCGTTAATATTGAAGGGAAATTTAATGTTATTGGCAGAAGGATAATGACCTTGATCATCCTCTGAAGCTATTGTTTTGGTGATTGAACTTGGTGTCCATCTGGGTACGTGATCAGCACCGGCACTACTATGAGTAGTGTCCATTGCAGGGACTCGAGAGTTTCTTAGGGGGTTTTGGCTTGTAAGTTCGAGGATGAAGAAGAGATATATAACATGTAGGTATTAAGTACGTGGAAGGAGGTGGTCCTCTTGGATATGACTTGGTCCTGCCCATCTTTGTCACCTTCCATGCAGTAACCTTTTTATATAGAATATCAAGTTGTTGGAAAAATGAAAGGAGTTGCCTGAATAACAATGGGCAACTGGCTGCTACAGATAAAATAATATTATTTTAATTTTAATTTAAAATAATATAAACCATAGCAATAGCAATTGTCAAATATGGACACCCGGTGAGAACGCTTAACAGGGCACAGTCTTATCTTATGTCTTAACTGATAAAGGTTATTTCTGGTACAAATATAATAATAACTAAAAATCAAATAACAGTCAAATAAAACAAGCAAATATGTATAAATTTAATTTAAATTTATTTAAAGGATTAATAAAAATTAATTTAAAATGGTATAATTTTAGAAAAGAGAATTTAAAATTGTGCAAGCAACTTTCAAGTCAAATTCAATAAATTTTATTTAATTAATTTCAATGTTTATTTCCAATCGTAATAAACTAAAAACATAAATATCAATTTAATTATACTTAAAATTTTCTCATATTAAGATTGTGAACAAAAATCACTTATTTTTATTATTTAAAATTTGTAAATATAAAGTTAAATTAAAATTATTGTTTAATTTTTAATTATAACAATAATATATAAATTATTGTTATATATTTAAATTTTAAAAAAATCGTGGTTTCCATTCCATCAATTGTTGGAAGAAAAAGTTCGAGTCGGCGGAGAAGCTGCCTCACTTTTTGAAGAAGGTATTGTTTAAAGTCCAAGAAGGTGTCTACTCGTATTAAAAGCTCACATTAATGTCTTATATTTTGTAATTAAGCATGTATTATTGACAAAATGGATTAAGTTCTTAAACTTATTTAAATTATTTACTCAATCCAATTGTTTGTTTTATTTGAATTAGTAATTTTTGGAAAATAATTTCCTGCAATTTAATCTTAATATTTATTGCAACAATAATAATCTTGTGAAAGTCTTACTAATACGCGAAGTCACTAGTACACAATCTTATCATAATTAGTAGAGAGATTGTTTCCTATAGATCTACGTGAAATAAATAAATAAATATGGGTTATATATATATAAATTTAAAAATAGACATACAAGATAATAATAAAATTAAAAATTAAAAAATAAATACATATAAATAAATAAATTTGTAGGCTAAATAATTAGGAAGAAAATATTACATATTAAATGCTTAGTATATAAAATTTGAAGGAAAAAATTTAAAAGATCTATAAGAACGAGAATGACCTTACTAAGTGAGATATTTTATCCATATTTTATTATACCGAAATTTTCTATTGAAGATCATGCCATCATATGGTTAATAGTTATTAATAAATATAATATTAAATTATATATTAAATTACAAAATTAAAATGTTTAAATTAATTAGGATGAAAAAGAGAGAGAAAAAAGTGTGGGCATATTATCCTTGTTCATTTTATCTATAATATACAAATACTATTTCAATTGTACATTAAACATGTATAGTTTTAGCACTATATATTAAAAATTGCATAATTTATAATTAGTTTTTCTTTACTTATTTAATGTAAAGTTAATAGAGGTGAAATTTAATAAAATTAAGATTATATAACCAAAACATATCGCTTTCTTACAAATATTTATTAGGGATGATAATGGGTCGGCTCATAAGCCGGCTAATTAATTTTTTAAAAATAAAATTAAAAATTAAAAATCTAAAATAGCATCTTTTTTTTAATTGAGTTCGGATATGAGTTACCTAAGCCTAGGCTTGTCTGAAGCGTAACTTTTTTAAGCAAAACGATAAACAGTTGGACCTCAAACCAATTTGGCCATATGTTAGCTTATTAAAAATACTTAAATTTAAGCTCATGGGTTAGCCTATTGTCATCCCAGATATTTATCCTAATATAATACTGCAATTTTTGTTAATAACCAAGAGAAATTCCATCATATAACTATATTAACTTAAAGATTTTTTTGACACTTTTTTATTAAAAGAGTATATTATTAATCTTTTAAACCCTCTTTAATTATGATAAAAAATGTAATTCCTAATCCTACTTTTCTTTAATACCATACATTGAATTTAATTGGACTTTGCATTGATGTGAGCAACTGAATGCTGAAAAGTAAAATATGGTTTAAAAAGATATTAAATATGTAAAAATATTGTTTAAAAAGATATTTAATAAAATTATATTTTAGTAATGATTAAAAAGTTGTCATAGAAGTTTTTAATTTACGGTTTATATTAATAACTTTAATTTCCGTAAAATAACCCATTTTCATAAACTATAATAAAATAATTAGTTTTTATTTAATAATTTCCTTTTTCGATTAAACTTCAATTTCTTCATCTTTTTTAATTATATTTTAATTATTTAATTTTATTCCATTTTTATTGTTTATTAAATAAATTTATGACAATTTAGTAATAATTAGATCTTTAAATTCTTATATTTTTATTTTTCTAGTTTAACTTTAAGTTCAATTTTTAAATCATTGATATATGTAGATTGGAATTCATAGGTCACAAAGATAGGAATGGAAGAAGAGGAAAAGGGCTTCTTGACAAAATTGGGGCAACTCACGTTACAATAATTTATACGCGACGATCAGGCTGCTCTGCCTTAATTTATTACTATATATTTTCAATAAATAAGAAAAAAAAGTTATGAATTGTGATATTATTGAATTTTTATTTAATTTTAAGCTATTTATTTATTTAATAACTTATTTAAATTATATATTTTATAAATTATTATTTACATTTAATAATCTTATGCACTCAAAATTAATATTAATTTTTATTAATAAAAACAAGTTAATTTAACTAAATATTCTAAAAATACTATAAATCAGTTTATATCAAAAAATTGTCAATGTTATCAAATCCTTATACATAAGAGTTAATACATCTTTACAGAAAACAATCAAACATACATTTGACACTCATCCCCGAAAAGGATTAATATTATAAATAATTTAAAATAAACTAAAAATATTTAATTTACTATTATTTGCTTAAAATCTATAACATAATTTATAATTTATTTCAAACAATTTATAAAAATAAAATTAATATGAGTAAATATTCTAAAAAATATTTCAAGTTAATTTATATAGAAAAAGGTTATGGTTAATTACAAAGAATCTTAAATTTTTATCAATTTTTTAATTATAATCCGAACTTTCAAAACTAGCAATAAAATATCGAAACTTTTAATTTTTTAATTTTAGTTCGATATTAGTATTTTCGTTATTTTTACTTCATAGCAATGCCACGTGTATGTGTCCAAAGACACTTATTATATAATTAGGAGAAGTGACGTCGTTTCATAATAATACTAAATCAATGTCGTTTCATCGTTTCAAGAAGATTAAATCAGATCCCTTCACGCCATCTAAAACTTGTTTGAGAATGAAAATCGAAGGAGATAAAGCTTTGTTCTTCATAGTCCATAACGTCCGACATTTGTTGAAGTTCTCACCGATTACTAGACCATTGGGTAGCGCCGGCTTGATTTTGACGTCGAGAGACCGGAATTCAATTAATAGCCTTTGTTTTTTTTTTTTGGGACAAACCTACCAATTCAATTGGGTCGACTAATTGCTAGAAATTGGGTGAGATATGGGCAATCACAACAATTCACCCACTCACAGTATCCACAAACACCCACCGAGGACTTAGACCTCACACACCCAACCAAGAAAAATTGATTATTCCCTCCATAATTACCATAAAACATTAAACCATTGCGCACTTTCCTTCAAAAAGCGGTGTACGGGCAGGACAACATTGGTGGAAGCCACGACCATTGAGTAATTTTGAGTAAAGGTCAAGTTTTGATACACTCCATATTGTCAAAAAAGATGACGAATACGGTCACCAATCACTTCTTGAAACGACGACCTTTAGAATTATCACGAAATGATATCATTTCAATAATTTAACTCACTTCTTCTAATTACGCTGACATGTCTAATTAATGAGAATTTTTAAATACGTGATACTTTCATGTCAGGAAAGATAATAAAATTACTAACTTCGAATTAGAATTGAAAAAAACTAAAAATTTGAGTATTTTATTACTATTTTTTAAAATTCGGATTACAAAAATTGACGTAAGTTAAAAAATTTTTTTAATTAACCCAAAATATTATTAGTGGCATCCAACCCAATCCAATCCAATCTTTAAATAAAAAACATTTATTTCACTATCGGTTAAAAAAACCTTGAACTTTTTAAAATTTTGGTTTAGTTCTCAACTTTTTTATTTCGATTTATCTTAATAACTCTTGTTATTAAAAACCAATCAATTTATTAATTAACATATCAATTTTCTTAAATTAATAAATTCTTATAAATTAAAATTAATTATGTAATTTTTAATAATTTTTTTAATTAAACTTAAATTTTTTCGATAAGTAAAGACAATTTTTCAATTATATTTTAAATTATTTAATTTTATTTAATCTTTAGTACTAGTTAAACCTTTTAAAATTTATTTTGTTCCAATCTTATTTCGTGCCTAGTATAACATCATTTTGTAGTATTATTTGCAGAGCCTACAAAGTCACGTCGTATTGGATGCTCATATTTGACATGAAATAAAGTTGGAACAGAGAAATTAGTCCCTTTAGTCTATGGAACTTTGAAAGAAATCACCTTTTTTATAATTTTCAAAATTTCTGCTAAACTTGAACTTAAATGTTTTTTTTTGAAAAAAAAAAGTGTTGAATAAAAGAATAAAGAATTACAAAATGTTTGATGCTCGGGGGATACCCTTCTTATACAACAGATACTAGTTGGAGAGCCTCAACAAGATAGAAAACATAAAAATTATGACTTAGTCAAGGATGTGTATGGCTTGAGCTAGATAATGCATTAGCCTGCAACACAATCAGTTCTCTTATGTCCCGGATAGCCTCCTCAGCCAGTTGTGAGACATGTTTGTTCATCCTTTGGAATCGTCTGGCATTCCGCTCTTTCCAGAGGATCTGAACAATTATCCCTATTGCAATAGCAAAAGTCCCTCTATCTTCTTGTGTGAGAGTCGTGAAAGCAGAGACATAGTTGGTGATACTCGAAAGTGAAGGGTCAGAAAAAAACACACCCACAATAGTTACGTACCTGTGCCCATATTATCGTTGCTGTGGAGCACAAAAAGAACAGGTGGTCTCGAGATCCCTCCTGCATGAAGCAAAGCGGACAAGATCTATCCACTTTCATATAATAAAGGCGATAAGCGGTATTAAGTTTATTCTTCATGGTCAGCCAAAAGAAGAAGGAAATTTTCGAAGAGAGGTGACGGTGCCATACAAACTTGAACTTAAATGTTACAGTTTAACTTAACCCACAATCTGAGTATATCAAATATAAAAGAACATTTTTTAAATAAATTAAAATTTTAAAAATAATCTAATTTAGTTCGAAGTCGATCAAATCGTACGCTTGTTCGAGTCTTGAATCGAACCCAATTTTAAATCCGTAACAAAAGTTTTATATCAAATTTAAGTCAAAGAGGTTTTGAATCTGACCCAATAATGTTATCCTTACTCACGCATATTCGATAGGCCTTAATTTATTACTCTTGTTTTTCTATAAATAGCAAAAGAAGTTATTAATAATATTGAATTTAACACTTTAAGTATTAATTTATTAGTTTGACTAAATATTATAACAGTTATTTTAAAAATAATTCAAATAAAAGGTTATAACAGCTATGGATATGGGTATAATAGTGAAAGGAGATGGGGATGTGTATGAAAAATAAAAAAATAATGTTTAGTTTATAACTTGAGTTTTTATATTAATACTAATAATGATGTTTAGTTTGTTGCATTAATTAGAATGAAAGATAATATAATATCATTTTTACCCTCAATAAAAATGAAAATAATTTGCCCTCCATATGTTTATTGGAGCTATCTCTATATGTTTAACTTGCAGTAAAAAAAATACCTTCGTTTATGAGACGCAATAAGGCAAGATGAGAGATTGTAAAGAATTAAGAGGCGATAAGGAAGTAAAGAGGATGGTAGGGCAAAGACTGAGAATAAAAGAGTAAAAAATAAACGTGACAAAAATTTAGATTGAAATGAAAATTCGATACCCACTTTCTTGGTGGGTTTAGTAAATTTTTAAATTTAATGGGATAAATCAATTCCCCTAAAATTGAGAACCTCAAAGTAAATACTATTTTTTACAATTATTTCATTCTTTCATTCCCAAATCTTCAAACCAAACACCCTCCATGTCATTTAAAAATTTTTAAAAATAAATTTTATTAAACTCAGATCAAGCTTCGAGTTTAACTTAGACTTAAACATGAAGCATTTAGACTCAAGCCTAAAATTTGAATACACTCCACAACGTTCAAAATTGAAGATGATATATTAGGCATACACTCAATTAGAATTCACTCTTTACTTCTTCCTAAAGTTTAACGTGTTTTGACCTTTGACCGAAAGTGTTCTTTAGACTTTGAGGTTAAGATTTTGACTCGACGCAATACCAACCTCCAGCACTAGCCTGGACGAGGTTAGGCTTACACGTTTCATCTAACCAAATCAGGTGGCTGGCTCAACCCACTTCCTATAAAAAAATGCTTTACTTGACCCTTTTGAAATGAGAGACTCAAATAGACACTTTTTTTTATATAAGAGATCAATGTTGATCCAATGTGCACAATTCGTTACTTCGATTTAATTTTGACTTGAATGCAATAAAATCCAAACTAAGGGCTGACCTATTGTTATCTTTATTTTTATTTTATTTTTTACATAGGAATTTTTTTAAATTTTAGCGATTAAAAAATTAAATTGATTTGATCAATTTAACTTTAAAATTTTAATTCAACTAACTTTTCAATTCAGTTTATTTTAATAACTCTTGTTAAAAATGATTGTTTTATTAATTAATCAATTCGTAAATTAATTAATTTCTATAAATAAAAAAAATTGATTGATTTCATTTAACAATCTTCTTTTTCAATTAAACTTTAAGTTATAATAATTTTCATCATATTTAAAAAATTTTAATTTTATTTTATCATTAAACGATTTTTTAACAGTCTAATACTGATTAAACCTTTTGTTTTACCGGTTTAACTTTCCGTCTGTTTTTATAAAATATTGCTCAAATTAAGGCTTTTACACTCACATGATAACTTTTCCATCAGGCGCAAATCAATAACATTTCAAATAAGAAAAATGCATACAATCCTGCAATAGAACTTAATTTTATTAAGCATCTCCATCAAACTTCATTCATGAAGTACAATCCTAGACATTTTCAACTACAAAGAACAACAACATTGTAGCCTCAATCCAGAAACTCTCAATACTTGAACAAATGAAGTTCATAATAGTTCAGAAACCATTGAGATTCCAATTTGCAATAATTATGTTCTGAGACAAAACAATTTATAGCAAATCTATAGTACAATGCAAAACCTTGAGCCATAATTCCATGCCTACTGGTTCAATGAAAGCAGTCGTTGAGTTCCAATCCTCCTTTTTCTGAGTCTGTCTGCAATTATAAATGCCAGTTCAAGAGATTGGGAAGCATTCAGCCTTGGATCGCAATGTGTGTGATAGCGAGAGCTCAAGTCGTCGAAAGTGACTGTTCGAGATCCTCCGATGCACTCAGTCACATTTTGGCCCGTCATCTCCAGGTGGATTCCTCCAGGATGACTTCCTTCTTGCTCATGAACATCGAAGAATGCACGAACCTCAGCCTGGAAACAAAATCAACATTAAAGCCCAGGATTACAAGAATGCACGTAAGTGATACTTTCCATGAAAACAGTCTCTCTTGTGGCAATAAAAACTGCCCTTTTGAGCCAACTGGCATGCCAGACTCAATGGACTAAACTAAGATCACAAGTTCAAAACTCGATTTCTGATCACTCCTTGTTCTTTCTCAAACACTGACTTAGCCAAATTTCAGCAATGAATTTACATGCAGAGACATAGTTCAATTTTTCGGATGCTTAAAGGCTATTAGTTTACACACAAGTTTTCTCATTAACTAACTTGTAACACATAATTGAAAAAGAAAAAAAAGGATGCCGGATCATACCAAAATTGCATCGAAGGGACGCGTCTTGAGTCCACATGGAGCCTTAATTGTGTTTCCATGCATTGGATCACAGACCCATGTCACAATCTGTCCTGCCCGACGAACTGCTCTGATCAAGTGGGCCAACTTGACTCTCATGTTCTCAGCACCCATTCTGCAGATAACTGTTATTCTTCCTGGCTTGTTGTTCGGATTCAAGATTTCAATAAGCTTAACTAGCTCACTTGGATCCATTTTCTGGCTCACCTGCATCAGAAGTAGTGTTTTCAGCCACAAGCTTTTGTTGTTAGATGCACAGACACAAAAGGAAGATATGTGTAATATTGACGATGAACCATTTGATCTAAAAAATTTAGCCCTTAAGTGTGGCCCAAGAATAGACCTATATCCACCATAAATGAAGGAAATGTAAACTGAACATGATACCTCACAATCACATAAACTTATGATACCATGTTAAAAGCCATTTTCTCATAAATTTAAGTTGTTGGATGGGATTGAACTTGGAGAATAAATCTTAACAGACATCAATGAGGCATGCATAGCACAATTGCTCTTTAAATAACTACCTGAATGTTCTAACAAATTCCAACATGAATAAGTTAGTTTCAACTACATTTCAGGTATAAATGGTGAAATTTTAGTATAATTTTCAAATAGGTGTGTCAATTATCAACTTCTACACAAGGGAATAGGTTCACAGTTCAGTTTATGCAGGTAAACCAAGTTTGATTTCTCATCAACAAATTTCACTTCTTCTCACTTATGAAGGTGATTAGTTCTGAACTGTATCATTAGTAATAAAAAGGATCAATTATTGACAAAATAGAGTTGCATTTTAAGCACCTTGATGCCAAGAGGATTAGAAATTCCTCTAAGGAACTCAACATGGGCACCGTCAAGCTGACGGGTTCGCTCTCCGCACCAAAGCATGTGAGCAGAGCAATCATAGTACTGGCCAGATGTGGAATCCAGTCTTGTAAGGGCTTGTTCATAGGGCAAAAGCAAACACTCATGTGACGTCCAAAAGTCAGTAGTTGTCATAATAGGGTGTTCCACTGTAAGTCCTGCTGCAGCCATGAATCCTAAGGCCTCGTCTACTCGGTGAGCCAATTCTTGGTACCTAAATGACAAAACAGAAGCAGAAATTATAAACATCAAAATCCCCGGTACACATCCAACAAGCAAACTCGGGAAAAGTGGACATAACATTAGCAATTACCAAATGACAGTAGCTTCATAATGATGTACAATCATACAAAAGATCTAAGTGAGACTCCAAGCAACGTGAACATAATCCTGCATACCTGTCTCCCTGTTCACTGTGTTCCGCGAAATCAAGATTCCACTGCGTAACTCTCTGCATTGCAGCATACCCTCCAGTTGCAAAGGCCCTAAGAAGGTTGAGAGTTGCTGCAGATTGGCAATAGGCTCTTATCAGCCTCTGTGGGTCTGGAATTCTTGACTTCTCATCAAAAGAATCTCCATTCACGTTGTCCCCTTTGTAGCTTGGCAGTTTCACTCCATCTTTCTCCTCAAAAGGATCGGACCTAGGCTTTGCAAATTGACCAGCCATTCTTCCCACCTAAACCAACCAGGAATCTCAATTATGTTATTTTCTAGCAATCTGAGGAAATAACTACACAATAGTAAAGCAGAGGATGACAAATTTCAGCTCAATTTTTAATCTTAACCAAGACCCACCATGTTTTATCCTTAATCGTAACTATAGCAAGCTGAATTATAAGAATATCCAGAATCATGAACCATAGAATTGAAATAACTCAACTATCTCGATAGATCTAACCTTAATGACAGGCATTTGACCGCCAAACATAAGCACAACACTCATCTGAAGCAGAATTCTAAAAGTATCCCTTATATTATTAGCACTGAACTCCTTGAAACTCTCAGCACAATCACCACCCTGCAACAAGAACGCATTCCCCATGGCAGCCTCTGCAAGCCTCTCCTCCAAGTTCCTAGCTTCTCCGGCGAAAACAATCGGCGGGAACGCCTCGATAGTCTTCAAAACCGATTCAAGCTCACAGGCATCGGGATATTCAGGAAGCTGCAAAGCCTTTTTCGTCTTCCAGCTGTCCAACGCCCACTTCCCAGTCCCTGGCGCCACAGCGGCGGACTGCTTCACCGCCAACGGATTCTTCGCCGGCTCCGCTGCGTGTACGGCGGAGATCAAAGGAAGTCTTCCACGTTTCTGGGTCGTAGAAAAGAGAGAGAAAGCGGGCCGTTGTTGCTGCTGGCGTCCGAGGCTCGGTTCATGAGAAAGTTGGTCACTTTTTCCGTACACAGACTTGGAAGAAAGAGTCGACATAGCCATTTCTCTCAAAACCTCCTCTCAACCCTCTTCTCCTTCAATAGTCTATAGAGAAAGCTAGTCAAAGGAGGATCCAGAAAATAGGGAACGAGTGGGTGAGGGGAAGGAGACGAAGCAGAGGGTTTATATAGGGGTTTGGTAGACTTTCAACAGTCAAAAATGGTTGTTGGGGTTAGAAGGGGCAGTCCAGTAATTTCAACACAATAAAGATGAAACAGCAAGTTGGGAGTTAGGCTTGTTCAAGTCACGTGAGCACCCATGTCAACGGTATGATTGGTAAATCAAAACCCAACAACCGCAGACCCATATGTGCTTATATATATGTATATAATGTATTATTACCTACCAACTATAATACTTTAATATTATCATATACTTAACTACGTGGTTAGGTACACTTTCCTTGCCTCTAATTTAGTACTAATACGGTAATTAATTAAATTGTTACTAACTTAGTAGATTTGGGAATAATATAAAACTGATATTAATATTCGCTAATATTATTTTTCCAATGCTTTAAAAATCAGAATAGAAATTAAATTTATAAGATAAGAAGTTTAAAATTTAAATTTAAAATATTGATCGAAAAAGATTGTCCTTACTTATCGAAAATTTTAAGATTTAATTAAAAAAATTGTTAACTGAAAATTTATTTATTTATTTTAGTTTATAAAAATTTATTAATTTAATAAAATTAATCAATTAATTAACAAATTGATGAAATTTTAACAACATGAGTTATTAAAGTAAATCAAACATAAAAATTTGACAGTTTAAGATTATTACGATTGAATCAGCTGAGCCGGTTGAATTTTTTAACAATTGATTTTTTCAATCCCACACTTTAAATAAATTATTGTGATGAATAATTTAAGATAAATGGTTAAAATCAATATAAATCACCCTTAATAAATTTTCAACATAAAACTTAAAATTATTTATAGAGTCAATAACTTGATTTTAAAAATAAATTATATTTAGCTCTAATTTAATGTTAATATAATGATTTATGTAAATTGTTGATAAGTTGTTAAATTTAAGAATAATATAAAACTAATATTATTCGGTAATTTTCTTTTCTATAATCTCATAATTAAAAAAAATTATTTGTTGAACAAGTAATTTAAAATTAAGAGAAAAAGTCAATCTAAATCGTCTTTAATAAATTAATTAATATAGAAGCTTGTTAACACAATAGTTTAAAATTCAAAACTTATAAAAAGTAACAAAATTGAACCAATCAATATAAGTAGCGTGGCTTATCTCTTTAATCCCTCTAGGAGGAAATATCCGCCAATAATTGATGGAATTACGAGTACGACATGTCGTTTTCAAGGTAGGAGTAGTGCGGTCGATACATCAAATTTTAAAAATACATTTAATTTATAAATATTAATAATTTACTTAAAATACATACAAATTATTTTATATGCACAATAATTTATTATGTATTTGTGTTTAAGGAATAATAATTACGAGGTTTATCATCGATTTAACCGTAAAAATTTTGAACAGTTTAATTTTTCAATTTGATTTTTAACTTTTTGGTTCGATTTAATTTAATAAATTTTGTTGTTAAAATTTGATGAATTTATTAATTAATGGTCAATTTTTATAAAGTAATTAGTTCTTATAAATCATGATAATTCAATCAATTTTTATTTGATAATCTTTTTTTAAATTAGCCTTCAAAATTGTTAATATACATGTATAATTGACTTTATGATTATCTAATACTGTTTAAACCTTTTAAACTTTAAAAATTTGTTTGTCTTACTCATTTAATTTTTTGTCTAATTTTTATAACATTAAATTTTGTTAGTATGACACGAAATCTTGTTCTTTAACATTGATGGTCCCTGGGGGATGGTACATTCGAGCAACAATGGGATATTCCTTTTTTGAGCATGTAAAATTATATCTTTTATTTTAATTAACCAGTTCTTATTTAATTTCATTAAATCTGAACTATACATTTTTATAGATTCTATACAAATATGTGGATCAGATTAATTGACAAAGAGTTAAAATATCCTAACAAGAATACGGGATTCCAACCCTGAAGAAATGGGCAAGTTGCTACTTTTGGAGACGAGAGAAAATGTTTTAAATATATTTGACAAATAATCAAATACATTTAATAGTTTATAAATCATATTTTAAAAATTAGTAATTTAAAATTAAAGTATTAATAAATCAATAATTAATATAAATAAATGTTCACTTTCGAAATATTCTTAAATATTGTACAACACTAGTTCGTACAAGGTTTTAAAATAGGCCACATAGTAACATACCATGATGTCCTTTAACGATCACAGATTCTTGCTTGTGGTTGGTGTGGTTGGTGGGATTTAATGACACTCATACTCATCGTCGGCTGGGGTCCCAATTCCTTTCAATAATGTCACAAAATATATTTTTCGGTTATATCTAGTAGTTTTCATATGATTTTATATGAAATTGAACCTTCAATAATAAAATCATCGAGCCTAACACGAATCATATGTTATATTAATCCTAATTCCTCGCAAGAGACAAGGAATAACATTTTAATTCGAAATGGGTAGGCAACAAGATTAGGTTGAAATCAGTTAGTTAAAGCACAACAGACATAAGCAGATGACAACAATTGGCGTGTTTCATGTTGATGCTGGTAAAGAATTGACTAAGCGTTTGATTTGAGCACGAAATTAGCTATAAATATAGGTATAATAGTAAAAGGAGATAGAGATGGATATGAAAAAAAAAAAATAATGTTTGATTTATAACTTGGATTTCCTTCATTGATAAGACGCGATAAGGCAAGATAAAAGATCTTAAGAAATTAAAAAGATATAAGAAAGTAAAGAAGACAGTAGGACAAAAGTTAGGGATAAAAAAATAAAAAATAAACATAATAAAAATTTAGATTGGAATGAAAACTCGATACTCACCTCTTTTAGTGAGTTTAATAAATTTTTAAATTTAACAGAATAAATTCATTTCTTTAAAATTAAAAATCTTATAATAAGCACTATTTTTTATAATTATTCTATTTCTGTATTTCCAAACTCTCAAACCAAATGCTGTGAAGAGTTGACTACCATTGAAGATGAGATTGGATGCCCGTAGACTTGAAGGATGACAATAGGCTTGTCTTAGCCTAGCCGATCGAGGCACTCAAGCCCAAGTCTGAACGGATCCTTGACAATTGTTGATGTAATTAATAGATGTACACTTCGATGATATTTAATAGATATGTTATATTATCAAAACTAATTTTTTAATTAAATTATTGTTTTAAAATATTAATCACTTAATTAAACAATTTAAAAATTTTAACACTAAATTAAATATGTCATTCTTAAAATTTAATACTTGAATTTTTACGCAGAACCTATTTTAATTTATATAATTAGATACGGAGATAAAATTTTAGGATAATAATAAGTCTAATTAGGTTGGTCTAATGTTTTTTTTTAATAATTCAAAACTCAATTAACTAATTTTTTTACTTTAAGTTGAATTTGATTGTTTTTATCATCTTTAATCAAATTAGAAATTGAATTTAAATATTTGAATATGAACTAAAATTTAATTAAATTTTGTTATTTTTAATAATGTGGTATTCCTACTAAATAGCACTTGGATGTTCATCTATTTGTTAATCAACAAAAATTAACGTTTTGAATTGAATTATTAAAGTTTTCAAAGATCAGTCACCTAATTAAAAAATTAAAAAGTTAGACATTGAATAAAAAATTATAAAAATTAAATACTTTAAAATTAATTAATCCCTATAAGTTCAATATGATGTGTTAATGAAAATTAAGTTCTTAATGAATTAAAATGTTATTTATAAGTTGTTTTTAACTAGTTAGAACATTTTTAAGAATTTAGAAATACCTAAATTTTTTATTTAAATTTAATCGATCAGTTAAATTTAAATTAATTTAAAATAATATAAAACATATAATTTAATTTTAGTTATTATTTCGTTGTAAGAAATATGATATGTATTTGAAAATTTATGCATTCTTTTTCTTTAAAGTTTCAAGTAAATTCATTAAATATATGAAATTAAGGTATTTTGAACTACTTAATGGGATAAGTTCAACTTAAAGTGTTAATAAAAATTTAATTTTTAATTGCTTTATAATATTATAAATAATAAAATATTATTTATAACTAATTTATTGAGAATTTAAATAACCTAAAATTTCTAAGTTTAAATTATTTTTAAACAAACTCACTTAACTTTTAAGATTTTTTAATGTGTATTTAAAAATTTATGCATTCCTCTTCTTTAAAACTTTATATATAAGGGTGACACTTGGGACCTATTAATCTATATAGAGTGATTTGGGCCGCCCAACCCACTCTATATAGGTTAATAGGTTAGGTTTAGGTTAATTGGACCTCGCACTAGGCTCAGTCTCAAGTTCAGTTTATTCAAATTTGGCCTAATTTGGAGATTCAACAATTATACAAAAATGATGCTATTTTAAAGAAACGTCATTATTTCTCATTTTTAATTTAGTTGTTTTAAAAGATTGGGTCGAACTAGGCCAGGTTGATCCCTATTGAAATGATCATTTAGAACATTTTATTCACTCAAAACCAACAAACTAACATTATGTCTTCTGTTTGGTTGTTGGCTGATTAGTCAAAAAATATTTGATTGATCCAAATCGATTGACTGATTTTATAAAAATACTGTTTAGATTATTTGGTTATAAATTGGTTGGGTTTGCTTATTCAACCCAACCAGCTGATTTTGATTAAGCTATTTTACACAAGGTTTTAAAAACCGGCTCGGCCCGACCGGTCCAACCTGAAAATTTTGAACCAATCAGTGGTTCGATTCGGTTTTAACAAAAAAATCTATTAGTATGAAAACCAACCGGTTTGTTGAATAACCGGTCGGTGTACATCAAACCGGTGTAACCGGTTCGGTTGCCCTTCTTCTTTCCCTCCCCGCTTCTCTCGCTTTCTCGCACAAAAGCAGCACTCATTGGTTTTGCATGTCCTAAGAAATGGAGAAATGGAGATTTGTTGGGCATTTTCATTTAAACACTGCTTTCTCAACAACTATGATAGCCAAGAAAGACAAAAAATGAAGGAGAAGAGTATAACGACGCATATATATACCTGAAAATGCCAAAGAAGGTCACTAAAAAGTTTGATATCAAAGCAATTCTTGTAAAAGTTGTGGCGAGCTTCTTCAACCTCAACTCGTTTTTCAGGAGTGCCAGCTTCAACAGGCTCTGATAGTTTTTGCTTCTTCTTTTTTTCGAAAGCATCTAATCGTTGGTGTGGCTTTTAAGAACGTTTTGTTGTCTTTTATATCACTGATATGAGTATCGTTTTGTACCGGCTGGTATTGGCCGGACGGTACCGTACCGGCCGAAAAACGGAACGGTACCGACCTTTTGGGTACCGGGTGTAAATATCGGTCGGTATCGGCCAATACCGGTTGATACTGGCCTGTACCAGTAATACCGGCCAATACCAGCCGGTACCGAAAATTTTCAAAAGTTTAGGAACTTTTCTGCAAAATTTTCAAATTTTTTTTAAAAAAATCTCCCTCTTCTCTCACCCCCTCTTCCCTCTCTTTTTTTCAAAGTTTTTATAATTAATTATTAGTTAACTTTTATTGTGATTTTTT
>JANQBM010000220.1:33284542-33312873 GCA_025594535.1 Erythroxylum domingense
TTCTTTTTAATATACATGCAATTCCATCCAACAATCATTCAACTTCGGCCTAGAGTGTGCCAAATCGGCCCATCAACTTTCCTCCTCCTAATTTTAATGGCAAAGGGGAGCTTGATCTCCATGCTCTGAAATGTTCTGGTTTTGCTTCAGCTTTGTGTCACTTCGGGTGATTTTCTTTGCCTTCTAACGAAGGAAAGCATTTATTCTAAATGGGAAAGTGCGAGTGTGGTCCAGGTATATACATCACACTTGCCATTGTGCAACAACACAGAATAAAGATTTTAATGCAGAGACATCTAATGATCCTTATCCATACAACGAACAGGAGACTGTAGTAATAGTTACCCATTTGTTCATATCAAAAGGCCCTAGCCTCCCTTTCCACTACAGCTTCCACTGGATTCTGCAGATGAGATGTTAGCTGATATTGATTCTGAAACATTGCGAACTGACTCCTAAAACCTAGGAGGATATGATTAATCCCATGTTTCAAGAAGGCTCTTCATGTTGAGCAATCTGAGTTCAATCTTGAAGCCACTGAGGCTCAATTTTATAATATCCAATGCAGTACAATGGATCTAAAAGTTGTATATTACAAGTTCTTGAAGCTTACAGACTTGACATCTAAATGGGAAGCATAGAATACATTAACTCTTCCAGTGACAATCTTCAATGTCGTGTCTACTAAACACACAAGCCAAAAGGTCGGTGCATCAGACAGAATGTAGTTTTGCCACGACATTGAAGATTGTCACTGGATACCCTCATGAACACATGATCATGAGGGTATCAGACAGAATGTAGTTTTGCCACAGTACAACACCAGGCTGAATGATGAATCAGTAACTCAGAGCTATCTATCTCTCCAGTTCTCAGCAGAAAACTCAACCGGACTTTTGGCCATTGCTCATCAGATCGGCTTGCTTAGGAGGAGGATGAGTGTCAATTAAGAAAGATTTCATGTGCTTGTACAGCTCCTTGGGTTTCTCAGCATTCAGAGCGTGTCCTGCATTCTTTATGATCACTAGTTGAGCATTTTCACCGATGTGTCTGCAGAAAACAATCAGAACATCTTGAATCGTTAGCTAAATGAACTCTTAAAATTCCTTCTTCTAATTGAGAAGATTGATACCTTTTTAATCTGTGTGCCAACTCCAATGGGAAGACCTGATCATGATCTCCCCAGATCAGAAGCACAGGCTGCAAAAGAAGAAAATTTGCACTCACAAGATAGTAACAAAGATGTAAAGTCGGATATCTGCTACTCGACTTCTCGAATTTAAAGCTTTCTATGTATCCGTTCTAATGGTCCTATTGTTCTGTATCATCAAGGAAGAAGATTCGGACGAATTTACAGTACCTGAGTTATCTTGGGAAGATTGGACAACTTTCTATCCTTGTGCAAAGCTTGGATCAGTTCTTTCCTCTCTTGACGGTGTTCCGTACACATTGCCTGTCAAGGATTACCAAATTCACAACAGGTATTTCAAACCAATAGTAGAATGAAACATTTCAAACCTCCTCACAAGGAACAGTAGTATCCAATTCTACATACAATCCAAGAAACTTAGACAGAATTGTACACATTTCAGTTTCAGATATCCAATTTCTGAATCAATGACCTGTAGTTGATGAGTTCTAGTGATTAGCCTTTCTAACAAAGTTTAGACTAATCAAAACACTACCCTGTTCGAGAATTACAGGCTTGAAAATAACTAATTCATAGAGATTCTCATCTTTCAATGCCTCCTTCAGGAATCGATTGCTGCTAGTTACCCGAGTAAATCAGAACCAGATTTAAAATCACTTTCAATTGATTCATTTCAAAAATATCTCATCGTTCTAACTGATCTTCCCTATATATCAGTTAGTATCAATTCAGAATCTGCCATAAGAACCAGCAGGTTCTCATGAAATTTTCATTGTAAAACGTCTAAACTACTTTCTCCAACACAACATAGAGATTTTTACCTTCAATTTCCTCCTATTCCAATCCAAACCCATGTACATGATCATCGGATCGACCGAGAATCATACGAAATGTTTATACATTAAAAGAAAAGAAGACACCAACTTTTGTAGTAATCATCAGTTTCTAACTAACCTCGATGAAGTCTCTGGCAAAACAAGACGGCATGTTTGGTGGGTGTTTATAAAACTTCATTAGAACAAGCTCTCCGATCTTTTCCGGTTTGAGGCAACAGTAGACCCACAGCCTCATCAACGCTTTTAACTCTAAACAACCCTTCATCCATGTCCTTCTCCTCAAAACTCACGCCGGAACAAGCCAGCACCACGCGGCCCACTCGCTCCTTGTGTTGCGCCGCCATGTGATACGCCACGAACCCGCCGTAGCGCAGCCCCATAACGTCCATCTTCTCAGCACGATTAAATTTTATGAGATTGGCCTGAATAATTTGAGCATATATATATAATCATAAATGAGGCCATATATCTAATAAGAAAAAGTAACTTATTAGACTTATGTACATTTTCAAGGCCATATATTCTTTCTGTATGAACAAAGTCTCACTTATATTCAAAGAAACACCGTTCGTGTCCATCAAACCCATCATGCACTGAGCCTGGAACGTCTTCGGTTGGTCGGGCCGGGACGTGAAGGAATCGCCGTAAAAGAGAAGGTCAGGGACGTAGATGTTGAACTTGTTCCTGAACTTTGGGATTAAGTCACTGAACTGCCACATTGCTTTGACGCCAAGTCCATGGATGAGGAGGAGAGGGAGCTTAGAGTGGTCGTGGGGCTTGGGGACCCAACAGTGCATGATGGTCATATCGCCGAGATCGGTGGTGCATGACCGAAGACCGGCTTTGGAGAATGAGTAGTAGCGAAAGCAGGAGTCTCGCGTGGCAGTGAAGCTGAAACACTTGGAGGACATGTCTTCGTGTTTCAACAGCACGGGAAGTGAAGTGATCAGTTATTTGTTAGAAGAGACCAGACCAAAACCAGATACAACCGTGAAATATTTTCCCACTCGGGTCGGCCATCTGGGTCAAATTTAAAAGGGTGAATTGGATATTTGGATTGTTTCGAAATTTATGATAAATAACCAAACTATATATATATATATAATAACCATAAATTAATTAAAAAATATCAAACTAATTTTTGAACAGTCTGTGAGGATACGTTATTGTAATTTCTCGCTGAAAACTTCAATTGGTTTAGTCAGTTTAATTGTAAAAATAATTAAAATTTTCAATTTTCGGTTTGACTTTTAATTTTTTGGTTTGATTTACTTCAATAAGTCTTCTTATTAAAAATAATAAATTAATAAATTAATATTTTGTTAAAGAAAATGCCCTTTGGATCGGATATCAGTTGAATTTAATAACCCGAATCTTAATAACGAAAGATAAAGAAGAGGCAAAATAAATGAGACATGACACAAGAATTTATGTGGTTCGGTCAATGTGACCTACGTCTACGGTCGAAAGGTGAGCCAAATTCACTAATATATGGAGAATGTACAACAGTACAAAGACTGGAACAAAACATTTTAAAACCTCATCAAATATACAAAAGATTGAAGAAAGAATGGAAGGATTGGTTTTTGGTGTGTTGAGAGCTTCTGTAAACTTCTCTATTTATAGGGAAAATCCCAAGATTCCGTCAATTTCGCCACTAATCTTCAATAAATGTCAAACAAATCTTCAACAAATCATGCAGACAATATCTGCTACAAGCCAAATGCACATCCAATTTTTTAATCTATTGGCCAACAATTTTTGACTTAGAGAAAGGGGCCAAGGCATGCAACAAATCTCCACCTTGACTTGGTCCCGAACAATTAGTGATCTACTTCACCTGCTCCAGCAATGCCCCAAAGAGCTATATCACTAATTATAAACACCAATCAAGTTCAAGCATTGATTGAACTTGTAAACTGGAAGAGCCTTTATAAACATGTCAGCAGGATTGTCCTTAGTGTTGATCTTCTGAACAAGGATCTTCTTCTCTACAATAGTATCCCGAATGAATTGATACTTCACATCAATATGCTTCGTCCTCTTATGATACATCTGGTCTTTCGTCAAATGAATAGCATCCTGACTATCACAATAAATGGTAGTAACCCCTTGATCTAGAGATAACTCGTCGAATAAACCTCTCAACCATAATACTTCTTTGATAGCCTCAGTGACTACCATATATTCTTCAGTAGTAGATAAAGCCACCACATGTTGTAGAGTAGCTTTCCAGCTAACAACACAACCTCCAATGCAAAATACATAACCTGTCAGAGATCTGCATCTGTAAAGATCACCGACATAATCAGAATCTACAAAATCAACCAAAGTGTTGCTGGTTCTACCAAACTCCAAACAATAGTTTGAAGTGCCCTTCAAGTATATGAGAATACATTTCACTGCTGCCAATGTTCTGTGCGAGGATTGGTCATATATCTGCTCACGACACTAACAACTTGTGAAATATCAGGACGAGTACATACTATTGCATACATAATGCTGTCGACGACACTAAAATAAGGAACCTGTGCCATATAATCTTCCTCTTCTTGTGACTGTGGTGATTAAGCCGCAGATATTTTAAAATGACTAGCAAGGGGAGTACTAACTGCTTTGGCATCTTGCATGCCAAATTTCTCCAAAACTTTATTGAGATTATTCTCCTGCGTCAAGAATAATTTACTAGCTCCTCGATTACGTCTTATCTCCATGCCAAGAATTTTCTTTGCTGCTCCCAAATCTTTCATCTCAAATTCACCACGCAATAAGACCTTCAAATGGTGAATATCTGTGACATTCTTAGTAGCAATGAGCATATCATCAACATATAACAACAAATAGATGAATGAGTCGTCATTTAACTTTTGGAAGTAAATACAACTATCATATATGCTTCTAAAGAAACCATGACCCAACATAAATGAATCAAACCTTTTATACCACTGTCTTGGAGACTGCTTCAATCCGTACAAGGATTTCTTCAACAAACACACTTGGTCTTCTTTTCTTGCCACTTCAAAACCTTCAGGTTGTTTTATACAAATTTGCTCATCTAATTTGCCATGCAGGAATGCTGTCTTGACGTCAAGCTATTCTAATTCCAAATCAAACATGGTAACCAATGCAAGTAATACACGAATAAAGCTATATTTCACCACTGGTGAGAAAACATCATTAAAATCAACACCTTGTACCTGACTGTAGCCCTTTGCAACTAAACGTGCCTTATACCTTGTATTTTCAGCACCTAAAGTACCTTCTTTTCTTTTGAAGGCTCATTTGTAACCAACAATTTTCTCACCCTTTGGCGACTTCACTAGAACCCAAGTATCATTCTTGTGCAGAGATTTCGTTTCTTCATTCATGGCCACTGCTCACTTATCAACATCAACACTTGAAACTGCCTCCGTATATGTGGAGGGTTCACCGTCTCCATCTATTTCCTGTGGCATTGATAAAGCATATGTAACTAAATTTGCATACCTCTATGGTGATCGAATCTTTCGTCTTAGTCTATTTCTGGCTATGGAATGTTCTTCTTCTACTGGTTCATCTTGAACATGATCAAGATCTGGTTTATCAACTTGATCTATTTGATGTCTAGAAGATGTCTGTGAAGGACTTGAACTACCAATCTCTAACTCCACCTATTTTTATGTACTATCATCTTTTTCTGAATTACAGGGATTACAAGACTCTTTTCTATGACACAACATAGAGGACTTATCAAATGTAACATCCCTACTAATTACAAATTTATGTGACTTAGGATCAAGACATCACAAACGATATCCTTTCACCCCTGAGGCATAACCAAGGAAAATAAATTTCTTAGTCCTAGGCTCTAACTTTCCCTCATTTACATGCATATATGCTAGATACCTAAATATTCTTAAAGTAGAGTTATCAGCAGGAGTATCCGACCAAACTTCCTCTGGAGTCTTAAAATTAAGAGGAGCACAAAGAGAGCGGTTGACGATGTAGCAGGTCGTAGCAATGATTTCTGTCCAAAAATCAAGCATTAACCCTGCATTGGAGATTATACCCCTAGCCCTTTCTAAAAGAGTCCGGTTTATGCGCTCAACGACTCCATTTTGTTGTGGAGTTATTCTAACAGTGTGATGCTGAGCAATTCCTTCATTTTTGCATAATTCCTTGAATTCACCTATACAAAATTCCAAACCATTATCTGTTCGTAGCCGCTTAACATGTTTTCCTGTGTGCTTTTCAATCAAAACTTTCCATTGCTTAAAGGTTAAGAAAACATCATTATTATGTTTCAAGAAATACACCAAAACCTTCCTTGAATAATCATTTATAAAATTCAACATATATCTGGCACCACTTTTGGATGGAACACGAGAGGGCCCTAAAATATCAAAATGAATATAATCCAAAGTACTTTTAGTTTTGTGGACAACTAGAGAACTGAAACTGACTCGTTTCTGCTTCTTAAAGATACAATGCTCACAAAAGTCCATCTTACCAGTATTTTGATCACAAAGTAGGCCTCTCTTGTTTAACAATGTTAAACCTTTCTCACTCATGTGTCCCAAGCGTAAGTGTCACAATTTGGTAATGTCATCATAAGTAAAGACTGTTGCAGCACCTGTTACTATAGATCCCTGTAAAACATACAAAGTACCAGACCTGTAAGCTTTCATCAATACAAGAGAACCTTTAGAAAATTTCAAAACTCCACCTTCAGCTGAGAACTTGCACCTTTGAGAAACGAGAGTGCCCAAAGAGATGATATTTTTCTTAAAACCAGGAACATATCTAACGTCAGAGTGTGTTCTAATGATACCATCATACATCTTAATCTGGACTGTACCTTTACTAATAACTTTACAAGCAGCATTATTACCCATCAAAACAATTCTACCATCTAATGACTCATAAGTGGAAAAACACTCCCTGTTGGGACTCATGTGATAAGAACAACCCGAATCTAAAATTCACTCCTTATTAGACCTAACTTTATCTTCTGTGGCTACAAAGATAATTCCTCATTCTCATCTGCTACTACACTAGCCTCGGCGGTATTGCTATTATTCTGCTCAATTTTTTTCCTTATATTTCAATTTATAGCAGTCAGCCTTTATATGCCCCTTTTTTCTTGCAATAATTACAATTTTTATTTCTATGTCTAGATTTTGACCTTCCTTTGGATCTACTTCTTTCAAAATCTCTGTTTTCAGATCTACCCCATACAAATAGTCTATCTACCTGACTTCCATTAGTCTCCCCAGTGATGTCCATATTAATATGCTATTTTGACTTTAATACAGACTTAATACTGTTATATAAGATTGACTCTTTCCCATAAATCATAGTATCAAGAAAATATTTAAAGGAATAGGGAAGGGAACATAACAACAATATGACTTGATCTTCATCCTCAATTTTTACATCTACATTCTTCAAATCCAAAATAAGAAAATCAAATTTATTCAGATGTGAAGAATAGATGTACCTTCTGTCATCCTCAACATGTACAACTTATGTTTCAAATAAAACCGATTTTTCACCGTCTTCTTCATGTACATGGCTTTCAACTTGTCCCACATACCTTTAGCTGTACTTTCACCAGCAACCTCCCGCAAAACCTCATCGGAGAGATTCAATATGATGGCTAATCTAGCCTTTTTATTTAGATCTGTGAATTTATTTGACGCCATATCTACTGGCATTTTATCCACTCCATCAAGTGCAATCTCACACCCATCTTGTATTAAAATGACTTACATCTTGAGCTGCCACATACCGAAGTTAACGCTCCAGTCAAACTTTTCAATAAAGGTCTTCGTTATTGTCATGATGGTTAAAAATTGATATTCCGACTATTTTTCAAGTGCGTTCCATGCATGAAATCGGGACAGCGGACCCCACAAAAGCATTGGACGTGGGCCGCACAGGCAAAGACGGGACGAGGGCCCCATAAGATAAAACAGAGATAGTGGCCCCCGTAAGATAAATTCGAGGCAGCGGGCCCTGTTTAGACTCACAATTAGGCATGGCAATGGGGGCCCGACCCGTTTTTGGCCCGGGTTTGGTGGTGGTTAAGCCACGGGTTGGTCCGGCCAGGCCCGCGGCCCTAAAAAATGGTGTCGTTTTGTCCAAAACGACTCCTTTTTTATTTTTTTAATTAAAAAAATATAGACGTTACTTTCCGATGTGGAGGGTCCACCTTAATGGCAACCGCAGAGTATACGGTAAATTAGACCAATAAAAGAAGCTCTAATACCAGTTTGTTAAAGAAAATGCCTTATGGATCGGATACTGGTTGAATTTAATAACCCGAATCTTAATAACGAAAAATAAAGAAGAGGCAAAATAAATGAGATAGGACACAAAAATTTATGTGGTTCGGTCAATATAACCTACGTCTACGACCAAAGGATGAGCCAAATTCACGAATATGTGGAGAACGTACAACAGTACAAAAGTTGGAACAAAAAATTTTAAAATCTCATCAAATATACAACAGAATGAAGAAAGAATGAAAGGATTGGTTTTTGATGTGTTGAGAGCTTCTGCAAACTTCTCTATTTATAGGGAAAATCCCTAACTTCCGCCAATTTTGCCACTAATTTTCAGCAAATGTCAAACAAATCTTCAACAAATCGTGCAAACAATTTTTGTTACAAGCTAAATGCACATCCAATTTTTTTAATCTGTCGGCCAACAATTTTTTACTTAGAGAAAGGGCCAAGGCATGCAACATGTTCAATTTCATAAATTAATAACTTCTTATAAATTAAAATCAATCAATTAATTTTTATTTAACAATTTTTTTAATTAAAACTTCAAATTCTTTAATGAGCAACTTTAGTATTTTTCAATCATATTTTAAATTCTTTAATATTTTATTTAACATTTAACCAATTTTATAACGATATGATACCGGTTGAACCTTTTTAACTTTAAATTTTTTGTCTTATCAATTTAACATCCTGTTCAATTTTTAAAACATTAATTAAAATTGAATAATTATGTCATTAATATGAAAGTAATACTCATTACTTTACATTTAGTAGTTCGAGCCAACTAACTATTATAAATAAAAATATTCGTTAGGTTCAACAATTAAAAAATCTAACATGTTTGACCAATTTAACTGCTAAAAGCTTGAATTGTCTAACTTTTCGATTTAATTTTAAATTTTTGTTTAATTTACTTTAATAATTCTTGTTATTAAAATTTTGATCAGTTAATTAATTAATTAGTCAATTTTTGTAAATTAATAAATTGTTATAAACTAAAATAAATCAATTAATTTTCATTTAACAATTTCTTTTCTAATTAAACTTAAAAATCTTCGATGGGTAGGAATAATCATGTTTCAAATTATTTATTTTTATTCAATCTTTGGTCAATTTTATGATAGTCTAATACTGGTTGAATCTTTTAAACCTTAAACCTCTTATCTTACCGTTTTAACTTTCGATTGGTTTTTAAAACATTAGTTAGGTTTATTATCATTATTAATTTAATGTCTAATGTTGTAGTAAATAGACTTGTATATGGTTAAGCTGAATTGAGATCAATTATAATTTATAAAAAATTTAAGTTTATTCTATAAAATATGTTTTATTTTAAAATTATTTTATTCTAAAATTTTTAAATTCAAGTTCAGCCTATAAGTTCATATTTTATTTTTATTGATTATATAAAATATAAATTATTCACTCTATAAAGATGTTTTTATTTATCATTATATAATAATATATACAAAATATTAATCATAATTAAAATTAAATTAGATAAATATCTATAAAATTTATACAAAAATATATTGTTATATAAATTAAACATTAATAAATATCGAGTGATTTTATAAATTAAAGTAATTATACATTTCTTATAAATATTAGGTTGAGTAGGAATTTTTTGTTTTATATAATTTAAATATAACTCTTAAACTTTTTAATTTTAATCTATCAACTAATTCTTAAAATTCAAAATCTTTTTATCTTCAAATTTAATCCATTTATTAAAAGTTAACTAAATCATCTTGTATAGGCCTAGGCGGTAGAATAGCTAGAAATGGAATGTTAACATATTAGATTGGTTGTAATGTTGAGTTGCCAAATCATGACATGCATGATCTACAATTTTTATACAAATTTATGCAATACACTTAATTGTTACACAATATATGGTTATTTTGGAAAAATATTTACTTTTAATCATTATGTTTGGTATAGTTGTAAAATTTCTTTGTTTAATAAAGATCACACTCCAAACTAATAAACCACATAGTTTAAATTATAAGTCGGGTTAAACTAGAATCAATCTCTTAAAAATGTTGTCTTAACCCAATCTAATAAGGTTTTGATTAAAATTTAAATAAATTATTTTATTAAATTTATTAAATTTATTAAAATTAGATTGAACTATCTGAATTAGATTAGGTAGGCTTACTTCAAAATTTGAAGATGATAATGATCAAGTTAAGTCGATTTTGAGTTTGAGTTTGAGAGAGCCGTCTAATATTATTTTGAATAAATTTTATAAAAAGACATTATTGTTGAACAAATTATTGGATTATTTAAACTTTTGGACCTTTAGTAGACAGAAACAGATCATCTATTCCGGTTATGGTGTTTCTATCATGTTTTATTAAATCTCATCCGCATATTTATATGTGGTTCACATAAATAAGTGGATGATATTTGATGGAACAGAGTTAGAACATCGTAATCAGAGCTGAGGATTTCATGTGCTAGTAGACTCCTCATATTCTAGTTTTACTCAAAAATTTATCAACTTAAGTTTGGCTCGTTGATTTCGAAGCAAGCCAAACCAAATTATCATACCTATTCGTTGTCTTCTACCCTTTACGAAATTAAGATGGTTGGGCTCCAAGCTCAAAACTATTATACATTGTAATTATCCTAATATAATTATTAATAAAAGCAATTGTCCAATTTAGGTTGGCCCGAAGTTAATAAGCTGGGTCTAGGTTGATTGAATCTTAGGCCTGATTTTTCTGAAAAGATTAGACCTACGTCATTTTTTTATTTTTAATTTAAAAAAGTTCAAATCCGGCCAAGTTGGGCTGCCTCTGGCTTGGGCCCTAAGCTCAAGTCCAACCTGATCTATTATCATCTCTATTCCTTTCGTTTTGGAATTCTTTTTATCTTTTATTATTTTTACTGTCTCTCTCTCTGTTATTAGTAAGTTATTTTAAATAGGGTTAATTAAAAAAAATCTCAAACTTTGCTTAATTTTGCAATTATAGATCGAACTTTAAAATGCGGTAATAAAATGTTCAAATTTTCAATTTTTTCAACTCTATCCTGACATTAATATGTCCATTATCTTTGCTGACGTGACTTGCTAAATGTTTTAGAAACCTTAATTAATAAGACATGTCAGCCTTAATTAATAGCAGTGATTAAGATTAATGAAATGATGTCGTTTTGTGACATAACTAAAACAATGTCATTTCAACAAGAATAAATCCCTAATCTATCGATTCGTCCTCCCAGACACAATCCTACAAACAACACATGCAACGTTCAGCTTTAACCTATTTCAATCATATGCAACGTTCAGCATTAACCTATTTCAATCATCCATCCAATTTATTGCATCGGGAGCAGATCTTCTATTCCTCTAACTTTGTCCCCCCTATGCCCAAATGTTTTCATCCATCCAATTTATTGGAATGAATGGATGGATGAGATTGGGAACAGGGCGAATAGAGCAGTCGGAATAAAAGATATGTTCTTAAGATCCGGAGGAGATCTTTTGCTACCATAACTCTGTTCCCCCTATGCCTAAACATTTTCATCTATCCAATTTATTGCAATGAATGAATGGATGAGCTTGAGAACATGGGGGAATAGAGTATTGAGAATAGAATATCTATTCCTAAGATCGGGAGCAGATCTTCTGCTCATATAACTCTGTTCCCCTGTGCCCAAACATTTTCATCCATCCAATTTACTGCAATAAATGAATATGAATGGATGAATGAGTTTGAGAATAGGGGGAATAGAGCAATGGGAAAAGAAGACCTGTCCCCAAGATCGGGAGCAAATCTTCTACTCCCATAACTTTGTTCCCTTATGCTCAAACATTTTCATCCATCCAAGATCTAAAAGTGGGTTTTGATAATTTTTTGACAGGGAAGGTGTTCTAATGAAGATATTTGTCTCTAGCCTTTCATGAAAAGATTCGAAGGACCTACCTTGGTTTATTTTTGTCAAAACTCACCAACTTTCTAAGTAAAAGTCAAAACCTAAATGAAGAGATGTCTGGGAGGAGGGATAGATACAGTGGGATGACGAAAAACAAAAAAACAACGATGTCTGGGAGGAGGGATCGGTAGATTAGGGATTTATTCTTGTTGAAACCACATCGTTTTATGACATCACTAATGTTAATTAAGGTTGATGTGTCTTACTAATGAAGGTTTCTGGAACACGTAGCAAGTTATGTCAGCAAAGATAATGAACACATTAACGTCGGGCTAGACTTGAAAACAATAGAAAGTTTGAGCATTTTATTGTCACTTTTTAAAGTTCGGGCTATAATTACAAAATTGGGCAAAGTTTGACTTTTTTTGTAATTAACCCTTTTAAATATTATGAACATTTAATAATTTTTAAGTATATCTCAATTTTTATTTTATTTTTAAGTATATCTCAATCTTTATTTTATAATACTCCATATTGCGACCAATAAAAATATATATATTTACGAATTCCACTTTAATATTATTAATGATAAAATTTAAAAATATCTGTCTTCATTTTGAATGCCTTATAAAATTAGATAACATTTGAACATATATATTATTTTTTTTTATGATTTTTCAAAATTTTAACATTTGAAAAATTATGAAAGTCATTTATCCTCAAATATTTTTTTAAAAAATTATCAATAGTTCATTAGATTATTAGTAACACTTGTACACATTTTTAGGTTAAAACTTTAAGTATTAAAAATTTATAGAAATAACAATTCAATTTAATTAATTTTTACTAATTAATATATATTTTCTATACATGGTAATATCTAGTATTACAAAATAAAAATTATAATATATTTTATATTTTATATTTATTTATATTTTAAGAAATCGACATAATCTACTTTTTATTTATATTATTTTCTTAATCAGTGATAATATTCTGTTTGAGCAGTTATAATAAATAAATAAATAAAATTTAAAGATTCTAGCCAAAGATGTTCTCAATCTAAAGGAGCTCAAAGTTACATTAAATGCTTGACATCATAAAACCATTCTGATATTGAACTATTTTGACTGTTGTTATACAGTATATAACAAGAGGATAACAACAAAAAATAAAATAAAATATTTAAACATTAAAACTCTTTTTTCTTTTGCTTAAAAGTGTATTTTGAATCTCCACATTTCAACAAAATATAGAATAATCTAATATTTCGAAACGTTTCAATTGAGCTTTAACATTTTTAAAATATTCAAAATAGATCCTAAATAAATGAAAATTTTAATAAATTTAATTTTCATCACTTAAATGTCATATCAATACTGATATGACATTATTTTTTATTTAAAAAAAAGACTCCACTATCACATGGCAAGTGAGATATTGATATGACATTATTTTTTATTTTAAAAAAGACTCCATTGTCACATGACAAGTGGGACTTGCTACCTAAAATGTATAATTTGAAATGTATAACAATGGGCCTTACTATTACGTAATAGTGAAACTCACTTTTTGATTAATTAAAAAAATTAATTGTGTGATAAAAAAACTTTCTTTTATTTAAAAATATAAAAATAATATTATGTTAACATTGACAAAAAACTAAATTTCATCAAATTTTTGCCCATTTAAAATCTATTTTAAAATAATATTCGTACTAATTAAGGATAAAATTATATAAACAAAACTTTTCCAAACTTCATATTTAGTGAGATTTTTCTTGAATTGATGTCATTCTAATGGTAAAATCCAATGATATAAAACCAGATCGGACTGACTTGTCTAATCGAATTAACCTCGAATTAGATTGATTTTTGATTCGATTTTTAGTTTTAACCTTATGAAAGAAAATCGACGGATTTAATAATAAACCGACCGGTTTGCTCTGAACTGGGAAGAACCGTACGCTTCTTCATCTTCTTAGACACCTAAACTAAGTGTTATTTATATTAATTGGCCTTGTACAGAGGACATTCAAACTACATAAGCAAGCTTAATCTGGATAAGTTGCCTGAGGTAGCTTGGTGAATTTAGGGAACTCAATTGATGCTGTAAATAACATTAATTTAGAACACATTCCCATCAGAGATGTTGAAGATTCTCAGCTTGGATTGTTTGATAAACTATTTCCTTACTACCACTATGGAATAGGACACTTTCATGAGTTTTTCTGCCTCTCTCTCCTGCCCTCTTTATCTTTATCTTTCTCATCCTTGAGCTTACCAATTTTTCTGCAGTTTCTTGCTGGGATCTGTGCTCCCGTTTGTGAAGTGATTCACATTTCTCTATCAATTTTCAATGCAAATTCATCAATCTGATTACTATTTGGGTATTTAAGGTTAGGTGTTTATATATGTGCAGTTTCTGTCTACGCTAAACCAAAGAAGAGATGTTATTGAGTTAAAGCATTAAAGCAGCACAGAAGACGAGCACGTGTATAAGTGATACACATAAGTTACACATGGGAAGAAAAAGGGCTTGGACATAAACATAATAAAATAGCTACTTGTGGTCTATAAAAACATGTAATCAGAGTCAGTCTAATACACATTGTTTTCTCATTCACAAAAGAATTAGGAGTTAGAGAGTTGCTAGAGTACTTACTGAAGGATACTAGTGAGTTCTTAGAGAACTTTAGCAAGTGTTGAAAGGCACTCTGTCTTTTATAACCCTTTTCTTTTCATTGAAACTAGTGCAACTACCCACATGAGATCCTTTGAGTAAATAGCAATTAAGCTATTGAACTAAATAAAATTCTGTGTGTTCTTTATTCTTTTGCTACTCTTTAAATTATGCAAAATCCAATTCGGTTTTATTAGTCTTTTGTAATAAAACACAACATAAACAAGGGAAGATTTTAACAATAGTGGTATCAAAGCCAATTTGCAGCATTCTGAGCATTCAAGCAATCAAGACTCATCAATAAGGTGCAAGAACAATCATAAAAGTAAGCTTAAATCTTCATACCATTTTATAATCTACTTGTTCTAATCAAGACACCATCAAAAATTCTATTTTCTTGTCTTCTTTTAAATTTCGAAACAAAATGGTGGGAAAATAAATGGATGTTTTTATTGGTAAGAAGAATTTACAATACGGAAACTTCAAATGCAAGCTTTACTTGAATCTTATGACTGCTATGGTGCAATTAAAGAATATTATGATGCAGAAATGAATCTTGTTAAGAATCTTAAGTTACAAAGGCTTGCATATTGCAAGCTAATGATTCATTTGTCACATACTGTGATAAGGAAAGTGCATAATTGTAACACTGCAAAGAAACTGTGGATGAAGCTTGAAGAACTCTATTCTAAAAGGTTTCTACCTAACAAGATGACATTTTTACACAATTTGGCTAACTATAAAATGAATGCTACTGTAACTCTTGATGATAATCTAGATTATATCTTTAAATTGGTGCGAGAATTAGAAGCTACAAGTGAAAAGATATCAGAAGATCACCAAGTTGTGGTTATTCTAAAGGCCTTACCATCAGATTTCAATGCCTTCAAGAAGGTGATTAAGCATGTCAGTGGAGAAACACTTACTATCAAGAGGGTGCTGGATTCACTAATGGAGGAAATTGTGGATAACAGTCCATTCAAGAAGGAATCAGAAGTCATGTTTATTCATAATAAACAAGACAAGAAGCCTTAGCAAAAGAACAGTAAGAAGGGAAATTGGAAGAAAGGGAATGAAAGAGATAAGCAGACTAAATATAATGTTAAAAAAAAGAAAAAGACTAAAGGCAAGAAGTGCTTCTACTGTGATAAGGAGGGGCATTTTGCTAGAGACTGCAGAAAGAAGAGAAGGGATAAGGATGCACAAGGTGGAGATGCTTAAAATGTGGAGAAACTGAAGAATCTACTAGTGATGAGCTGCTTGCTGTTACTGAAGAGAGTAAAGATCTCAGCAGAGAATGGATTTTTGACTCAAGCTATACTATGCATGTCACTCCTCACAGAGATTGGTTTACCACATTGGAACCAGTTAATGCTAAAGTAAAGATGGTATACTCGGGACAACAATAAGTTGAAGGTATTGGGAATATTTCTATCAATATGTTTGATGGAAAGAAAAGAACCTTAAACAATGTCAAACTTGTGCCTGGAGTAAGGAGAAATCTCATCTCTGAAAGTATTTTTGATAAGCAAGGCTTTTATATAAGATCTAAGGATAGAGAAATTCTAAAAGATGGAAGAGTGATCATAAGGGGAGTTGAAAGGGGAGGGCTTTACTATGTGATAGGTGCTACTTAAGTGAACCTATATACTGGAAATGGAGAGCCAGATTCAACTAAGCTATGGCACTCAAGATTGGGACATGCAGGGAATAAGAGCTTGATGCATCTTTCTAAACAGGTGATTCAGGAAAACAACATAAAGAAGATGGAATTCTGTGAATCTTGTGTGCTAGGAAACAAATTCTTTATGTCCATAATAGATGAAAAATCTAAACAATGTTGGGTCTATCCTATGAAAAGGAAAGATGAAGCATTGGAGATCTTTATTAAGTGGCATACATTAATGGAGAATCAGACAAGGAAGAAGCTAAGGTGTCTAAGGACTGATAATGGTCTTGAATACTGCAATAAAGAATTTGAAGATTACTGCGGCAAGAAAGGTATTCAGAGGCACAAGACAGTTAGAGCTACAACTCAGTAGAATGGTGTAACTGAGAGGCTCAACAGGACACTCCTAAAAAAGATTAAATTTATGCTATTATCTTTAGGGTGTTCACAATCACTATAGGGTGAAGCTATCAAGACTGCGACTTATTTAGTAAACAGATTTCATACATAAACTAATGATTACAAAACACCACAAGAATTCTGGAATGAAAAGAAGCCTAGCTTGACTCACTTAACAACTTTTGGTTGTACTGCTTATGCATACCAAAAGGAAGGTAAATTGGAACCTAGAGCAGTTAAAGGAGTATTCTTAGGTTATCCAGAAGGAGTTAAAGGCTACAAAGTCCTACTGCTTGAACATGGAGGTTTTAAAACCATTATTAGTAGAGATGTGATTTTTAAAGAAAATGAATTTCCTTTGTTGTGTTGAAATTTTACAGATTCCAACCTACAAGAGAAAATCCAAAAACAATTGGGATCACTAAGTACTTCAGTTCCCTTTTATGTGACACCAGAAATTGAAACAGAAGAAGACAGCAATGAGGAGCCTGTATAAGGCCCTATTCATCATGAACAGGAAACTGAAGAAATAGAAGGTGAAAGTGAGGAGAGAGCCTCACAGCCAGCTGCAGATAGCACAAATGAAACTCTACGTGCCTACCAGCTTATCAGAGATAGACAACTAAGATAAAGGATTCCTAACAGGAGGTACAATGACTCTAACTTAGTGGAATACACATGTCTTGTTGCAGAATCTGTTGATTGTAGAGCACTAGCAACTTATGAAGAGATTATGAGTAGAAGAGATGCTGAACAATGGAAATTGGTTAGTAAGAATGAATATTCTTCTTTAATGAAGAATATGAAGAAGAATATGAATTGGGTATTAGTGCCCAAGACACCTAAAGCAAAGTTGATTGAAAACAAATGGTTGTTTAAGATTAAAGAGGGAGTCACAGAGGCAAACCCAAGATATACAAGGCCAGACTTGTAGCTAGAGGATACAGACAGAAGGAGAGAGTTGACTACAAAGAGATTTTGTCACTCGTTGTAAATTTTAGGACTATAAGACTCATTCTTATGCTAGCAGCTATCTATGACTGGGAAATCCATCAAATGGATGTTAAAATAGCCTTCCTATATAAAAAGTTTGAGGAACTATCTACATGAAGCAGCCAGTTGATTTCATAGATAAAGATAAGTTTGACTATGTCTACCTACTTCGGAAATCACTATATGAGTTAAAACAAGCATCTAGGCAGTGAAACAAGAAGTTTCATAAGGTGGCAACTAGTATGAAATTGACAAGCAGTGCCTATGATTACTATCTTTACTATAAGGACTTAGGAGAAACAAAAGTTGTCTTTATGGTAGTCTATGTAGATGATTTATTCATCACTGGAAAGGATTTAAACAAAATTGAAGAGGTGAAGAATACTCTATGTAAACATTTTGAGATGAAGGATTTTGAGATGAAGGATATAGGAGAAGCATATAGGCTTTTAGGAATGCAGATTATCAGGAATAGGAAGGAAGGGAAGCTATGGTTGATTCAGAAGAACTACATCAGAAAGGTTTTTGCTCAGTTCAATATGGAACAAAAAAAACCCATTTCTATTCCTATAGGTTCATATCTTCAGATGGTTACTAGTAAGAGTCCTAAAACTGAGGAAAAACAGAAAACTATGATGAATTATCCCTATAATGTTGGAGTTGGAAGTATTATGTACATAAAGCTATGTACAAGACTTGACTTAGCCTATGCAATCAGCATTCTCAGCAAATTCCTGGCTAACCCATATTTTGAGCACTGGCAAGGCTTAAAAAATGTTCTTAGATACTTAACTGGAACTATAAAGTTGAACTATCTAAATCTAATGAGATATCCTTGCGTGGTTTTGTATATTTAGAATATGCAGCAGACAAAGACACAAGGAAATCATTATTAGCATACTTTTTCACATTAGCAGGAAACTCAATCAGTTGGAAAGTTCAACAACAGTCAGTAGTATCTGTATCAATGACAGAGGCAGAATATTATGCAATCACAGAAGACGTAAAAGAACTAACATGACTAATAGGCATCATAAATGAAATCCAAATCAACATAGCAATATCAACAATTTATACATATAGTCAGAGTGCTTTTCACCTTAGTAAGGACCCAGTTATGCACGAGCGATCCAAGCACATCAACGTAAGGCTTCATTTCATCAGAGACAAAATCGCTTATGGTCTCTTCACTCTGAAGAAGATAGCAGGTGACATAAATCTCTCGGACTTTGGAACGAAGACTATTACACCAAAGAAATTCACTTTCTGTAGAGATTATCTACAAATCAGTGAAGCCCTTTGAAGATAACAATCATCGAAGAACCCACTCTCGATCTCACGTTTACAGTGTATACTAGGGTTTGTTTATAAATCTCCTACAAATTGATGAACAACATAAACAAGAGAAGATCTTAACACTATTTATGTGGTACTTCGCTACAGTTCTCTATTTTGGCGGCTACTACCATAAAGATCCAAGAGAAAGATTACATGTTGAATTGCAATGAGTGCTCTTTGCTCATTTGCTTTGGTATTTTTTCTGTTTAATCATTCACTCTAAAATCAAAACTTGCGATCTACGTTCTAGAAATGTTTAAGTAGTGATTTGGCTATTGAAATATGAAAGCAAGAGGTCATTGTTGTTTCAAAAATATGAAGTCTCTATACACTCCACACTGAGAAATACATCCCGCTTTCAACGCTTGATATGATTATGTAAGATTTTGAAGAACTATTTCTTCAAGAATAAAACAAAACAATTTTGTCTCTTTCTCTCTTAGTTTTATTTCAAGTATGTAAAGAACACAAAAAAGAATAAAACTCCTTTGTTTCTTTTTATTTAGAACATATGTACCACATAAGAGAAAAAACAATTCTTCTTTTTGGTTTTTAAAACGTACGAAAATGAGAGAATCACATAAGCCTCTTTTCTTTGTTTTTGTTTTAAAACGTTACAACAACGATTCACTTCGTTTTTGGTTCAACGTTAAAAAGCCTGGAAAAGTATGTATACTTTTTATCTTCACTACATAAGTTTTAATGTTTAAAACTTAAAAGACCAACAACTTCTATTCTTTGTATCTTACATGTACGAAAATAAAATAAGAGAGACTATATACTTACCCTCTCTTCGCTTTCGTTTTGGTTTAAATGTAAAACCAAAAAACGACCAAAGGCTATCCGACGCCTTCTTTCCTATTTTGATTATTTTTTAATTCTTATCATTATTTATAAAAGGAAATAAAATAAAATAAAACTATTTTATTTTATTCATTTATTTCGCACAAGAGAGTTTCCAATATTAATATATTTTCTGTGTTAGCAAAAAATATAATAATATGCCATATAGATTATTTAATAAATTATCTCATAATAATTAAATAATCATAAACAGGAAATATTATACTCGTAAAGGGTGTGACCACATAAGTTCATCGCTAAGCTGATAGTAATTAATCCAATTAATTACTAATCAAGGTTGGTGTCTAACAATACTCCTCAACGACTGGATAGTGTGAAGTAACAACCTTACAAAGACGAAACCTGGTTAAGGATAATGTATTATTACCTTCCATCATTACAAATCTGGATTATCCTAAGGTATGGTTTAACTGTTAAACCCTATTAGATAATCAACTATGTTACATGTCAATCATTAATGATTAGTGAATGACTTAAGAAACTCCTTTCCTCACTCATTCAATCGCCCGACCAAAGTCTTGAAACAACCATTAAGATCAATGATGACATAGAGCTCAAACTCATTACCTAGAGTCGATGGATCACATCTTGACTCATCACTAATCAAATAGGTACTTAATTATATCTGATGACCATTAAACTAGCATGTTTACACACTAGGTGTCTGACCTTAAAACATAATAAGTGACTTATTGATTATTATGATGATCTCAGGTCAAAGGAAAAATATACATTTAAATTCTTATGAGAATATCTCACTTGGCAGTTCATAGGCAATATTAACCATTGAGAATTCTCAGTTTGGTCAGTTCAATGATCATATCTCCATATGCATCATCTATAGATGTAGTTTAGTAAATGAGATTTACTAATATCCATCCAGTAGATACTATTACATATATATTGATCTAATCGGATTATTAAAGTCCGTATTTGATGATCCTACGATCAAGAACACTTTTATATTAAACCCTAAAGACTTAACTTTTATTATCATAATCTCCATTATGATGACAAGTATATAAATTTAATCAATGACTTATCTTATTAGGATAAAAGCAATAAGCATAATATGATAATATAATCATTTGTCATGTTATTAAACAAAGTTAATAATCAAAAAACAAAAATGTTCAATCTATTACATAACGATTGGGTCATGGGCATAATTCTAACAAATCATGTGTATCATTCGTGTATAATCCTGCATATTGATATAGATAAGTAGTCAATGTTTATGTTTTGTCATTTCACTTCAATCTAGAAGAGGATGATCAGTTAAGAATACGTCACTTGGATCTAATTTGTTGGAGAGCTGACAAAAGCAAAAGAATATCTGATTTCCGAAATGGTATTTCTTGTGCTGATTTCCTAATTGTAAAGATATATAATGCACCATCTATTATCTCCTAGTTTTGTCTTTTTAAGGTCAATCAATGATATAACTGATAGATGATAACGTATATGATTAAGTGAATGTTGAAAATAAGTTGGAATCTTGAAATTTATATCAGAAGCAGTACTGCATAAGCATCTGTTGAGAAATCTGGACATGTTGCATCAGCTATATGGATTCTACAACCTCGTCACCATTAGCAACTGCCAAATGTATTCCCTAATATACACTTTGAATCAAATTACAGGCTCTTGTCTGAGTTATATTGTTAAACCTAACATGTTCCTTTTCAGAAAACCAGCAGATTCATAAGTCTGCAATTAAAATTGATTGAACTAAACTTGAATTTGGATTCGACATCAAGCTTAATAAATTTTCTTTTTCAAAATTTGGGTTGAAGTTATGTAACTCAAATTTTTATCCAAAGTTCAATTAAACTTAAATTTTCAAACCAGTTTAACCTCTAATGAAACTTCCAACTCGAGTCCACTTGAATTTCCAAATTTTGGTATTCAAATTTTAACTAGGCTCATTGTCATCCTTATGCAAGCACAGTTGCAAACTATCCAGCTGGCATTTATTAGTTGAGTATTGACTGGATTTACGTTAGAAGCAAAGCCAGGGAGATGGGGCTACGAACATAGTACCAATAATGCAGAGAAAAGATAACAACTTTACATGGAAAACTTAATCAAAATTCGAACCATAATTTTATGATATTAAGAATATTAGTATTTGTTGATCAAAATTCAAAACAAACAAAAAATTTATTTAAAATTTAAAGAAATATATTTAAAGAAGAACACTAAAAAGATTATTAATTAATAATTTAATATAGATAAATAATTTTATTTAGGATAATTTAAAAATACGTATTTTAGTTTATTATATAATAATAAACATTAGTGTATTTTTATTTTAATAAAATAATATAAACCTTAAACTTTTCCTTATTTATTATATAACGGTTTAATACCAATTAAATCTTTAAATCTTAAATTTACTCTTAGCAGCCAATTCTACTAATTTTTTGTGTACTTGTAAAACAAATTTTTTTAAAGAAGCCTATTTGCTGCTTTTGTTTGATTATAGATTTGAATTTTTGGACACATACATGCTCTATTCACCTACCTTTTGCATAGTATGCCAAATTCAATTTTAAAAAAGTGATTTAAAAATTTAATCGGTTTGAACGATTCAACTGTAAAAGCTTTGAAGCATCTGATTTTTCAGTTTGATTTTTCAACTTTTCATTTTAATTTATTTTAAGAACTATTGTTGTTAAAATGATTAATTAATTAATTAATTGGTCAATTTTTGTAAATTAATAAATTTTTTATAAACAAAAAAATCATTTATTTTTTATTTAACAATCTATTTTTTCAATTAAAATTTAAATTTTTTAATGAATAAGGATGATATCTTTCAATCATATTTTAAAATTTTAATTTTATTCAATATTTAGCTGATTTTATAATGGTCTAATAACGATTAAATCTTTTAAACTTTAAACTTCTTATTTTATTAGTTTAACTTGTCTGGAATTAAAAACAGTGCTTATAATAATTCATAATAATAATTTTTAAGAATAAAAATACTATAAATAATTATGAATTATATTAAGATATGTGTTCAGATATCTTAATTAATGGATTTTAGACATTAATTGTAATTGGACATAGTTAGTTATTTGTGAAATATCATTATCATGAATATTCTACCTAAGATTGCATAAGGATAAAATCCTATGATAGGATTTAACTGGGATAAAATCACCATATCTTGATGAAGATATTGTGTAGATTTGTGGTGATTTTAGGACTATTTTTGACAATCTATTTCACTAGTCCTATCCATCTTGGATCTTTCGATGATTTGTCCCATTTTTGGCAGTTGCATTCCATGTCAATAACATAAATTTCTAGACTGCTGACAGGTTGTTTTGTATGGGCAAAACGACCGGCATATGGTGACTTACCAGTTGTATTTTTGGAAATTTTGAGCCATCTTTGATAATTGATTTTTTGAGAATTCATCTATGTTGAGCAACTATGTTTTTCTCTAGTTTACGTGTAGGAGCAAAACGCGTAGGAGAGTGTTTTTATCTCAAGTATTTTTGTTGATGAAGCCCTTTATTTAGGGGAGTATTTTTATCTTAAGTATCTTTATTAATTTAATTACTTGAGTTGTTTGATTATCATCTTTATTAACAATCATTATTGCTAAAATTCTTTGTTGAAATTAGCATGAGATGATCGTATTATTGAGAGTGATTTACTTTCACGGAGTGTGAGTCGCTCAGTAAACAATTAGGTAAAATTATTGTATCACAAGTGAAAGTTGATTAAATTGAATGAAGATTCTGCAGATGTAAGCAAAATGTGCCGAATTGTGTTACCAAATCTTAGTTTTTGATTTGTTATTTACATGTTTAATTTTTTATTTGTATTTTTATAAAAAAAATAACAATTGCTGACGTAGTTACTTTGTATCAACCAACTGGCAGAAACAACTCAAAGTAACTGCATCGGACTAAGATTTTGCGAAACCCACATCTTCTGGGACTTTTAAATTCAAGTTGAAAATAAATAATATAAAATTATTAAACTAATTTCTATAAATATATAGTTTAATAGAATAAAATATCAAAACATGGTAAATTTTGGGATTTTGTGTAGAAAAAAAATCATGTCTACTAATCGTAGTTCACGTAATTTCTTTTAAAAAACGTAGAATTATTTATATAAATGACCTCAAAAATAGGTTATGTCTAACCTTGGAAGCCTGAAGATACCAAACTTAACTTACCTTCAATGGTTTCTTCATCTTCTTCAAGAAAATCATTAACTATTGCCAAGGTGGGTCTTAAAACCTCGTTTCTCCATGCATATGCAGCTTCTTCTCCTCTTTTCTCAATAACACCTGTTGCATCGATTCGATGCATCTTCCATCCCATATCATCTATTAGATATCTGATCTTTCCAAGCTGTGAAGTCACTAGTTTATATGTGTTCTCTTTTGATTCATCTATGGCTGTATCAAGTAGAGCCTTCTTGGTGGTATCGTCAGCCATCGCCATCTCTGCTCGTAGATACTGGTCCATTTCCGGAACTCCTATGGCTCGCCTGAGGCCCCGAGAGTAGTCGGCGGCAGGATCGAATATCCCCCGAATCTCGTCGACGAATCCAGCTTCCACCATTTCATCAATCCTGCGAGCCAAGCGCTTATAGAGAACAGGCAAAGCAACATCCATCCAGAGAAAACAACTGTCGAAATTAGATTTGAAGTTGGACGACGAACCCTCCACAAGTTCCTTGATGTAATTGTTGGATCCACCGACGATAATGGGCAAGCATCCTTTGGATGTGATATGATTCAGAGCAACGTTCACATGGTGGCAGAAGTCTTGGACAGGAAAGTCTGTGTCAGGGTCCTGAAAGCTTATCAGATGGTGAGGCACTTTCAGGAGCTCTTCTTCGGAGACCTTGTTGGTTACGATGTCTAGGCCTCTGTAAACTTGAATCTTGTCTGAGTTAATGATCTCTACCGGAAAGTAGTCGGCCAGTTCAACGGAGAGCTTGGATTTTCCGGTGCCTGTGGCACCCATTATGAACAGAACTTTGTCTTTCTTAGCTTGAGATCGAACTGTTGCATGAACTTTTCTTGGAGTTCTTGTGCTGTGAACATTAACAAGAATGTTATAACGATAAAAAAAATCCAAATTATACAGATGATAAATTTATATAGGCATTAAAAAGAAGGAAATTTATAGTTGACTTGATTTTAAATAAAATTTAAAAATATTAATTTTTTATTAGACTTAGTTTTTACATAAATTAGATAGAACACTTCAATAATGTGTATATATATATACATATATATATATATAATTTTGATTTATTCGAACAAATAAATTTAAGTAGTATGAACGTTTTTTTTTGAAGAATAAATCATTACTAACTAATCAAATATATCAAAATGACTAAAAATTTATTAATTCTTCAAATAAAAATTCTGACTTAACCTACTCGCTAATCTGTATTCTCTTATTATCGACTCTGGATCGAAAACATAGGTAAGGCTGCGTATTAATAGATCTTTTCAAACATCACGTTGCAGCTAGACTCTTAGTGAGTTATTGTTGTTGTTATTATTATTATTATTGACTTTGGAGTCGGCAATTGTATTATAGTTTTCTTTTTCTTATGAAAAAAAGAAAAATTTGATAATAATATGAAAAGGAAAAAGAAAATTAATAATAAACTTGAAGAGGACATTTAAAAAAAAAGGAGGACAATTTACGTACTTGGTGAAGCAAAATTGGATTGGAGAACCAGTCTTCCAATTGTTCCTCGCAGGAAGAGAATGAACAGAGACCTCCATATATCTGTAGCTTTATGCACTTATTTTAATATGTTTCGTATGTTCCTATATCCAAATATACCAAGAAAATCAGAAAAAAAAAAAGAATCAAAAAGCAAGAAGATGAAGATCACAAGAATGGTTGATGGAACTTGGAATTGAGAAAACTCTATCAGAGTGATGGGTTAGTGTGTGTTCATAATATATATTGCAATAACGAATTCTAATTAGTTCCCAGTAAAGGAATCCTGGGAAAATAAGCTCGAACTTGGTGCTGCTAGATAGCCCATCGAGGCTGCAAAAAAGGTTTTAAAGCATTATATCATTTAAAAATTAATGTAATATAAGGGAAAATATAAAAGAAAAGCAAATAGTACTTTATTTGAAAGAAATTACTTTATTTGATGCTAAAGTCCAAGCAACTCATCCTCAAGAGAGTATATGCACATCAACTGTCATCATGCTTAACTCCAAAAGGCTGAAAAGTTTGATTACATATATTGCCAGAATATATGGGCAGCATTAAAAACATGGCTAAGGTTGTCAAACTACTACCTAGTTCAGTGCTTCTAGTCCTAGATTGGTGGTTCTTTCATCTGTGTGTGTTTTGTGGGAAACAGGGTGAGAGAGAATCTGAAGAGGGCAAACTGACCAGCATTTAGAGCTCAATATCCTATTTGGCATATAGGAACATATCATTAATTGTGGATGGAAACCCCACTGAGCAACCAGTGTGCTTCCACACGGTATAATGGCCATTTAATAGATTTTCCCAGTCCTATTTGATAAGCCACTTAATACGCGATTCAACCTGCAGAGAAAGAAATGTTCAAATTAGTTAACTGGAGACACAGTAATCCTATTGAACTACATTCCATGATATGCCTTCAAACACTGCAAATATATGTCATATAAAAATACAAGTCCATGTATATTGCTTATAGCACAGGGGATATGTAGTCAATTCCAGGATATCAAAGAGAGAAATTAACGCTCTTGACATAGAAATTCAATGGGGTCCTTCATATTGATGTTTGAATAAAAACTACAACCAAAAATCTACAAAATCTCAGCAAGGAATACATCATCGTCGCTCTCATTAACAATATGCAATGCCAATCCTCAAACTAGCAACACCTTCATATCCAGCAACCGTTTAAGGAGTCGGGCATTGTTTCATAGACAATGACAGGACAATCACAACCATTTAACAAGCCTCCCAATCATTCCATCAACCCAATTTTTGTAGACAGCTAAAAACAAAAAGTTAATCCCACTTATATGCACATGACGAGCATTTTCCTGAGTTTTTGGAATCCAAAACTACTTAATTTAGCTTACAAAAGCAGAAAGAACATGGTTTTTTTTTTTTTTTTTACGATAATACCAGTAATTAGCCACTACAGTTTATCTCTAACAATGATGCACATCAAAAGAACCATCAAAACCTTAATCCACAAATGAAAAATCATTCCAAAAAAGGCCCAAACCAAAGCAACATATGATTTGAAATACGTATACAGAAAAGAACATAACTTTTGAAGTGACCCAACAACGGAAACAGTAAGAAAACACGCAACATTCCAACGAAAAACAAGCCCTTGAAGAGATTTCGAAAATAAAAAGAAAACAAATAAAAAAAACAATAAAATTACAACTTTTTACATGTAAAGCTCCAAAATTTAAGGGCAGTTCGAGAGCATGTCCATACCTGTCGATGAAATGAAACTGGTACACTCCAAGTCTCACTCGCTCTCAAGCTGGCGAATAAAAATCTTGTTCTTTTCGGTTAACTGTTGGAATCTCTTTGACTACTCGTACATGCTCTGTTCAGGTAGTTGATAAATCAACCGTCTGACATGCTTACTTCTGATTCAAACCGATTCTCGGCCGTATGATTTGCTTACTTGTGATTTCTGGGCCGGTTTGTATGTTTCAGTCGGCAACGTTTGCATATTTGTGTGGGCTCTGGAACAGTTTGATAAAATGCAAAAGTCATGACCTTAAAATGTTAAATGTGCTAGAAAAAGAATATAATACGACAATGGACGGGTCAACTGGCGCCTTATAATTAGAGACGTCATTCGGCTGAGTCTTACAATTAGGGATATTACCGGGTCGAACCCAAATTTTATCGAATTTGGAGAGATTGAAACTAATTCAATTATTTTTTTTTCTAATTTAAATTTTTTTAAAAAATAACGTTTTTATTCAAAATTTTCAAACTTTAAGTCGGGATGTTAAAAAAAAAGAAGATCTAAACTAGACTTAAATTCCAATCAACTCAAACTGAGCTTGATGATTTTAAACTTGGTCGATTTGGGTTCGTTTTTGAATGTCATCTCCAATCAGTGACGGAGCCAGAAATTTAAGATAGGAGGGCCCAAATAAAATATAGATTTTCCGAAAAATTTTATATCAAAACTAAATAAAAAATAAAGTTTTATTAAGAATATAAAATAGTTAAAATTACAATGATCCCCGCCTA
>JANQBM010000220.1:33319116-33340669 GCA_025594535.1 Erythroxylum domingense
CATAAGAATTTCTTACTGAGAATTATTCCTTTGGCTGTGTTCGTTTTCTATTGATTTGATTTTAGTTTACTGCTGCATTTTTTTGTTTTATTTATTTTTGTTCAATTCAACCCCCTCCTTTTTTATTCTAGCACTTTAGAAATAAGCTTGACCAGTCTCTGTGGGATCGACCTTGCTCATCACTATTTGCAAATCTTTTAGAGTAGGTAAATTATTTTTGGTTGTTTCGACACCCATCAGTAATTTTCGGAATAAATATTAAAGATAGTGATCTCAGTGTCTTCTTGACAAGTTTCTGATCGGAATATTTCTTTTCGAGTTGGTATGCTTGATTTGCTATGTCTCACAATCTTTCTTGAAAGTCCCCAATGGTTTCATTTTTATCCATCTTCAGTTCTTCAAACCTCACAACTAGCATCTATAGTCTTGATGCTATCACAAATTTGGACTCTTTATGAATAGTCTGCAAAACATCCCATACTTCTTTAGCCGATTCACAGGCTGATATCATTGAGAAATGTCCTTCATCAACAGCACTAAAAATCGCATGCATTGCTTGTGAGTTTTCAAGTGCCTTCTCTTCTTCGACTCTTGTCCATTTTGCCGGATCTTTACGAACTGTCTCTCCATTGTTATCAGTAGTCATCTGATGCGTCCACCCATATAACACCGAGTTCCATGCTTTTGTTCCCTGTGCCTGAATAAAGACCTTCATCCGTGATTTCGATACAGGATAATTGGAACCGTCCAACAATGGTGGCCTAATAATTGATGCTCCTTCTCTCATAGCCATGTTCGCGAAACTAGGATTTGCACCAACTTGCTAACAAGTTCTAAAACGGTGACCTGCTCTGACACCAATTGAAAAATCATAGGAGTAGTCGTTTTGCAAACTTTCCAATTTTACGTGGTCGTCTTTAGCACAGATAAAAACAAAAATCTATCAAAAGAAAAATAGCATATGACACCAAAAATTTGATAACGCAGTTCGACACTCCTTGCTTATGTCTGCGGGGCTTTCATTCAGATTAATTATTTCACCGAAATACAATAGATTTATCCAAGGCTTTACTGAGCTGACACCACTTAACTCTTGACACTATCTCTCAACCTCACTTCCCGTGAAAGAATTTCACACCCAAAAGAATTTCACTCCCAATAACACGACCAACTCGTGTTAACCTGAACAGAAAATTTTTCTAAACAATCTTATAATTAAAGAACACTAAATAAATGACTCAAGTGATTAAATAAAATTTAACATAAATAAAAACACTTGAGAAAGAGACAAAGAACAACTTCCCGAAAAGTTAAACTCCACTAAAATAAATCCGGAAGTTGTCACAAAAATAATGAGAAAGCAGTCTACCTAAAAGCCACTCCACAAATCTTCCTCAATTCAGCCTCCAACGAATTAAATGGATATCACACACACCTTTAGTTATTTTTCAGAAAATTCAATTCACGCATGCGGCACAACACAATTGCCGCAAACCACTTGATTCACCTTTTTTGCCAAGTAAGGGACATGCACACCTCAACTACGTAATCTTCACATTCAAACCTTAAGATCAAGCCAACGTGGCTTCCAATGAGAACTCTTTAATGCGACTGTGAAAACAAATCAAGACAAGGAAACCTTCACACCACACATAACACAAAGCACTCACGCACACAACTTCTGCCATAAATCACTTATATCCCTCAAGCCACAGACATGTATATAACCAGCAAAAAATATTGTACACCTACTGTACTCACGCTGTCGCACACTACACAGTCATTATACCACCCTTGCATTTATACCCCACTTCACCAGATTCACTTTAATGCCCAATATATAGCTATAGAGACATGCTCAATTAACGCAGTGTATTACCCAATGAAAAATTTTCGCACACCATCGCAGCAACAGTTTTACCAGGCAAGAGATTCACTTCAGCTGATTAGAAATGTGTATGACGCCAACATCTTCAAGCATGAAGAGTCTTAGTGCAACACCACTACACAGCCGTGGGTCTCCTTTATTTTTTGCAAGCTGCAACAACTTCTTTTTTCTTTTGGCAAAAACCCTTCATTAAACATAGTAAAAAAGTACCATAATGCCCTTATTCTCTTCAACCACGTAAGACACATAATCCTTCACTAATTCAACTTATGTACAAGATAGAATTCTATTCTATCTATAATATTATCTAGCTAGTGTTTGAATTCAAGATGAGGAAAAAAACATGCCAAAATAATATATCTAACAATATCTATTTACATTCCATTACATTATAAATTATTCCATTCTATTAAAAACCTTACGTTCAACCAATCATAGCCTTAAAATAATTAATCGATTAATTAATAAATTAATTAGTTTTTAATAAAAGATTTATTAAAATAAATTAAATCAAAAAAATTAAAAATTTAACCAAAAATTAGCCGAATCAAGAACTCACCGAATCGGTTAAAATTTTTAATTATTAAAAATAACAATATATTTGTATTTCACATGCTAAACAACTGCCACCAACTGGGATTTGATAGTATTAAAAGTTATATGATTGTGACATTATTCATGTTCACATTACTAGTCTCTTAAGATTTTTATTTCACATGAAAAATAGGTACTTACATGATGATTGACAAAAAATCAAGTTGAAAAGTTGATCTTTTGTATTGAAGGGACAGAAAAAAGTGTATGAAACTAATAATTATATATAGAATCATTAAAAAAAAAAAAACTTAGCTTTCGTGTGATGATATTAACGGAACTTTCCATATAGAATATTGCATCCCCACATTTAACATCAAACCTTTGACTTAAATTTTTTAATTTTCCCTTGAATTTAGTTAATCTCAGCTGGTATTCCTCAAAAATCTAGTTGATTCACTTCCTGTCTTACAGGCTAGATTATTTTAACACTAATTTTTATTACAATATCTCTTAATATTAACAGAAGAAATATAGTTTCTACTAAAATTCTTAACATAATTTTTTTAATTTAAAATTTTAAAATAATGTTATTTTATTTGATTAATTTGGACTTCAAGCTGTTCGAGCAATCCTAACTTGAGCTCAATCTAAAGTCCAAAATAAAAAAATAAATTTAATTTAAAACTCGATCAACTTAAGTCAGGTTAGACAAAAATTGTCATTTCAATTGTACTAATAATGTTTTTTTTTCCTATAAATAAGCATCTGGTGCCAACTAAAAGTGAAGCCAAGAAACAAAAAAAGGAAGTATAATCGCAAAGTAGATATCGATGAGTAAGATTGATCAACTTGTACAAAGATTAGAGTTCATGAGACATACTAAAACATATAATAATGGACAACTGGATGAAACTTCAGCTATGTAAGTAACAAATCTACAATATCTATATAGTCTAATCAAGGTTGGTTACGAGAAAGAGTTCGAGCTCGACCCTCTGGCATTGCCATTAGAACTGAGAGGAAGAGTCCCATTGACAGTAATCCAGTTACATAACACTGATGTTAGAAGTAAAGATAGTAGTTTAGGTCAGGGCTTAGGGTTTATGTCCCTTTTCGAACCAAGCAATCATCAGGAACCGTACGATGGCTTTCACAAACATTGCCAAGAACCTCAAACATTTGGCCCTCTTCTTCTCCACTTCTCTCACTTGCTTCTTTTCCGGATGCAAACCTGCGATCGTCTGGTGATCAGGTTCTAGAGGGTGGCGTGGAAAACTAAAGTAAGTGACTGGAACCTTGTGCTTGTCATCCACTGTTGTAACTTCGTTTTCTGCTAAAAGATGAGGTGGTGGTGATGAATCGAAGCACTCCTCACACTCCCATTCTAGATAATCTGTGCCTGCCATTGCCAATGCTTCTATAGAAACCGCCATTTATGGTTTGTAGCATGCAAGCTGAACAAATCTATTATATTCAATCTTCTTTCTCCATGTGGTAATGTTCTTGCTGGTATGTGGACATATATATATAAGTTCTGCTTTTCTCTGAGAATTTCGTAACTAGTTCTACTTGTAGAAAAGTCTACTGCGTGACAGATTTGATCGATGCTGGGTTGAGGAAGAGTACGGACTTTCCTTCTTTAAACATCACGGGTTTCAGAAACGTTAAGATGCATTCCTCTCGTGATCATTTCATTGGACATTTTTTTCTAATTTCCCTCGTGCAATACTCAACCATTCTTTCGTATTAGGATCAATTGGTCTGCACCTCAGTTTGATCTCTTAAAAATTATAGTTTGACTTTGGTTCTAAATTCAATTCAATTCAGATTGAGACTAAACTAATATAGTTTTGCCAAATTGATTCATTCGATTTGCACTATTTGAACTGCGCCAAATAACTCCATTAAGCTTAAGATCAGATTGAAGTCCAATCAACTTGAGTCGGGTCGATTCAAATCTAGTATATCTCATTACAGCAAAAGTGCCAAAACTTCAAAAGTGAAATTGAATATGTGCTCATCTCATTGGTAAGTTTTTTCTAATACTCCACATGCAATAGCCTGGACCACTGACTCATTCCTATTTCTTAAAAATGCAATTTAAATGGAGATTAAATAACGTTATTTTATTGATTTAGTTCGGTCAAATTGAAATTAAGTTAAGTCAATTCTTTTAAACTTGAGATCATATCAAAGTTCTATTAATTAAAATTGGATTAGGTTGATTACAATTTATTAGCCTATTTCGTTTTAAAGAAAAAAGCTAAAGTTAAATTTAATATGTGATTTTGGAATTATGGATACCAATTCTTGATCATTAATTAGTTAATTTTAATTATATATACAATTAAGAAAAAGAGTAATCACTAAGAAGATTGATGACAATCAAATTATTAAGTAACAAGGGCATTCGGAATTAAATTGTAGCTAGCATTCTAAGATCAATATTATTTTTTAGTAAAAGCGTCTATTGTGAATAAAGTTAATAGGGTGGAAGTTTCATTCCAACTGACACTACGTGTGTATTATGTCGCAATGCGGATGAGGATCATGATCACTTGTCCTTCGAATGTGGATACACTAAAGCCATATGGAGTAGGATACAAAACTTGGTGGATGCTGTGAACCATTCATTTGAGCGGGAACAGACTTTAAATCTATTCATTACCTTCCCCAGCAGACCAATAAGAAGGCAGTCCTTCGTAAACTAACATTCACCACTTCCATATACATGAAATGAAAAAGAACGCAACTGTCGAATCTACCAGCAAAAGGAGCTTGACAAATACCATATCTAGTTGAGAATATCGTGAATTGGATGAGAGCGGCAATGGTAGCAAAAAATGTCACTTCCCTACTTACTGCAACTATGAGAACTACGTGACAATTATAGCTTCTGGTATTTTTCTGTGTGATCTGTAATTAAACTTCACTCCCTCTTTTTTTAGTTGTTGATAAGCACCTAGTTAGCTAGAAATTTAGAGTTGGTGTGACTTACTATATTTTGTTAAAATTAGGTTCATTTTAGTTCATAAGTTAAGGGAGAGTCTTAAAACAACTAATAAAAGTTATTTTTTGTGATCATAAGATCATAGGTTCGAATAACGGAAACAGTTTCTTTATAAAAATTACAAAGAAAATGTTACGTATATTGATGACCCTCTTTCAACCCTCATAAAGCGAGGAGCCTTGTGCACGGAGTACGTTAACTTTGATTTTTTAGTTCTTCAATTATATTTTTTTACCAAATTAAACTTAAATTTTTTATTGATTAAATCCATAAAAAAATTATTAGGTAGAGGGAAAATACGGTCAATTTAAAATTGTTTGATAATAAATAAAATTCTAAAATTAAATTGAAAAACTATAAAGTTAGAAGACCAAATTGAAGTAAAAGTTTAAGGAAGAATTCATATTTTTTATTTTAATATATATTCAGATGAAGATTCAACCTTGGACCAAACTTAATAATCTATATGTACAAAGGATAGTTACATTAAGAACAAATTTTGGTGAATGAAATTTTAAATTTTAAAAAAACATTAAATAATATTAATTTTGAGATAATAAATATCAATTTGTATAATTAAAATTAATTTATAAATATCAAATATAATTAATTTTTAAATAAAACAATTCAAAAATATAAAAATAAATTATTTTTCAATAGGAAATCGCCAAAATATAACTTTGATAGTAGCTCATTCAGGGGTTGTTGGTTCGCATGGGAGAATGGTAATAGAAATGAGAATGAATATAATGAGAAATGGGAATGGATATTATCATTATAATTATGATGGTTGCTTAAAAGAAAATAACGATTATCATTACTATTGATAATAGTTGGTTTGTAAAATATATTAAGAAATGAAAAGTTATTTTTATTTAATTATAATGCAATTAATTAATTAATAATAATAATTTATTTAATTATATTTTAATTAATTAATTAATTATATTTTAATTGATCAATTAGTTATATTTTAATTGATTAATTAGTTACAATATTTTAATTAATGAATAATTATATTCTAATTAACTACTTATATTTTAATTAATTATAATAATTAATAATTTTAATTTTAATTAAAATATTAATTAATTATATTTTAAATGATTATTTTTAATTTATGCACTCTAATTATAATGACAAAATGTTTAAAATCAAGTATATTGCGATTTTTCCTTTCCAATAGCTCTTGAAGAAAAAAAGTACTCTAGTATTTTCTTACATCAATATATCATTAGTTATATAATATCTTCAAAATATAGTTTAATCATTCAAAATATTATGCAATTTATTGACACAACCATAATATTCACCATTCCTTGTTATAGTAAAATCAAATCACATAGTTTAATACAATTTGCATTCCTCTGATAATGCAAATAATGCTATATTTTAAATAATTAATAAATAATATTTTAATTAATTACATTGTAATTAAATAATTAATTATTTTTTAATTAATTAATTACGTTTTAATTAATTACATTTTAATTATATTTTAATTAATTACATCTTAATTATATTTTAATTAATTAATTATATTTTAATTAACTTATTAGATTTTAATTAGACTTTAATTAATTAATTATATTTTAATTATATTTAATTAAAAATTAAAAAATATTAGTGTTGGTAGGAATCAAACTCATTCCTCCCACACATAGAGGATATGAACCATTACCTAAAATTTGGGTATGAAAAAACTATTCAATCAATCATAATAACTAACGAACCTTTACCATTCATTTCATTTCCATTGATTTATTCTCATACCCCTTAACCAAGCACCCCCTTAGTTTTACAATAAGAAAATAGATTTCAAAGTGTATAGTTCTTTTAAATTTTTGTAATTCAGTATTTAAGTCTTAAAAAATTTATTAAATATTTAATATTTCAAAATCATTATAATTCAAATTAAAATATTGTTTTTATTAGTTTTTAATTAAAGCAAACATTAACAGAAATATCGTTTTTATTTGAATTACACAATTTTTAAAAAATTAATCGTTAAATTAAAAATTTTAAAAATATACAATTTTAATTTTGCTGTCCCGTTTTATAATTAACTTGTCTTTAACACGGTAAGTTAGGCTCAACCCACTTCTTAAACTTCGAGTAAAACACAGGCACGTTAGACGAGTTCACATGCAGGTGCTCTTGTTTTATTTTCTTGCACTGCGAGGACACGTTTATCGAAGACTTAACTGTATATTATTATAGTAAGACGAAGGTAAGGGGAACTGGGAAGGCACCAACCAAGTGTCTAGAATAGATCACAAAAAGCCTGTCACTGTGGTTTCTTGTACGTGGACAGATCGAAAACTAGCATTACTTACTGAAAGAACCAAACCTTGTCTGCCTTCGATGTATCAGACAAGTTCGGAAGAAAATATTGACTTAATTTTGGACCTTTCACGTTAATTTAACTACGTTTGTATTAAAGTTGAATGGTTTTAATAAATATTATTAGAAACGAAATTTAGGCAATTCGGATATATTTAAAAAGATATCCTAATATTTCAGTGAGAAAAGATGTGAAAAAAATAGTATTAAGAAAGTGTAAGAGAAGAAAAAAAGAAAAAACTGCAGTTTCTTAAATTTGAATTAAAAGTATCAAAGTAAAAAATAGAAGTGAAGTAACTAATGTTTTAAAAACTGAACTAGAAGTTAAAATTAGTAAGAGAAGATGTTTAAGATTTAACAGATTCAACAGTTATTAGACTGTTATAATACCTGTTAAAGATATGCTTAAAAAAGATTATTTTTACCTGTCAAAGAATTTGAAGTTTAATTAAAAAAATTGTTAAATGAAAATTAATTAATTTATTTTAGTTTATAGAAATTTATTAATTTAGGGTATACTTGGTTGAGAGTTTATTAATGGAAAGAAATAGAATATAATATTATTATATCGTTTGAGATAAGAGTTTATAATAAAATGGAATAGAATGTGATAAAAGAAGAGGATTTCATATTACATCTTATTCTATCATAAACAGTAAAAATAAGAAATCTCCTATTTGGAGAGGTTTAAAATAGAATGTAAAATGATAAACAACTTTTCACTATATTACATTATAAATCCCTCTTCTAAATAACATTTTACTATATTACATTACGAACCTTTCCGTCTTTCCCAAACAACAATTTTTTAATATTACATCCATTTACCTTCCATTTTATTATAAATTATTCCATCATATTAAATACCTTACGTTCAACCAAACATAGCCTTAAAATAATCAATCGGTTAATTAATAAACTGATTAATTTTAATAAAAAGATTTATTAAAGTAAATAGAATCAAAACATTAAAAATTTAATTAAAAATTAGCTGATTCAAGATTTTAGCTGACCGAATCAGTTAAAATTTTAATTATTAAAAATAACAATATATTTGCATTTCATTTGCTAAACAACTGCCACCATATGGGATTTGATATTATTAAAAGTCATATGATTAAGTCATTATTCATGTTCACATTACCATAGTCTCTCAAGATTTTTATTTCACATGAAAAATAGGAACTTACGTGATGATTGGCAAAAATCAAGCTGAAAAGTTGATCTTTTGTATTGAAGGGACAGAAAAAAGTGTACGAAATTAATGATGTTATATAGAATTAAAAAAGAAGAAGAAGATAGCTTTCTTGTGATCATATTAACTTAATTTTACATATAGAATATTACATTCCCACATTTAATATGAAACCTTGAATTTAGTTAATCTCAAGCTGGTATTCCTCTGGAATCCAGTTGATTCACTTCCTGTCTTACAGGCTAGATTATTTTAACACTAACTTTTATTACAATATCTCTTAATAATAACGTAAGAAAGACGGTTAACATAGTTTTTTTAATTTAAAATTTTAAAATAATGTCATTTTATTTGATTAATTTAGATTTTAAGCTGGCCAAGTTCAAATAGTCGTAACTCGAGCTCAATCTAAAGTCCAAAATAAAAAAAGAATTTAATTTAAAACTCAATGAACTTGAGTCGGATTGAACAAAAATTGTCATCTCTAATTAGTACTATGTTATCGGCGATTTTTCTATTAACTAGAACTGTGTGATATGAAGTTTCATAGCAAACAAATATAGACTAGTCTCATTCTATCTAAAGTTAACGAATTAAAGATAATTTGATTGAATTTATATTCGAATTTAAATTTAAGTGATTAGAATTAAATAAGTTTGAACTCAAAATCTTTTTAGTAATTATTATGCTCTTCACTTAATTATGTTAAAACTTAAAACCATATAATTTATGTCTTTGACATAAATGACACTCTTTTTTTTTTTCCCTTTTGCTCTCTATTGTACTAATAATGTTATTTTTTTTCTATCAATAAATATCTGGTGCCTATTAGTGAATATATAAAATTAATTAAATTAGTCTCATACAAAATTTAAGTTTTTGTGGTAAAATGGCCTCTTAACGTAGCATAGCAACAAAGTAGATATCGATGAGTACGATTGATCAACTTGTACAAAGATTAGAGTTCATCACGAGACATGTTAAAACATACTATAATGGACAACCGGAGAAAACTTCAGCTATGTAAGTAACAAATCTACAGTATCTATGTAGTCTAATCAGGGTTGGTTACGAGAAAAGAGTTCGAGAGCTCGACCCTCCGGCATTGCCATCAGAACTGAGAGGAAGAGTCCCATTAACCGTAATCCAGTTACGTAACACTGATGTTAGAAGTAAAGATAGTAGAATTTCGTAACTAGTTCTACTTATAGAAAAGTCTACTGCATGACAGATTTGATCGATGCTGTTGAGGAAGAGTACGGACTTTCCTTCTTTAAACATCACGGGTTTCAGAAACGTTAAGATGCATTCCTCTCGTGATCATTTCATTGGACATTTTTTTCTAATTTCCCTCGTGCAATACTCAACCATTCTTTCGTATTAGGATCAATTGGTCTGCACCTCAGTTTGATCTCTTAAAAATTATAGTTTGACTTTGGTTCTAAATTCAATTCAATTCAGATTGAGACTAAACTAATATAGTTTTGCCAAATTGATTCATTCGATTTGCACTATTTGAACTGCGCCAAATAACTCCATTAAGCTCAAGATCAGATTGAAGTCCAATCAACTTGAGTCCGGTCGATTCAAATCTAGTATACCTCATTACAGCAAAAGTGCCAAAACTTCGAAAGTTAAATTGAATATGTGCTCATCTCATAGGTAAGCTTTTTTCTAATATTCCACATGCAATAGCCTGGACCACTGACTCATTCCTATTTCTTAAAAATGCAATTTAAATGATTAAATAACGTTATTTTATTGATTTAGTTCGGTCAAATTGAAACTAAGCTAAGTCAATTCTTTTAAACTTGAGATCATATCAAAATTCTATTGATTAAAATTGGATTAGGTTGATTACAATTTATTAGCCCTATTTCGTATTAAAGAAAAATGCTAAAAGTTAAATTTAATATGTGATTTTGGAATTATGGATACCAATTCCTGATCATTAAGTAATTATTTAATTTTAATTATATATACAATCAAGAAAAAGAGTAATCACTAAGAAGATTAATGACAATCAAATTATTAAGTAACAAGGGCATTCGTAATTAAATTCTAGCTAGCATTCTAAGATCAATATTATTTTTTAGTAAAAGCATATATTGTGAATTAAAGCTAATAAAAGTTAATAGGGGAGAAGTTTCATGCCCACTAACACTACGCATGTATTATGTCATAATGCGGATGAGGAAACTTGGGTGGATGCAGTGAACCATTCATTTGAGTGGGAGCAGATTTTAAATCTATTCATCACCTTCTCCAGCAGACTAATAAGAAGGTAGTCCTTTATAAACTGGCATTCACCTCTTTCATATACATGATATGGAAAGAATGCAACTCTCGAATCTACCAACAAAAGGAGCTTGACCATCTAGCTGAGAATATCATGAATTGGATGAGAGCGGCAATGGTAGCAAACAATGTCGCTTTCCTACTTACTGCAAATATGAGAACTATGTTGCAGTTATAGCTAAAACAATTTGGTCTAGATTTTTCTTATTTATTTAGTATCGAAGGTTACAATATATATAGCTGTATAACTGCACTAGTTTAGGAGCTAACTTCTGTACATTTCAAAATGCAGAATAAATGTAGAATATTTGATTATTGCTGATTTGCAGAAACCGATTGAATGGTTTTGAATAGCTTAAGCTGAAATGGACGGAAATCCTGCTAGTTTGAATGAAAGGAAATCTTGTTGGCGGGAAGTTTGGACTTTAAGTCAAGGAACTGAGACTTGTGTAAAGGTTTCGTGAGAATGTCAGCGAACAGATCTTTGCTAGACACAAATGAAACCTGGAGACGTTTATGTCTTACCTCATCTTGGACAAAGTGGAAGTCTATCTTGAGATGTTTAGAGCAAGAGTGGAAAACAGGATTGGTTGCGAGGTATGTTGCAGAAACATTATCACACAGCAACCTTGGAGGCATAGGGAGTTGTATCCTAAACTCTTTTAACAATGATTGTAGCCATTTAATTTCGGAGGCTGCGATTTTAAGGGCTCGATATTTTGCATCTGTACTCGATCAAGCCATTGTATTCTGCTTTTTTGAAGACCACGAAACGATATTGGGACCATGATATACAATATAACCTGTTGTGCTTTTTCTATCTCGAAGATCACATCCCTAATCGGCATCAGAATAGGCCAACAAGGTTGGTCAGTGACAATGTCGAATAATGAGACCATGATGCATTATGCCATGAAGATAGCAGAGAATTCGCTTGACGGCTAGCCAATTATTAACCGAAGGGGAGTGCATAAATTGGGATGTTTTATTAACTGCCATTGTTATATCTGGGCGGGTTAAATTCAAGTACTGCAGGCTTCCCACTATATGGCGGTATAGCTTAGGATCATGAAATGGTTTAGCTTGAGCGTATATATCCATGGTTTGGGAAGATGCTGGTGTTGCAATTGCGAAAGCTTCGTGCATCGTTGCGTGATATAGTACGTCCTGAATGTATTTGGTTTGATGAAGATGAATGTAGCTCCTTTTTGCCGTGACTTCCACCCCTAGGAAGTAAGTCAATGGACCTAAGTCCTTTACTGCAACATGATTAGTGAGACCAGAAATAATATTTTGAAGTAGGACAGGAGATGAACCTGTTAAAATGAGATCGTCAACATAAACCAAAAAGTAAGCAACATTTGAGCCATAATTGTAGATGAAAAGTGATGTGTCGGCCTATGATCCTTTAAAACCAAGTTTTAAAAGTGCATGCATGAGACAATTGTACCAGGATTGAGGTGCCTGTTTTAATTCATATAAGGATTTTTTAAGAGCACAAACATGACTAGGAAAATTGCGATCAGTGAATCCTTGTGGTTGTTCCATAAAAACGGGTTCATCAAGTTGTCCATGTAAAAAGGCGTTGGAGACGTCAGGTTGACGTAGCGATCAATTGTTCCATCCGGTTTATGTTTGATTCAAAAAATCCATTTGCATCCTATTATATTTGATGCATGTTCTCGAGGAACTAGATCCCATGTACCATTCATCATCAAGGCATCAATCTCCTCTCCCGTTGCCTTTCTCCACACTTAGTGTTTGGCAGCTTCTGTATAATTTGATGGTGCCGTAGTGGGGTATGTGTTGTGGGCTTTTGGTTTTAAGGAGCCTGTTTTGGACCTAGTGACCATTGGATAAGTGTTGGTACTTGGTGGGTTATAGGATGAGAAGTTGACATTTAGTGAAATTTCTGGTTGACTTATTGGTACTGATTGTGGTACTACAAGATCAAGTGAGGCAGGTGGATATACGACATGTGTTTGGTCGTCGACAATAGGTGTTGTGGTAAGATTTATATGTGGAGTTATTGTGGGTTGCTGAGCTACGGAACTTGGGCCGACTGGTGGTAGTGTTTGGGCGATTGGTTTTGGTAATGGACTATTATTTGGTTTTGGTAATGATTGTATGGTGGGGAAGGTAGGAACTGTTAGGATAACGGATCCTTGATCAATGCTCTTGAATGGGAAATCCTGCCCATCAAATAAAATATGGCATGAGTAAAAATTTTTAAAAGTACTCAAGGACATACATTTATAACCTTTATGTAATGTACTATATCCCAAAAAAACACACGGAGTGGAACGAGATTCTAATTTATTTTTGGTATAAGGTTTAAACCAAGGAAAATAGAGACATCCAAAAACAAGAAAAAAATTGTATTCCGGGTGACGGTGAAATAATTTTTCAAATGGGGTAAGGTGATTGAGTTTGGGTATGGACAACCTGTTGATGGAATAAACAGCTGCAGAAAATGCATGATCCCAATATTTGTGTGGTACAGCAGAGTGATACAAAAGTGCTCTTCCAGTTTCAGTAATGAGATGATGTTTACGCTTGACACAGCCATTTTGTTCAGGCGTATGCGGGCATGAACTTCGTTGAATAATGGCATTAGCAAATTGGTTTTTTTTTTTAGAGCTTGAAATTCCCCACCCCAGTTTGATTGGAATTGTTTGATAGGAATGCCAAAATATTTTTCAAAAACTGCCCAGAATTTAACAAAGGAATTAATAACTTCAGATTTATGCTTGAGAAAATAAATCCATGTAAATTTGCTAAAGTGATAAAAAAGATAACATAGTATTGATAACCATCAATGGTAGGGATAGGAGCAGGTCCCCATAAATCGGAGCATATAAGTTCAAGTGGTGATTTTGCTTCATATGAGGATTCTTGAAAGGGTAACTTGTGGGTTTTGCTTACAGAACAAGTTTCACATAAAGAGTGCATAGACTTGGTAGATACTGATAAATTATGTTGTTGAAGAATTTTATTAATGGTTGGGTAGGAAGCATGGCCAAGTCTATTGTACCAATCTTGAAAAGTGACCGAATGACAAGAAGGAGGACATGTGGTGTTGGACATGGGATTGAGAGCATAAAGACCATCCTTAATCTGTCCCTTGTGGATGTCACGCCCCGTTGGGATATCCTTAATGACAAAACAATCAGGGAAAAATTCAAGTGAGATGTTATTTGATTTAGAAAATTGACTAACAGATAAAAGATTAATGTTAGAGGAGGGAACATGGAGAATAATATCAAGAGAGAACTGATTTTTATTGAAAAGTAAAGTATTGGAACCAATGTGAGAAATTAGAATGCCTTTAACATTGCTTAAGGTTACTTTGTCTGTGCCTGAGTACTCTGAGTGTAATCCAAGGTTTTCCAGATCAGGAGTCAAATGATGAGTGGCACCGCTATCTACAATCCATTGGTTGGGTGAATTAGGGGAGGTGGAGGATAGGAAATTTGTTGGTTTGAGTGTGTTTTGGGTGGGTTGATTGTATTTGGGGCTCGGTTATTTGTTGGATATGTGTCCTACACCGTTGCAGTTGAAGCAAATAGGAGTGAATGCGTTGGGAGAATTAGGTGCATGAGAAAAATGACCTCGTCCTCTTCCATTGCTGGGATTAAAGTTATGATCACCACGGCCTCTTGTGCCTCTGCCTCAGTTGGAGTGGTGTTGTTTAATGGTCATGTGTGCCATAGCTGGTGTGAAGTCAAATTGGGAGGAGCTTTTTAGTTACATTTCTTCACTTAGTAGTAGTCTGAATAAATCATCAAATGTCACAGGAGTAAGCCTTGCTTCAATACTCCATGCAAATGAACGGAATTCAGGTCCAAGACCTTGTAAAATATAGTCTACAAGATCCTCTTCAGAGATGACATGATTGAGAGAAATCAATTGGTCATAGATTCGTTTGGCACGCTCCATATATTTAGGAATGTCATCAGTGCCTTTTTCAAGTTTGTGTAAAGATTGTTTGAGGCTGCGTATTTGAGCTCTAGAGCCAAAAGCATATGTTATAGATAACCGATTCCAAGCATCATAAGCAGTGGTACATCCAACTACTTGTGAAATGACAGATTTAGATAAGGAGCTTAGGATCCAGCTCAAAACAAGTTGGTCTTTCATAAACCAAGTTTGATATTCAGAATTTGGTTGGCCATCAATGTGGGTTGGTGGAGCAGTGATGTTTCCATTTATGTGAGAAGAGAGGTTATCTGCAGAAAGGAGGGATAATATTTGAGTTCTCCATAATAGATAGTTAGAGGAGGTGAGCTTAATGGTGACTTGATGATGAATAGAAGGTAGGATTGTTGGAATAGAGGATGTTGAAGACGAAGCCATCGAGAAAGGACTTGCCCAGAAAAAAAATGTTGAAGTGAAGAACGATAAAAGAAAGGAGGGTGCTTAGGCCAAGAATTGCTCTGATACCATAAAACAATTTGGTCTAGATTTTTCTTATTTATTTAATAACGAAGGTTACTGTATATATAGATGTATAACTACACTAGTTTAGGAGCTAACTTCTGTACATTTCAAAATGTAGAATATTTGATTATTGCTGATTTGTAGAAATCGATTGAATGGCTTTGAATAGCTTAAGCTGAAATGGACGGAGATCCCGCTGATTTGAATGAAAGGAAATCTTGTTGGCTTTAAATGGAATCTCGAGTCACAAGGAGATGTCAATAGCTTCTTGTATTTTTCTGTTGTAGTAGCAGTGATTTGTAATTAGACTTCATTCCCTCTTTTTTTAGTTGTTGACAAGCACCAAGTTAGCTAGAAATCTAGAGTTGGTGTGACTTACTGTATTTTGTTGTAGCTTCAGCTATAGTAATATACTCAATTATTTTATTTCCAAAAAACAATAGTGTTTATATTAGTATACATGGCACTTTTACATAATTCTTAAAGAAAATGTGAATAAACAAATAAAATTCAGGACTCCAATATAGGAAAAAAATGTTCTACATTTGATATTGAACTTTAAAATTAGGTTCATTTTAGTTCGTCAATTGAGGGAGAATCTTAGAGTAACTAATAAAAGTTTTTTTTTGTGACCATAAAATCATATATTCGAATAACGGAAACAACTTCTTTATGAAAATTACAAAGGAAATGTTGCGTATATTGATGACCTTCCTTCGATCCTCACAAAGCGAGAAGCCTTGTGCACAAAATACGTTGACTTTGATTTTTTTAGTTCTTCAATTATATTTTTTTACCAAATTAAACTTAAATTTTTTTATTGGTTAAATCCATAAAAAAATTATTAGGTAGAGGAAAAATACTGTCAATTTAAATTTGGTCGATAATAACATAAAATTCTAAAACTAAATTGAAGTAAAAGTTTAAGGAAGAATTCATATTTTTATTTTAATATATATTCAGATGAAGTTTCAACCTTGGTCAAACTTAAGAATCTATATGTACAATGGATAGTTACATTAAGAACAAATTTTGGTGAATGAAATTTTAAGTTTTAAAAAATACATTAAATACATATTAATTTTGAGATAATAAATATCAATTTATATAATTAAAATTAATTTATAAATATCAAATATAATTAATTTTTAAATGAAAAAATCAAAAATATAAAAATAAAATTTTTTTTCAATAGGAAATCGCCAAAATATAAGTTTGATAGTAGTTCATTTAGTTTTACAATAAGAAAATAAATTTCAAAGTGTATAATTCTTTTAAATTTTTGTATTTCAGTATTTAACTTTTAACAAATTTATTAAATATTTAATATTTCAAAATCAATATAATTCAAATTAAAATATTGTTTTTATTAGTTTTAAATTAATAGTAAACAATTAACAGAAATGTCGTTTTTATTTGAATAACACAATTTTAAAAATAATCATTAAATTAATTTTTTAAAAATATAAATTTTAATTTTTCTGTCCCGTTTTATAATGAACTTGTCTTAAATATATTATTTAACAAAACAAATCTGAACACGGTAAGTTAGGTTCAACCCACTTCTTAAACTTCGAGTAAAACACGTGCAGGTTAGACGAGTTCACATGCAGGTGCTTTTGCTCCTTTAGTCTTATTTTCTCGCACCATATTCACTGCGAGGTGTAACAGAGAAAGAAAAATGAAAAATAGATGAAGAAGAGAGAAATGAAGAATGAATTTTTCGCATCTCATTCAACAGCTGTATAGTAGCTTATATACAAGCTTGTTAGTAACTGCTTCCAATAGATTTTGTTAGTAACTATATTACAGTTAATAACTAACTAATCAACTTCTACATTAATATATTGTAACATCCCCTCTTCAAGTTGGAATTGGTTGTGAAACCATTCCTAACTTGGCAATGATGACTTCAAACTGTGGATTGCTCAGTGATACCGTCAAAACATCAGCAAGTTGTAGATGAGTCGAAACATACATTGGATTAATAAAGCCTTCCTTAATCTTGTTACTCACTATATGGAAATCAATTTTCAAGTGTTTAATACGTTTATTAAACTCTGGATTTTCAGTGATATATAACGCTGATTTACTGTCACACCATAACGGAATTAGTGTGTTAAGTTTCACCTTAAAATCCTGAAGCAAATAACTCACCCATTGGAGTTCATATACTGCTAAACTCATGCTTTGATATTTTACTGTATGTGATTTATTGGATGAAGAGGAAGGAAGATAAAAAGATCGCGAGGTGATTATGTATAGATTGCCTATGACTCGACTAATAGTAATGAGAGCTTTACTCTGTTGGTCTTGTATGTAACAGCAAGAAGGAAAACAAGAAACAAACACATTAGCATCTTTAGTAATTCTGTTGACAGAAAGCAAATTGAATTTGAAGGAAGGAATAAGTAGAACATATTTAAGTTGAAGGGTAGAATGTAAAGTAACATGGCCTGAATGTTTGACATGTTTAATACTATTATCAGCGTGATGAATAGGTATAGGGAACTGGAGTTGTGCAATATTTTTCATAGATCTTTCATCAAAACACATATGATTGGATGCTCTATTATCAACTCTCCAGATATCACTTGAATTAAGTGAATAAGCATTAAGAATATGCTTTTAGCTACTTGACCTGCAAAATTTACAAGATCAGTCACCATGTTTACATATTCTTCAGCAGGTTACTTTCCTTTAAGGATTCTGGACATCTCTTGTTGAAATAATGAATTCACCATGCTAGCAAGATTATCATCAGCAGCCAAACTATCTACAGGTGTTGTATCAAATTGCTCTTGGTGCACCGGGTTAGCCATTTCTCCTCTCTTTTCTACTGCTTTCTTTTCTTTCAATGCTTTGAACCAATCTGGAAAACCATGGATTTTAAAGCATGAATCCCTTGTATGACCAGTCACATTACAGTGATCACAAAATCTATCTTTCTTGTTAGCCTCTTTTCGTTTATAACTGCTGCCCTTAGTATTGGAGTTCTTGGCCAAAAGAGCACTAGCTTCAGTAACATTACTACCATAAACCATACTTGTCTTTATTTTTCTACTCTCAGGACTATAGAATAAGCTTTATCTATGTTAGGCAAGGGCTCAAGATTCTGAATCTGACTTCTCACATTATCAAATGTTGGATTAAGTCCTATCAGGAATTGCATTAGTCTAATAGATTCCTCTCTCTCAACCAGTAGAACAATTAATTCACAACCACGTCCATTACAAGTACAACTAGGTAGAGGCATAAGTCTATTTAATTCTTCCCAACATCGATTCATTTTGCTATAATAGGCAATAACAGAATCAGTACTCTGTTCCAAAGAATAAACTTCTCTTTGCAATTGATACCTAAAAGGACCATTGTTCTCTCCAAGCCTTTTCTCAATCGTATCCCATAACACCTTAGAACTAGCACAATAGATGAAGTTATCAGACATCTCCTTAGTCATAGAATTCAAAAGCCACACCTTAATTATGGAATCAACTTTCTTCCATTTCTTGTAGAGATTAGGACTCGTAGGAGCAGGAAAACTTCCATCAATGAAACACATCTTGTCTTTAGCTTCAAGACTGGTTCCAACAGCTATACTTGAGGTGAGATAATTGTTACATGTGAGAGGAGAAGCAACCAGAAGCATTCCTAGATGATCAAAACTCTACAAATGTAATGGATCTCCGTCAACATCTCCAACACCATGATTCATTACTGCAGAAGGAGCTTCATGAACAACATCACCATGTGAGGTAGCCATGGCTTGAAAGAAATCTGAATTATCTATTAAGACACAGTATAAATTCGATCGGCTTGCTTTGATACCATGTAACAGAGAAAGAAAAATGAAAAACTGATGAAGAAGACAGAAATGAAGAATGAATTTTTCGTATCTCATTCAACAGCTGTACAGTAGCTTATATACAAGTATGTTAGTAACTGCTTCTAACAGGTTCCGTTAGTAACTACATTACAGTTAATAACTAACTAATTAACTTCTACATAAATATATTGTAACAAGAGGACACGTTTATCGAAGACTTAACTGCATATTATTATAGTGAGACAAAGGTAAGGGGAAATAGGAAGGCACCAAGTGTCTAGAATGGATCAAAAAGCCAGTCACTTTGCTTTCTTGTACGTTTCTTGCAGACAGATCAAAAATTAGCATTACTTACTGAATGAACCAAACCTTGTCTACCCTTGATGTATCAGACAGGTTCGGAAGAAAATAATAAATAAATAAAAAGCTCTGACTTAATTTTGGACTGTCCACATTAATTTAATTATGTTTGTATTAAAGTTGACTGGTTTTAATAAATATTATGAGAGACGAAATTTAGGTTGTTCGGATATATTAAAAAAGATATCTTAATACTCTAGTGAAAAGATATGAAAAAATAGTACTTAGAAAGTGTAAGAGAACCAAAAAAAGAAAAAAACTGTAGTTTCTTAAATTTGAATTAAAAGTATTAAAGTAAAAAATCGAAGAGAAGTGAAAATAATCAATGTTTTAAAAACCGAGCTAAAAGTTAAAATCAGTAAGAGAAGAGGTTTATGATTTAAAATGTTCACTAATTATTACACTGTCATAATACTTGTTAAAGATTAAATAAAATTTAAGAATTTGAAAAATGCTTAAAAAAGATTATTCTTACCTGTCAAAGAATTTGAAGTTTAATTAAAAAAGAAATTGTTAAATGAATATTAATAGATTTATTTTAGTGCTGGAACCCCTCCCTGGCGAGTCACGGGCCCGACGTCCTATGTGACATCTGGACGCGTGTCCCACGAGGGAGGAATTCCCCACCAGGTCAAACTTAAAACAAAACAAACTCATTTAACTTACCTCCGATCCTTTCACTTTGATTTAATTCATAGATTTCAAAAGTAAAATCCAAAAATTATCAATTTCATAGAAAGGTAGAAAAATGTCTTAGAAAACCAACGCTTCGAAAATCAAGTCAATCGGAGGTCGGAAAAAAAAGTTATGGCCAAAAGGAAAAATCAGAAAGAAAATATAAAAAAAGAAATCAGGAACTTGATGGTAGTGGCGTTGCGATCGTGAGCATCTCGCGACCTCGAGCGCTCACGATCGTGGGGCAATCGCGATCGCGAGTCCTCACGTTGCGCGCACCTCGCGAGCGGGAGCGTTCGCGATTGCGAGCCGCTCGGGCTCGCAAGGAGCCGCGAGTCCAAGCCCTGCTCGCTCTCGCGAACTCCAAAATTTGTAAATTTGATATCAATAAAAAGCTAAAAGGAAACTCTACAACTTTCCTGAAGGATTCAAAAACCAATTTGATCTCTCAGAGCATTACAAACCACTGCAAAGAGACTACCTGTTAAAACCATCCTAAAACAGCATCAGAAATTTCTAAACATCATAACTTTTCACTTTATGGGCAGAAAATCACATACTTCATATCATCATAAAGAGAAAAAGAAAATCCACAACTTTCATGAAGACCTAAGAACAATTTCAAACTCTATGAGGATCAAAAATTCACTCAAAGTTTCTGCCCAGAAATTTGAAATTTTGACAGCACTTGTACCAAACTTCAACAATCCACTTCTTTCAACTCTCACATCTAAAACCAGTACATGATATCTCATTGGAAAGCTATGAAAATTCTCTATATCTTTCCAGAAAACCACTTAACCCAATTCAATCCACACCAATCCAGAATTCACCTCAAAATTAGTACACACAAAATTTATTCTTATGGCAATTTGCAACACAAACACAAAAATGAAATCCATTAGAAACAAATAATACACATACAGTGAAATCTGCATATCTTTCATTAATATCATAAATAAGCATTCTTACAAAGCTTTA
>JANQBM010000220.1:33340769-33381431 GCA_025594535.1 Erythroxylum domingense
CAAATGCAAAAAAATCTAACAAAAATATCACAAATATCTAATATAAAAAATAACATATTTACTAAAAATAAACATTACATATATTAAAAAACACAGATTATGTAAAAATAAACCTTGAAGAAGAGCAAAGAATGTTGGTGGATTCGCTGTTAAAGAAGAGCAAAAAATGCTAGTTGATTCGCTAATGAAGATGCAAAACCAGAGCAGAAGAGGAAAAAGCACAGAAGAAGAAAATGAAATGCATCTGCGGGGTTTCTCATGGCTTATAATGCAAAAAGCTGCACCCCTTCCTTCCCACCCCGCCATTCACAATGGCGGGGTTTCTTATTTTGCTAAATTCATGAGAGCCAGCATTATTGCTGGCTCTTTGAAAAGGCTGGGAGGTGCAGCCTTCCTTCCCACCCTGCCATTCACAATGGCGAGTTGGCCTCAGTCGTCCCACCCGTCATAGTGGTTGGCGGGATGGCCACGTGGTCTCCCCACGTGTTCCCATCCCGCCATCCTGCATGGCGGGGTGTCCCCGTGTTCAATCCCGCCAACCACTATGATGGGCTGTTTTGTACTTTGTCAAATCCGACGGCGGGATGTCCTACATCCACCACTCCCCTTTTATTTTCTCCCACATCACGGACGGAAAATTTATTTTATATCAAATTGAGAATTTAGTCCAATTTATTAGCCCTATTTCTTATTAAAGAAAAAGTGTTAAAACTCTAAAAGTTAAATTTAATATGTGATTTTGGAATTATGGACACCAATTCCTAATCATTAATTAGTTAATTTTAATTATATATACAATTAAGAAAAAGAGTAATCACTAAAAAGAATAATGACATTCAAATTATTGAGTAACAAGGGCACTGGGAATTAAATTCTAGCCAGCATTCTAAGATCAATATTATTTTTTAGTAAAAGAACATATTGTGAATTAAAGTCAATAAAAGTTAATAGGAGGAAGTTCCGTAACAATTGCACTACGTGTGTATTATGTCACAATGCAGATGAGGACCGTGATCACTTGTTCTTCGAATGTGAATATGCTAAAGCCATATGAAAAAGGATACAAAACTTGGTGAATGTGGTGAAACATTCATTTGAGTGGGAGTAGACCTTAAATCTATTCATCACCTTCTCTAATCAAACCAATGAGAAGGCAGTCCTTTGTAAACTGACATTCATCCCTTCCATATACATCATTATCATCACTCAATCTAAAATCCTACAAGAAAGCAAGGTCTGGGAAAGTTTGATAATACTCAGTCTTACCCCTACAAAATAGAGAGGCTATTTTCTGTAGACCCACGTGTGATTATGACATGAAGAACAAAGTAGTATAGTAATAATACAAAAATACAAATAAGTAATGCAGGTTAAAAGAGTAAATAAATAAAACTAAATTTAATTAATTAATGCATAAAATAAATAAATAATAATAGTAATGATATTAATGATAAATACTTAATAATAATAAAATAAGTAAATAAATAAAATAAAATAGAACCAAAGAAGATATGAAACAAGAACTAAAAAGAAAAATAAAAGAACAATAAAAGGTAAAAAGAAGTTTCTTTGTTTGCCTGTTCAATAGATGGAGAAAAAATTGTTCTTGTCGAGGATGATGCTGAGCAAATCATGGTGTTGCACAAAATCGCCAAAATCCAAGACAGAACACAAAGAAGCAGTTCTAATACTAACATCCCAATTTGTTAACTAATAAGGAACACACTGATAGCATCAAATGGCACAAAGTCATAGCAAACTAAAGACAAAAAACAATTATGTTATTATAACATAACCTATCTATCCTGCACTTTGCTTATCTCCAATGGCTCAAATTGATGGCATCAAAACAAGACCAACAAGAAGCACAATAACACTTTCAAATGAGCAGCACAATCACAATGCACAACTTATAATTCTAATACTAGAAGGGCTATGAGGTCACATAATACATCGCAACATGAAATGATAAAACTCATTTAACCCTCATGATCAAAATCACACATAATTAATGCAACTAGCCCGAATCCAAAACTTAGTTGAATAATACTCTCATAGGCAAAATCAAGCGAAAGACATAATTGAGAGTAAAAAAGCTTACTTGGTATGGGAATTTTGGAGCAAAAATTGAGCAAAAATCAAGTGAAAATCTTTGACAGTGAACAAAATTAATCCATGTATATCACTCAAGAAGTTGATTGAAAAACTTACCTAGGTATTTCAAACTTACCCATCTGTTGAAGATGCATTTGCAAAACCCTAGTCAGTGATACTAAATCCAATTGAGCTTTCCAATTTGCTTTAGCATCCTTCTTTTGCTCGATCAGCATTGAATCCTCTTGGTTTAGAGAAGTGCGAGAGAAACCAGGAAGCAACTGTCGAATATACCAACAAAAGGAGCTTGACAAATACCATCTAGCTAAGAATATTTTTCTGTGTTGTAGTAGCAGTGATCTGTAATTAAACTTCATTCCCTCTTTTTTAGTTGTTAACAAGCATTTAGTTAGCTAGAAATCCTTAGTTGGTGTGACTTACTGTATTTTTGTTGTAGCTTTAGCTATAGTAGTATACTCAATCATTTCAATTCCAAAAAACAAAGAGTGCTTATATTAGCATACATGGTACTTTTATATAATTCTTAAAGAAAATGTAAATAAATAAATAAAACTCAGGACTTCAATATAGGAAAAAATGTTCTACATTCGATATTGAACTTTAAAATTAGTTTCATTTTAGTTCGTTAATTGATGGAGAGTCTTAGAGCAACTAATAAAAGTTATTTCTTTGTGACCATAAGCTCATAGATTCAAATAACCGAAACAACTTCTTTATAAAAATTACAAAGGAAAGGTTATGTACATTAATGACCCTCCTTCCCTCACAAAGCGAAGAACCTTATACACGGAGTACGTTGACTTTGATTTATTTAGTTCTTCAATTATATTTTTTTTACCAAATTAAACTTAAATTCGTTTATTGATTAAATCCATAAAATATAATAGGTAGAGTAAAAATACGGTCAATTTAAAATTGGTTGATAATAAAATAAAATTCTAAAATTAAATTGAAAAACTATAAAATTAGAAGACCAAATTGAAGTAAGAGTTTAAGGAAGAATTTATATTTTTTTATTTTAATATATATTCAGATGAAGATTCAACCTTGGACCAAACTTAATATGTACAAAGGATAGTTACATTAAGAACAAATTTTGGTGAATGAAATTTTAAAATTTTAAAAATACATTAAATACATATTAATTTTGAGATAATAAATATCAATTTATATAATTAAAATTAATTTATAAAGATCAAATATAATTAATTTTTAAATAAAATATAAAATAAAATAAAAATTATTTTTCAATAGGAAATCGCCAAAATATAAGTTTGATAGTAGTTCATTTAGTTTTACAATAAGAAAATAAATTTCAAAGTGTATAATTCTTTTAAATTTTTGTCATTCAGTATTTAATTTTTTAAAAATTTTATTAAATATTTAATATTTCAAAATCAACATAATTCAAATTAAAATATTGTTTTACTAGTATTTAATTAATAGCAAACAATTAGCAGAATATCGTTTTTATTTGAACTACACAACTTTTATAAAATTAATCATTAAATTAAAATTTTAAAAATATAAATTTTAATTTTGCTATCCCGTTTTATAATTAACTTGTCTTAAATAAATTATTTAACAAAACAAATCTGAACACGGTAAGTTAGGCTCAACCCACTTCTTAAACTTCGAGTAAAACACATGCACATTAGACGAGTTCACATGCCGGTGCTCTTGCTCCTCTAGTTTTATTTTCTTGCACCATATTCACTGCGAGGACACGCTTATCGAAGACTTAACTGCATATTATTATAGTAAGACGAAGGTAAGGGGAAGGCACCAAGTGTCTAGAATGGATCAAAAAGCCTGTCACTGTGGTTTCTTGTAGACAGATCCAAAACTAGCATTACTTAATAAGCCAAACCTTATCAGACAAGTTCAAAAGAAAATATTAAATAAATAAAAAGCTCTCACTTAATTTTGGACCGTCCACATTAATTTAAGTACGCTCGTATTAAAGTTGACTGGTTTTAATAAATATTAAGAAAGACGAAGTTTAGGTGGATCGAATATATTAAAAAAAGATATCATAATACTCTAACGAAAAGATATCAAAAAAAAAAAAAAAGAACTAAAAAGAATTAGGAAGAAGGTGATAAAAAATAATATGACTCACTTAAAACTTATCGAGGATATGTCCCGCGATAAAAAACTTTAACATACTAAAATACGGATGAAGGATATCTCACATAAAGAAGTTATTATCATTATCTTCGATCTGTTAGATATTTTCCATCGAGTCTTATTTCTCAATCCTTTATTAACTTGGATTAGATTCATGCTAAGGTTCTTAACCGAATATTATGTTATTCCTGTTTATTGGATTTTATGATTTCCACTTATGATAAATAATTAATATCTTAACTCTTAATTAATTGGATTTATATATTCATTTATTAGAATTTATTAGTGTTAATTATAAAAGAAATCTCAAACTTTAATCTATTTTACTGCATATTTTTAACATTTTATTTAATTTACACTTGTAAATAATGGATGCGAATCAAAAATATCCAAACTTGATTATCACATCTCCAACATATATGAAACATTATCCAAATTAGAATTCTTCTTTCTGAGTAGAATCCAGAACATATGCTTCTCTGTTACTTGAAAGGAGCAGGACAGGATAGAACATTAATGTCATCTTTTTCACAACTTTTGTTCTATAGATAACAATTAAAGGTAAGCTTGGCTTCTTTTTACACCAATATCGGAATGATAATCTGTAACTTTCGTGACAGGAAAGCCTACACCTTTCATTTTAGTCTCAACAACAACAACAAGATGAAAGTCGTACAAAGATCTAAAAAGACTGTTTCACACTTTAATGGAGTTGGAAGTATGAACAAGCTCTCTAGGAGAAAAGTTATGAACTTTATTTATCTAAAAAATATGAGATACTATATAAGATGTCCTAAAAACAGGAGCTATGAAAAGGTTATTATTACAAATAATACAAATGGATGTTCGCGTGAACTTATATCAGACAAGACATAGATCGTCCATGTTGCAGACCACAGAACTCCTCAATTCCGACACCCCAATTGTTCTCAGGTGATCCCAGAGCATCCCTGAAACTATACCCGTCATCAGAACCGAACTCATCTAACAACCCTTCAAAGAACCCGTTGTCCATACAATTCGTGCTCATTTTCAGTTCATCGTTTTTTACAGCCACCGGTTCTTGTCCTCCGACATCCTCCTCCATCGGCGCCGCAGCAGCCTTGCCCTCCTCCTCCTCCTCTTCAACAGCCGGCATGTGCCCTTCGAACAACGCCATGTGACCAAACAACTTGTCCTTCCTCGAGAAACTAGTCCCGCAAGAACACCTCCACCTAGACTCTCCACAGTGTTTCAAATGACTCTTCAGATCCGCCATCACAGAGAAGCTCTTCTTGTTACACCGATTACAAGAGTACATCTTGGGACAGTGACTCCTCTTGAAATGGTTCCTCACACATATCACCGACTTCAATGGCCGGAACTTCTTGTGCTTCTTGTTCTTATTACACCCATCGAACGGGCACGAGAACCTCGTCTTCCGGCCGCCTTCAGACTTCTCCGCCGCCGCCGGCGGCTTTGCCAGAGCCTCCGGCGTCTTGAACTGGTTCCCGTGAGCCCTCATGTGCATTCGAAGATTCGCGTCTCGCTTAAACCCTTTCCCACAAATCTCGCAGAAGTGAACGTGCTCCGCCAACAACTCCACGGCGTCGAGCTCCACTATCTCGCAGTCCTCGTCCTCGTACTCTTCTCTCTCCTCCACTTTCAAGCACAAATCCTCACTTCTGCTTGAGACCTTCAGGTCAGGCGGCTCTAAAGGTTTGACCGCCGTGGCCGAAGAATCGACAGCTTGGGAACAAGTGAGGAGCGAAGCACCGTTGACGATGATCTGTTGTATGGCGGCTGATATCTCGCCGGAGACCATGTCCATCTGCTCTCTGCTGATTAACGTGTTCCTGTTGATCGATTCAGACAGGAACCGTTGAAGCGAATCCATCCGAGACCGAACTGCTGAAAGGTTCATAAGCGGAATCCGAACGTCTCCAGCCATCGGAGACGACTCATATAACATCCTCGCTTCGCCGGAATTTGACATTCGGGTCGGATCTATAATTCTTCGGGAAATGAAATCCAAAAGGACCAAAACTGATTAGCACTCTCCAACAAATGGACCCGCTCGGTTCTTTAAGCAAAATGAATCCAGAATCTAGTACACACGCGGTTCTACACTTGTCAATGAATGAACAGATCGCAACCGTTGAACTGCAAAATGATCAGCGAATTTGACGGCTTTGGAACAGTGGAGCAACGAGAGCCGTCCATTTCTGGAGATGGTGTGGGCCATGGGTGGTTCCGCATATAGTCCTTTTCTTTAGTGGAATAATTGAGTTGAGTGGACCTCATTTTCTGATAAATGTAAACATTGACTAAAGTAAACTAGAGATTAAATAATTAAGGGTTTTCTTTCTTTAAAAAAATTAATTAACAGTTTAGAGTAATTGAGTAAATAGAGGCAGTTTGTTCTTATTTATATTTTTTATTTTCTTCTTTCTATTTTTAAATTTAGTAAAAAATTATTTTTTGAAAATTTAATTTCTACTTTTAATTTGGGTTTATTTATTTTTAAATAAAAGAATCTTAGACAGTCTTTTTATTCTTACACAACCAATAATACATTATAGTAGACAAACACAGTCTGGTCACAACGTGCATTGAAACAATAATGTTGTGTATTTTTAGCAAGAAAGTTGGAGTTGACCGGACCAAACCGGATTAGATCGTTGTCACACGAAGTTATTTTAATGTAGTTGACTAAAATAATGTTATTTTAAAATTTTAAATTTATAAATTAAAATTAAAATAACATTGTTTTAAGTAAATATTTTAAAATAGACTTTGTTTTTAATTATTTAATTTTTAAGATATTGCATTAAATCAAATAAAAAATATTTTCAAAAATAGAGTTTATTTATCTATTAAATAAAAATTAATTGATGAAATTCAACCTTTCACCAACTTTCTCTTTTCATCCTTATCATTCTCACCAATTTAGTCAACAAAGTTTAGGTGTTGAACGTTGACAATAAGTCTCAATTTTATTTAGGGATTACAGTGGGCTATCCTGTTAGTTCAAATTTAGGTGTTTCGAGTCAATCGGTCTATTGACCCATGTTCAAGATCAATCATCTCGTGTTCAATTCTTTTAAGCAAAATAATATCATTTTATTTAAAAGAGTTGAGTTTTAAATAAGCGTCAACTTAAGCAAGCCTGACTTGAACCTAATTAAAAAAAATTATTTTATAATTTTAATTTTTTAAAAATTATTTTAAAATTTATTGTCATCCCTAAATTTACTTCCTCTTTTCTATAATATCTTGTTATTGAAAATAAAACACTAATAGATGAGCCAAAAGTAAATTAGTTGGTTTAAATTATATTTAATTATTTTAATTATTTTTAACGAGTTGAATATAAGCATTTTAATATGCAAATTCAAATTTTAAAAATTCTTTAAAATTTTCAAGGTGTTAAAACTCAAGATTCCTTTCATATTAAGTTATTTCAATTAACATTTGTATTACAATAATAAGCAATGTTTTCATAACCGGATCAAAGATTAAACTAGTAAGACAAAATGTTTAAGATTTAAAAATGTTCAACTAATATTAGAGTGTTATAAAATGAGATAAAGATTGAATAAAATTGAAATTTTTGAAAAATGATTGTCCTTATTTATCTAAAAATTTAAAGTTTAATTAGTCAATTAATTAATAAACTAATCAATTTTTAACTACAAAAATTATTAAATTAATTAAACTGAAAAATTAAGAACTAAAATGAAAAGTTGATCGGCTCAAAATTTTCACTGTTAAACCAGTTAAATCGATTCAGTTTTAAAAACGTTGCTAATAAATTTATCAAATAATTAATTCAAAAATTTTGACAACGAAGAATAAATTCAAAAGATAAATATTTATCTTATAATAAAATGATTCAATTGAGTTAAGTTCACTTGAACTAATATTTTTCTTAATTAGAGATAATAACTTGAGTTCAATTTGAGTCGAGCTTATATTTAAAGAATCTAACTTTGAGCTTCACCCGAACTGATCGAAATAGGTTTAAGCTTGTTGAGAATACCCACATGTTAGTGCCCACATCACATAAAGAGGGGAAAGAAGATTGATATATAAGTCTAGTAGGCTACTCTATATATCACCAATTAATTTTAGGATGGAACCTCACTTAGATTTGTGTGGTATAACTTTTCTTTTTGTACAAGCCTGTAGGCTCAATGTAAATTTAAAATTGTTGGCCCCAAGTCTCTATATGGATTTTATGGAGACTACGTGTCACCATTGGAATTTATTTGAAATAATGGGGAACATTGCAATAAAATAAGCGTAAGTTTATTCATGGATAGCTAGGTTTAAGGAACGCTTCATGTGTGTATTGATTAAATGAAATATGTTTGTTTTTAGGGAATCAAGAATATCAACGTCAAAAGCAAGGAGAAGAGCAAGCTTGATTTTAGAATATCAAATTAAATAAGTAGGTAATATGTTTATGGTTTTGTGATGATGAGCTAAAATTTATGTGTATGTATGATGGATATGTTTGTTTATTTATTGTGAATGTGGGAAAGATCTTCTGTGAATATATATCATATTGCTTTGTAAGAATTTTGTTACGTTTGTATGAATGAAAAATAGAAAATTTAAGAAACATGTAAGTATGAATATATTATGAAATAAATGAGCATTGAAAAACCTGTTATGTGGGCAAGAGAGAAATTCGTTTCGTTAGTCTCGTGCAAGATGACCTATAGCCTTCTCCCGGCTGCCCGCTTGTGGCCACGAGACCCTGAGAAATCAGACTCGTTTCGTTTTACGGTGTAAATCTCAGTTTCGCCGTTTCGTTCCACGAAATTCTCGAGCCATTATGTTGTGCATTGCATTTTTGATATATCAAGTTATGATGCAATTTGAGTGTTATGCTTTGATGATAAATTTCAGCCAATATGTTCTATGTGATGATGTGTTGTATTATGCGTATTCATATATGTTTGTGTATGGTTCATTATCACCGGCTATAAATATATTAGCCACTAAGCTTTCCGAATCACCCCATAAATTTTCTACTCTTCAGGTGAAGAATCAGCAAATCATAACTGAGCCCTTGCAAAGTTTTTGGCAACCTCCATTTTTGTAACTAAATTAGTGTGAATCATTTTTGATGACTTAGAAGCATATTAGCATAAACATTTCTGTATGTATTTTGTAACCATGATACTGATATGACATTATGATATGAAGTATGAAGATGTGTATCAACTTTGTTGTTGCAAATTGACAGTGAAAATTGATAGTAAAAATGCAGAATTTTTCTGATATATGTATGTATAGATATATATGCAGGTTCTACTCTTTTTGTTAAGTTGGCTTTGTGTTGAATGGTGTGAGATCTTTGGATGGACATGTTTAAGGTAAATTGTGTATCAAAGGAGTTTTGGTATGTAAGAAATTGAATGTTGGTTCGGATTCTTTGAGATTTGTATTGGAAATAAAATAAAATAAAAATATTAAAAAATCCTAAAAATGGGATCCAACAAATATAGTATGAGAGCCAATGAAGATCTTGGCCTACTATTTACCTCAGAAAGGGGTTCATTATTTAAGCAACTAGATAAGGAATCGAAGTTTACATGGAACAAGTGATCCAGCAGTATTGTTTGCCTTAAGAGGAGACCTATTTGACCTCAATTAGAAGTTCAGAGTTGATAAGAATTGTCTACGTACCTCTCTAGATTGTCGAAGTAAAAAAAGATTCACACGTGAGGGGGAGTGTTGAGAATACTCATATATAAGTGTCCTACATTAAAGAAAGAGGAGAAAGAAGATTAACATATAAGTCTAGTAACTTACTCTACCTATTATAAATTGATTTTAAGATAGAACTTTATTTAAATTTGTGTGTGATCTAACTTTCCTTTTCGTACGGGCCCGTAAGTCCATTGTAAGTTTAACAGAATTTCACTACTCTGTCTCAATCGAATTTCAAATCAGATAATCGGATCGAACCAGTCATCATGCCTACTCTCAACCGATCAAATGCTTGAATATTTTTCAATTGTTAAAATTGGAAAGTGAAGTCCAGGTCATTGCGATGAAGATCAACGCCTCTTTTCCAGTAGTCCGGAAATGCATCATAGTTCATGAACACGACAACATTAACAGAGGCTGTAAAACCAAGACGAAAAAGAATTTGTTTTTAATTGCCCAATGAAATAATTGTAACTTTAAAAAGTAAAATGTTAGAAGGAAAGGCAGGTTCTCAGATCCCGGGAAATTGCTTATTTTTGCTTTATACGTTGACGTTTTGGGCATGCATGGTTTCTTAATTTGTAAGGGTTAAAATTTTCGTCCCTCTCTCTTTCGGTCATTTGATGATAATTGTCAGCCTCCCACTTAAATTTAGTTGTTTTCAAAAAGAAAGTATAAGTGTAAATTTTAGGTTCAAATTAGTTTGAGGTTTAATTATTCTAAATAAAATAATATCGTTTTAATTAAAAAAGTTAGGTTTTTGATAAGTCTAAACTTGAATAGCTCAGGCCCGAATCTAATTAAAAAATTACGTTGATTTATAATTTTAATTTTTCAAAAATTATTTTAAAAAAATTGATGGTGACTGACGTATGAGTAAACCCATTGTCGTCTCTGCATAAAGTTATGTGTTTTACAATAGTTCATAATGATATGCATTTTGAGTAAATTATTTAATAAAATACAAAATAAATTCAATCTTAAAATTATTGATAAATGTTAAATTTATAATTACGTTATAAGCAATATTAAAAGTTTTAAGTCAAAATAATTAGTTTGTAACAGTCCTAGATCATCCGCTCATATATATTATCCGCTTTGAACCTTGGTTCAGTTAAATGATATCATAGTCAATAACTGAATTGGTATGTTAATGAGGACGTTGAGCTCTAAAAGAAGAGTAAAATATGAGATCTCATATCAGTTGGAGAGAGAAGCAAAGTACGCCTTATAAGGATATGGATACTTCTCCCTCATAAATATGTTTTTTCAAGGTGTGAGAAAAGCAAAACTGTGAGGGTTTGGTTGAGTCAAAGCTTAAAGCAGACAATATTTATGAGCGGATGGTCTAGAACTGTTGCATGATTACATCACTTGAAATCCATGTTTTAGTTAATTGTGGGTTCTTTTATGATTAAGTTAGGAATGACAATAGGTCAGGTTGAGTTCACGTCTGCCTAGCCCTGGCTCGACCATTACCTGACTTGGCTTAGCCCAGTACCCGAATTTTATTTTATTTAAAGAAACAAAATAATGTTGTTTTATGACAAAACAACGTTGTTTTGGATGGTCGGGCTCAAATTCGGTCTAAGGCTCAGTCAACTCGGCACTATTATCATCTCTAAATTAAGCATTTATTAAACTATTTACTTTGACCTGGTAATTTTTAAAGAAATGAAGTTGAATTTAAATTATCTTTATAAAATCATAATTTAATTAACAAATTTGTCTTTGAGTGGAAGAAGTAAAGTTGAATTGAAATCATCCCTATAAAATTCAAATTAAAAAAATCTTTTTATTTAATAATAGTCTTTAATTTAATATCATATTTCAAAATTTTTAATTTTATTTAATATTTAATAACTTTACGACATCTAAAATTAATTTAACCTTTTAAAATTTAAACTCTCATTTTACTTATTTAACTTTGAGCCTGTTGTTTTATAACATTGCTTATCTATACCGACAAATTTTCAGAGAATCAAAAGGTAGGCTGGACGGCGTTTTGACCCTATCTCCGTCTGTATCCCCGACAGCCAAAGTCCAATACAGCCTTTAAAGAGACCAAGTAAGGGAAGAAATCAGGTAGAATTGGTAAATGATGTAAGCGATTACGAAAGGGAACCAAAACGGATCCCCCCCAAATTGTCCAAAGAGGTTGAATTAGGGTTCATCTTCTTTTAATTTTTCTCTCTCTCTCATGCCAATCAATGTCAACCGGGATTTGAGCCTGAGTGGGCCTCGCGCTCGACTTAGCATATTAAAAATAGTTTAATATAAATTATTTTTCACTCAATTAATATGTAATTATCTTATTTAATTTAAAAGCAATTGCTTTCTCGTTATTTTGTTAACCATGCAAAAAATCAATAAATTTAAAATAAAAAATTGATAAATTTAAAAATAAAACATATATAATTTTTATTTGTTATCGTATTTTTTTCAAAACTCACAAAAAATAGATAAATTAATTACCATTACAAAATTTTTAATAATTTATATCAAACTAAATTAGAACTACACTAAAATAATTTATTTTGTCAAATTATTATTATTATTATTATTATTAATCCTTAATCACGTTATAACCAATCTTGAGTGACCATTTGTAAAAAGAGGGTTCATGATATTTATTTAAATAAATTTGAAATAAAAGTTTAAAATGACTATTTAATATAATATTTAGGATTGAAAAAAATAAATTACATAATAAAGTAGCATATTTGGAGAATCCATTCAAGAAGGAACAGGAAACTCAAAAGCCTTGTTAGCATTTGGGCCAAGAAGGCCTTTTAACTAACAAGAAATCAATTAAAGCCGTCTAATTGAAGCCCACCTTAGCAGTTTAGTTGCACTCAAATTGAACCAAGCTATTTTGGGCCATATTTTCACAAAAGTAACAGATTTTGACAATAGGCCGACTTATGGACTAACTCTGCTAATTTTTTTAAAATAAATTCAATGACGAAACAAGCCCTTGGTAACAACCATTTCTTCACCACCCTCTTAGACCGTCCACCTCAAGAAGTCTACCTTGCCCTAAAGGATGAACAAAGGACCATGCATCCCTATCGCCTCAACGGACAAATTTTGTGGGTGTATTTTTGCTTAGCCCCAGAATCCCCCCACTGACTATCATTTGCAACACTCCTCTGAAAGGGATGCCTCAGTCAAAGGGATCTCTGGGACTATTTTTGCTCAATCCCAAAATCCCAACATCAATCGAGAATCACCCTTTTGTAATTTAGAACTATCTGATGAAGCGCATTGCCTTACTTACAGAGATAGGCAAGAAAGTTTTTTTGAACGCGTTGCCCCCATATCACATCGTTTTGACTCTCTCAATAGGGCATATTTGTAATTTCCTTATTTGGCTTTTAAAGCCTCCATTTTAAAAAAATTAAACATGCAAAATAATATCTTTTTTTAATTAAGTTAGAGTCTAGGTTGTTTATAAGTCAACCTATTGAAAACACTTGAATCTAGATCCACGAGCCGCCTATTGTCAGACTAAGATGATTTTTATATTGTGGCATTTCATCTATTCAAAACTACAACAATAGTCACCTGATGATTTCATTTTCAAAAATCTCCACTCTAATTGGCAACAAAGAAAAGGACACAATGATCAAATCAAAATAAACATAAACTAACATGATGATTAGATGTCCCACTAGAAATGACCAACCTAAGTAAGTGATCATAGGATTTTTGGAGTAGAAGTGGATGAATGTGACTATATATACAATTTTTTTATATTGGTAGAAAACACAAATGACATTATCTTAGAACATATTAAATAAAATATTGAAAGTGTTAGGTATCGAAAAATTCAATTTTTACCTGAGTCGTTATCACTTTCTTTCTAATTGAAGTTGACAATATATCTTTTCTAAAAAATTCTTAAACCTAATAAGAAGATATTTCCCGATAGTTAATTACATAACTTAAAATTAAATATCAAATTTAATCTAATGAAGTGAAAATAATTTCTACTAGTTGGACTATTCCTTAGGTCATATGTGCAATTATTGCACTTCCCATTTCTATATTAGTAAGGTCTATGCTTTCCATCAATTCCTCGTTGCTCCCACCAACTCCATATTTATTTATTTATGATCATGAATGTGACTGTAATCTCTAGCATTAGTAGCAATAACGCTACTAATGTATACTACATCAATTTCTCCTTTTTATTAAAATATAAACTCCCAACCTTCTCCTCTAGTTTACTTTATTATGTGTAAATTTTGAATTGGAGCTTTGACCAAGCCAAAAGCATCATAGTGGTTACGGGGATTTGCCATTTTGATATGAAACAGTACTTGAGACTTCAACATTGTAAACAGATTCTTTAATTCCCCTTTAGGAAGTATAGTTTCACATTTCCATACACAATTTCAATCTTGTTTAGTTTTAAAGATCGTCTCACACCCAATTATTAAAAAACTCAACAGATTTGACCAATTTAACCGTAAAAATTTTGAACCGTCCAACTTTTTGATTAACTTTACGGTTTGATTTATTTTAGTAACTTTTATTGTTAAAAACCGATCAATTTATTAATTAATCGGTCAATTTTTATAAATTATAAGTTCTTATAAACTAAAATAAATCAATTAATTTTTAATTTAATAATCTCTTTTTTCAATTAAAATTCAAATTATTATATAGATAAAGACAGTCTCTTTCATTCATATTTTAAATTCTTTAATTTTATTTAATCTTTAGTAGATTTTATGATGATCTAATTCTGACCGAACCTTTTAAACTTCAAATCTCTTATTTTATTGGTTTAACTTCTGGTCTTGTTTCCATATTAATCAGGCAGAGAGATAGTAAACGCAACATAAAAAGTGTAAAAAAAATCAAAATTAAACGTCAGTTTCCTATGACACCTTCTTTAGAAACATTTCTCAAATCTGTTCTAGAATTACTTGATTTAGATGCAATAGATGGAGTGTGTAGAAGGTATATACTGGAGAACGAAGAAAATTTGCAGACCATGATCTCACTTCGATTACCAAACCTTTGAAAACAAGGTATACTCTACATGGAATAATAAAAATGAACGTGGTTAAAGATCTATGGTCGAAACTTACATAATTAGGGTTGGCAACGAGTTGAACCAAGTTCACATTGATCTCGATTAGATATATTTTTGTTTGTTAATTTCTGATTAACTTCAAATTAGATTAAAATAATGCAAATTAATACTCATGATATGGGGTACTTACATAACGTATCCAAAGGTCAAATAGGGTTTGTACGACACTTTTGGTTAGTAATTTCAAATGAAACCCTAGAAAATAACATGGCCATTTCCAATTTGTGAATAAATTTGAATCAAGGTTTTTAGAAAAAGAACAAAGTACTAACCGTACAAGCCAAGTGGCAGCATCAAGTAGAACAAGATATATTAAAAAAGAAGAAGAAGAAGGGTTTCGAGGCGTTGACTATTATCAAATATAGGTTTATTAACTGATTACATAGGTTTCTTGGTCTGAAATTAAGACATTATTGGTGAAGACGAAGAATGTAAATATCTATGATCGTATAAGAAGAGCTTTCTTCTTAATTACGTTATTTGACTTGTTTAACCCTTTTTTAACAACTCCTCAAAGCTTAATTTACTCATATGAGAGAACATAAATCGACGTATCGGATTTTGATTAGTACAACAAAACATCTAACGGAAAATGCCTTGAGTACAAGGTTAGTGTTTCTCATTACAGTCAATCTCTTGTGAGAAAATGAGGAACACAATCCAACTGCTCACTTAGACAAACATATGCTCGAGGATAATGTTTGCAGATATATAACATCAGACACAATTAGTTGGCTCGAAACTGGTGGTCATTCATAACTCGTAAACTTCATAATATAATAAAAACAATACATTATAGGATCTGTGAATTATAGATGACCCTAATCCACAAGCTACATGATATTTTCAATATTTTAACAACATTCGATCGGTTTAAGAGTGAAAATCTTAAAACGGTTAACTTTTTATTTCAATTTTTTACTTTTTGATTCGATTTAGTTTAATAATCTTAGTTGTTAAAAACCGTTCAGTTATTAATTAATCGATTAGTTTTTGTAAACTAATAAGTTTTTATAAACCGATTAATTTTCACTTAAACGGTCTCTTTTTTTAATTAAACTTTACATTGTTCAATGGGTAAGGAATTAAGGATAATCTTTTTTAATTATTTTTTAAATTATCGAATCATATTCAATTTTTATTAGTTGGTTGAACCTTTTAAACTTTAAACTTCTTGTTTTACCGATTTAACTTCTGATCTGGATTTTAAAATATTGTTTATTTTTCTATTAAATCAACCTATTCATTACATTAAGATATATAGAAGATAAAAAAAATGAACATGGTTTTTCAAAAAATTGAGTTTATTATAAAATGCTTAATCTAGTCAATATTTAGATATAATTTTATCTAAAATTTTGTTATATTGATATGTCTACATATATATATATAAATAAAAATGGCTATCATAAACTAAAGAAAAGAGCATTTTAAGCAATTTTAACAATCAAGTTTATTATAAAATACTTAATCTAATTATTTAGATAGATTTTATCCAAACTTTTATAATTCAAAATGTGATTAATTTTCTAACTTTTGCAATTAATTTCTCATGTAATGGAAGTTTTGTTCTTTTAGGGTAAAAACCAAAGAGAATTTTAGCCTTGGACTTGACCCCTCTAAAGTCCCTAAGTTTGAAAGGCTTAATACTTAGCTATAAGTGAAATAAATTTCAGTTAACATGTAATAATGGTAGAGAAGTCAAAACTTTAAAATCTGTCCCGGACCTAATAAAGAGTTGAGGGACTTTACTCTCGATTTGATCCAAACCTCATCTAGTTGCCGCCCCTAACTAGAAACATGAGAAGAATTGGCCTATTGAGTATTGATTTGGATTAGAGTGAGACCATTTTGTGGTACATTAATCTTAAACGGAAAGTAACTAGTACAGGTATATCTATTGAATATTGGTGTTCTATGTTGACAACCTGAGCAAAAAGTGGTTGTTAAATTCCAACAATAACAACAACACTCCACAAGTCTTGTTAAGAAGTGAGATTTGGAGAGATTCGTAGTATGTAACCTTATCTCTATTTAATAGAAAGACAGTTTTTTATAGACTTATATCTAATATAAAATAATAATAATATGAAATATAAATAAATAAACATAAATGAAAATATATAATATATGTAATGCAATAGATAATATAGCACATATAGAACATGGTAACGAAGTCAATATATTAGTAGGGAAGTACTATGTAATAAACGAAATAAGGATAACTATAAAAAGAAAGATACAAAGGAAAATACTTTAAAGACTTAAAAGAGAACCAAAAAAAGCCTTCTCCGTGGTTGTCAAATCCCATAAAAAAAGATTTATAATAATTAATTAATTATTTTTAAATATGTGATCACCTTAAATTAAAATTAAAATTCTAAATACAATATCGCATAAGGATAATAAGAATGAGTAATACTCACAAAGGGTTATAAATAATTGACAAATTTTGATAAGTTCTTAGTTGGATTCGGTATAAATAGAGGAAGAGCTTCGATGAGAATATCAAGAATTTAAGGAGAGAAGATTACGAAATTATAATTAAAAACTGGATGTTAAATATCACATAAAAATTAAAGAAAATGTAAATAATTTTATAAAATTATAAAAAATAATAATAAACTCTTAATTTATTAATTTTGATTTGTTTGTAAATTTCAACATGTTTTTCCTGATAACCAATTAGTTCTGTTGAAAATTTTAAATAATTTAAACATGTCATGGTAAAAATATAATTTTTTAATGATTAATAATGTTATAGGTTGAAAAGTTCCTAATTATATATCCTCAATATCTTAAAGACTTAAACAATTTAACCGGCTTAGCAGCAAAAACTTTAAACTAGTCATTTTTTCATTTTAGTTTTCAACTTTTCGGTTTGATTTAATTTTTTTTATTAAAAATCAATTAATTAATTAATTAATCGACCAATTTTTATAAACTAATAAGTTTTTATAAACTAAAATAAACCAATTAATTTTCATTTAACAATCTCTTTTTTCAGTTAAACTTTAAAATTTTTGGTAAATAAAGATGATTTTCTTCAATTATTTTTCAAAATTTTTATTTTTATTCAATTTTTAACTAGTTTTATGATAGTCTAATATCTACTGAACTTTTTAAACCTTAAACTTCTACTCTTATTAGTTCGTTTACACCCAAATTTAGAATTTTGTTTAACTAAATCATTGTAACATTAACATTATACAGACCATTATAAATAATGGGAGAATAACTTATATTCTCTTTACTAAACACCTTTAAATTATTGAGATTTTAACATTTTGAGAAAAGAAAAATAAAAAATTCATCTTAATATAGAGATGACAATCGTTGAAACCAATGATTAAAAAAAGGTTCAATTTGTTTAACTATAAAAATTTTGAATCGATTGATTTATCGGTTTTTTTAATTTTTTGATTCGATTTAATTTCATAATCGTTGTTATTAAAAATTAACCAATTTATTGATTAATCAGTCAATTTTATAAATTAATTAATTTTTATAACTCCAAATAAATAAATTAATTTTTATTTAAAAATATCTTTTTAAATTAAATTTTAAATTCTTTAATGGGTAAGAATAATTTTCTTCTATTATATTTTAAAATTTTTTTAATTTTATTCAATCTTTAATTAGTTTTATGACAGTTTAATACTAATTAAAAATTTTAAACTTTGAATACCTTATTTTAATTGGTTAGAATAGTATTTAACTTAGTTGGACACGACTCTCTATATGTTGTTTGCTTTGTCCAATTTTTAAATTTGATTTTGACTAAAATCTAATGAATTCAAGCATATTCGTTGATTTTACCCAATCTATCATTTCATCGTGAAATAGTGTTGAAGTGTGTTTTGTTATGATTGCTTGCTAAGTTGTATAATTCGAACTTTCTGTGTTTCTTAACTACTTCGGGTCCCTCTTATCATTGAAGGATCCTTTTACGTCACCTTTTTGTTTTTTTTGACATTGATGCTTTAGTCAACTGTCTCTCTCTGGTTTGCGAAAACATAAAAAATCTTTAGAACACGTAATCGCATGCAGTGTCTTCTAAATCCGTAAAACCCATTTTCAAGATGGCGAAGATTGAGATGGACATGGAGTTCGGAGTCACTGCCTCTGGAGTGGTTGACCAGTTCGTATCAAAAGGTCTGGTCAATCACTTACCTTAACCAGAAAATATATGCATGTTGCAATAATCTATGCACGCAAACGTAAACAAATAGTCACAATGTGAACACCAAGACTGCTAGTAATCTCCTGGAGTTCTAATCTCTCTCTCTTATCATCTTTTCTTCTTTCTGGGTTCACTGTATTTTTACTCGTCGTCTACTTAGAAAGAACCTAGAGAATCTGATAAATGATGGGTTGGAACTTTGAAGTCAGTGCAGGTGTTATATGTTATTCGATTATCTGATCATGCTTCAGATAATCGCAGCAAGTTCATGAAGAATTTTGCAGAACTAAAATCAGGAAAATTTGTCTGCAATTTTTTGGAAATTATCTGAAGCCAGTTCATTAAGACTTTACAGAACTAAAACCAGGAGAATTTGTCTGCAGCTTCAAGGAAATTATCTGAAGCAAGTTCATGAGAATTTACAGAACTAAAACCAGGAAAATATGTCTGCAGTTTCTTGGAAATTAAACAATGCACAGTGGATATGTTCAACGAGAATACAGGAGTTCCTAATCAGTCCTTAGTTACAGATATACTTGGTTGGAGGTGAACCCTTGAAAAGAGGAGTTCACAGACACCAGAAACACAATTCGAAAACATGATTGAAAGCTATCTTCTACTTTGATAAGTGAACTTTATGTTTATATAGACACTAAAATCTACTTATTACACAGAGGAACGTGGCGATGCAACTCCAAACTTTAGGCGATTTCTTGAAATAAAGGGTGTTCAAGGAGAAGGTGGTCACTCCAAATGGAAGAATCGTCTCCTAAATAACTTGAAACAATGGAAGAATCATCGGCCATGTCAACCGGAGAAGGCTGTGGAATGATCGCAGCAACTGAAGGTGGAGATGGAACTGAACAGGCAGGAAGATAAGAACTGGGTGAATTCTCTTCTTGAGCAAACACTGCAAAATCAGGAGCTTGAGTCGGTTGCTCTTTCTTCAATGGTGGTCCCTGTAAGTTTGGCAAATGAGAGAAAGGTATATCGTCGAGATCCTGAAGAAAGGTGGGTGTTAAGTTTAAAAGACTCAAACTGTCCATGTCACTGAAACTGCTAGCGTCTATGTTGTTTGAGCTTGTGGCCATGGAAGCTGGAGGTTGATAATGGAGAAGGTATCGCAAGTATTGAAGCCTTGCCATTTGAGCAGCTTCTGCTTGTAGTCTCGCAGCATGTTCTTCCATAGATTGACCATCCATTAAATTAGCTAGAGCTATGAGACGAGACAAGCTAGAGAAGATGTCTGTTCGAGGCTGGTGAGTCATAGGATCAAAACCCATCTGTATCAGCTTTTTCTTGAGATGGGTGTTCCAGAAATTCTTAATTTCATTATCAGTCCTACCAGGAAGGTGGCCGGCAATTGCTGACCATCTAGTACAGAGAAAAGAAAATGAAAACGATGAGCAAGTTTCATGATGAGTCAGATTCAGAATAAAAGACAATTATCAAAATTTTCCTTACTTGTTGCCAAGAACAGCATGGAGATTAAGAATAGTTTGTTCTTCTTCTGCAGAAAACTTTCCTCTCTTTATATCGGGCCTCAGATAGTTTGTCCATCTTAATCTGCAACTCTTTCCACATCTGTTCAGACCTGAAAAAAGCAATATTCAAGTTAAGAGACAGAGACAGAGAAAGAGACAAAGAAGACAAAGTACAAACAGGAACAAGATAAGTAGTACCTGCAAGTTTGGGGAGGGCTCTCCAGCTTCCATGCCCATGTTTCTGAATGTACTTGACAAGCTTTTGATCTTCTTCAGGAGTCCAGGGACCTTTCTTAAGTCCACTCTCATCACCACAACATGGAGATCTTCCCATTTCTATGATGAGATTTGTTTGCCTCCCGCTAATCCAACCATTGCCTGCAGGCTTAATATTTATATACACTCTTGTTCTTGTGTCCCCTCAATAAGTGTGACCTTTTTCTTCTTTGAATTGTCAAGTCTATCCTTCATCCCCGAAATTTGCTCATTATAATTCTGAATCAATGTTAGAAAATTTTATTAAATATAAATAATAATTTATAGATTACTTATCAAAAATTTCAAGAGATAATAATATTCAACTTAACAATTACAATAAGTTATAATATGCATTTTAATGAAATTATTACGGTATTTAATTATATTGCACATCTGATAAAAGTTGCTTCTTTATGACCGAAAAATCACAAGTTTAAATCACAAAAATAGTTCTTTTGAAAAAATTACAAAAAAAATACTGCGAGCATTAATGACCCTCTTCCGACTTTCACAAAGTGGAGAGCCTTATGCTCCACGGAATACGTTAAACTTTAGACTTTTAGATTTTTAATTATATCGCAAACTTTTAGTAATTATTATTATTATTAAATACAATTTTTAATTAAAATATTTTTTTTTATTATTTACAACAGTGATGACCACTAATATCTATTAAAGACAAAACTTTTTCTTTATAATTATTTAAGTAATGACTATTTCCCAATAATCCAAATTGAGTTCAACTTGTGGATTGATTTTGAATTTTATCAAATTTGTAATTAATTATATGACCATTATTTGATAGTTATTAATTAGTAGACTATTAATTATAATTAAACGAGAAATTTTGTTTTTCTAAAAGTAATATCCTTTACTATCAATGTTATTCATAATCACCACTTTCTCTAATCATTGGTCATAACTTTTTTTTTACCATACAATTTTTTAAAGTTTATTTAAATATATTTAAAAATTATATCATAATAAGCATATCTTCACCTCTTTTTTTTAGAACGGAAGAACCCGCAGCCGCTATTCTTTGGATGTGCATTGAGTAAACCTTCAAATTGATGCAATAAACTGTAAATCACGTCAACTGAGTACTTTGCCCTAAGCAAACTCTGTACGACAAGCTCGATCGAGAGACCATTCACCTACTTGCTAGTATTTTAGTTCTAATCATAAATCACACCTCCAATTTTCTACATATTACAATAGGTAGACTTAATATCTTAATTAGTAGTCATGGTACTCATGTGCATGTTACAAGAGGGGAAGTAAGTGGGATTTTTCCAAAGAATTAGGAGAAGAGAGTAGGATCTAAAGGAGTTTAAATTAATTACCAATTAATTAAAAAATTAATTACAACCAAGAAAAATGGTGAAGATGTAATGTATGTTTATTTTTTGTTTGATTATAAAAATTCAAATTTTACTTCATTTTGCAATATTAATTTGAACTTTAAAAAATAGAGTTAAAATATTTCAACTTTTAATTTTTAAGAAAAATAATTCATTTTTAAGTTCTCCGTAAATGTAAATAACACGACGACCTACGTCAGATTAATATTTTTATTACGTTACTGTCATATATTATATTCGTATCATACATAAATTTTATGGAGTAAAATATGTGAAAGAGTGTTTTTGATATTTTTAATTTATTATATAATAAAATTTGTGACACAAATATAATATATAGAAATTAAATAACAAAAATAATAATATGACATATCTGTCATAATTATTTTTTATAAATTTAAAAAATAATTTATAAATTTTGCTAGAAAAAAGCATTGAAAGGTCATTATCAGATGAAGAAATGTGGCAAGTCACTGATGGTCACAGGAACTCATTCCATGCACGCAACAGGTTGCTTTGTTTCGTCACCCTGTGCATGGTTGATGATACCGTATAGTTTTATTAATTTCTTTGAACTATTTAATTATCAATATAAACATTAAATTAATTAATTATAGTTATTTTATATTTGTGTTTTATATTGTGTATAATTATTGCCAAAAAGTATTTTCAAATGACTCATAATTGTTACCTTTTCCTATAAAAAAATGGAAAATTAGTTTCATACTTTCCTTTAATTTTCGTATTGCCATGATTTTATGTAAATTAATTTCTACTTAAAGTAAGATTTCATCGAAAATGTTAACAAAATTAGGTCCTAAGTAAAAGTTTCGAACCAACTAATTTTTTAGTTCGACTCACCTTAATAATAAAAATTAGTTGGATTATTAATTAACCAGTCATTTTTTTAAAGTAACTAATTTTTATAAACCAGAATAAACCAACTAATTATCATTTATCGGTCTTTTTCTTTAATTAAACTTTAACTTTTTAATAGTAAATATAATTTTATTCTTCAATCTTATTTTAAATTCTTTAATTTTATTTAATTTTTACTATATGATAGTTTTATATGATATACTAGTTGAATCTTTTAAATATTAAACTTTTTATTTTGTCGGCTTAATTTTTTGTCCGGTTTTTAAAATATTGGTCGCTGGTTAATTAATTCAAACGATATTTATAGACCTTAACAGATTGTCACAATCTTAAAAGAAGAACAAATATACAGAGATGGTTAGGTTAGGTTAGATATCACTGGTTTATCTAAACTTAGAAGAAACACGGCATATGAAAACGAATCAATAAGAAGAGAGTAATATGTATATATTGAAGAGAGTGACAGATATACTTTTTTTTTTTAATAACGGACGAATTCGCAGCTGCTATTCTTTAGATACGTATTGAGTAAATCTCTAAATTGACGCAATAGTATGCAAATCATGTCAACCAGGTATTTTGTACTGGGCAAGCCCTGTATGACAGATTCGATCGAGAGAGTGTAAGTAGGGAAATTCAAATACAAGACTTTTTAGTCTCATACCTCCCACTCCACCAACTCGATTACTTCCTAAGGAGCGTAACATACATATATATGTACATATACATATATATACACGTATAATTTTAGATTTTGTTAAGTACAATCAAATTGAGTATGACCTGTTAACTCCAAATTATTCATATAAGTATATTAGGAGCATTTTTTATTAAAATTAAAGCTAATGTTGGTTAGTTTTATGCATTGCCTGATGCAATGTAGGTCACACGATCATTATAATGGTGATTATAAGCATATTTAGTGAGTTGGTGTGGTGTGTGACATTTTATAATTGGAGTATCTTCCCACGAGTGCGTGATGATTAATACATATACAAAACCCTACGTCGACCATTTACTAGTAATATTTCGGGTCTCCTATGCAATGCAACCCATTAGTATGATATTAACATAGTCATTCATACGTACTTACCTTTAAACAAACCGATATCGGTTGGATTATGCACACATTAGCTCGAAAATTAGTGAATCACCATTTTAAATGGTATACATATGATTGGAAGTTCACAAAGTTCCTATATTAACACTTTAATTAAATTGATGATTGAAGCTACTATTGCAACATTAGAACCATAATTATGATCATTTACAAGCATTTGAAACATGAAGATTAAGTTCCTCCTAAGCTTTTTTTTGTCTTATATTAATTATTGGTAGATATGCATATCTAGATCATGAAAAGGGATGGTGTAATGGTGAAACTTGCCAGGGGTCCTCCAATTTATTAAGTTAAAGGTTGAGTCGCGGCAAAGGAAGGTACAATTCACAAATGATTTGGATGGTTAAATAGGAGCCAAGACATATGAATTACTTCACGCATCACTTAGATTAAAACTATTGATTAATTTCGAGTCAGTTAATTCGTCAAATAATTTATTTAAAATATGTAATTTACACATAAAAAGACGAAACTTATATGAGTCTTCTAATTTAAGAAGTTAGAGGTTGAGTTGTGATAAAGAAAATTACAATTGACAAATGACTCTAAAAAAAAAGGTCGAATAAGAGTAAAGACGTATTAATTATTCTATGTCTTACTTAGATTAAAGTTATCACTTAATTTTAATTTTAAATTGATAATTTATAAAATAACATACTCGAAACATATAATTTATAGACAAAAAATCATGGTATAATCTTTAAAACTTCTTATGAATCTCTTAATTAAAGAAGTTAAAGATTGAGTTGTGCATTCACAAATGAATTCGAAATGAATGGTTGAATAGGAGTAAAGACAACTTAAGTCGAGTGACTGACCCATAAAATGGTTTATTCCAAACATGTAATTTATACCATTATGTCCTTTTCAAAATAGAAGGTAAGGTAAACAGATAATCAGAAATGTGTTTTTCTGCATCATGGTTGTCAAAACACTCAACATTGGTTTGATCGCAGAACTTAACTAACAGAAAACTGAAAAGGACATGGAGGAATGTGACCTGTTTGACCTGTGAGGGAGCTTGTTAGAGGAGAAGTTGGTACAGCAAACACACAGAAAATTCCAACATCTTTCAAACCTACAAGACCTTCTTCCTCTTCTTCTTCTTCCTCTTCTTCTGCTTCTTCTTCTTCTTTAACCCTTAAAGCTGAATAATCAAATTCCTGTAACTACTCTTGCAAGAAACATAGAACTAAATCTATGGGATTTGTTTCTATCTTTTAGAGTAAGCAACTTTTCATTTTCAAGAAGTGAAAATCGTAATTATTCCAATAATGGTCCAATTGCAATTATTTCATAAAAATACTTTTAATTAATTATGATATTGATAATCACTGGTACTCTTCAGTTAAAACCTTTTTTTAATGTTAATTGCAAAATGTTTGATGGCAAATTATAAGTAAACGACTCTGAAATAATCTTTTGATTACCTTAAAAGCTTGACTCCAAAAAGATTAACATTATAGCTATTTAAGTTCAATACAAAGGAAAACACCATTTTTTATATTACTAATAATCAACGTTTTAAAAATAGAACCGGAAGTTAAACCGTTAAGATAAGAAATTTCAGGTTTAACTAATATTTAAAGTTTAATTTTTAACTAATTTATTTTGGGATTATTAAAAAATGTATCGATTAATTAATAAACTAATTAGTTTTTAACAATAAGATAACCAAGAGGAATAAAACCGAATTGAAAAATTAACCAATTTAAAGTTTTTACGATTGAATCGATTGAATCGGTTAAATTTTTTAATCATTACTATTTATAATTATAATAATTGTATTATAATTAATCAAAATATGTTCATAATAACTCCGGCTAGTAATAATATCCTAATCATAATTTATTTTAAAATTTGTAATTTAGCATTGATCTTGAAACCTAAAGTCTTTTAGGGAGTCGTCATTTACTTATTTCATAAGCTAGGTCATTTTCTAACCTAAACTCGTACCAAAGCTTCACATCAATTGCCCTTTTATTTCCTTTTCTCCATCACTTATCTTTTATTTTTTTTGTCGGCATATGTTTTACTTGTAAAGCTCGACAATGGGTTTATAGGAAAGGAAGAGGAAAATATACGAAAAGACAAAAGAAGAAAACCCCATTAACGCCTAGCTTACGAAAAGCTAGGTTAAAGAGTGGTACATGATCAGATTCCTTCCTCAATTAGGGTTCCTTGTCGGATGGATCACTTACAAGTGTGTAAATGACCTCACTTCCAAAACAAGATTCTAATTCGGATAGAAGATCCACTCTTTAATATTTTTTAAGAAAATTTTAATTTAGTCTTTATCATTATCTATGATATTATGTAACGCTTTCAAAATCATATTAATATATTAAATCTTAATTAAGTTTTTGATAACTTTAATATATGAGTCGTAAATCTAGGTTATATCATGTCATGGATAATTTGGATGTAACAGATAGTAATGTAATTTTAAAAATAATCTCGTTAAATATTAATTAAATGGATAATTTTTATCTTAAACCATTTTTAATGAGTACTATTTTAGTAATGTTAGAGTAGCATATATACTATCTTAATAATAGTACAAAGTGATAATCACACTTTTAACTTTTAAGTTATAGATTACAAGTTAAATTACGATTAGAAGCGATTATGATAATTACAGACGATAACGATACTATTACGAGAAGGGCAATTGTAATTGTGTCAAATTACGGAAAGGTTCGGGTTGAAACTGTAAATCGTAATTTAAAACTTATATGGTTTGATTAGAAAATGTTTTCAGCTAATAAATAACTAACTTTGCTTCTTCTTTTAAGTTTCTACACAATACATCTAAGTTGGCACTTTCTGATGCTTGAACATTACATATATAGCCACGAAATTTAGCTGGCTTGTCGTTCTGTTTCCAGACACAACCAAATCCGACTTATTTGGAAACTGTTGTAGCATGTCTTGTTCTTCGTTTTCTTACACAATTCGAAGGATCATGCTTTGATTTCTTGACAAGTTTCCACTTTCATAAAGAAAATATCAAACCATGATCAGAGATTAAGGACCTGTTTTGTTTAATTTAATAAGGATTTTACTTAGAGATTGATGACTCAATCAAATTAAATTTAATCTCTTGGCCAAGAAGGGTTGACTCAAGCCAACCACTCACAGCTCAAGCAGGATTATATTGTAGAGTATAATTATAATATGATTAATTGATTATAATTATGATTAATTATAATAATAACCGCAATTTAAAAAAATCATATTAATGTTGAGTTATTGATTTGTATTAGTTAAAAGAAAATAGTATCAAAAAAATTATATTTTCATTACCGTCTTGATAAAAAAATTAAGATTAGCTTAAGATGATTTTCAGATTATGTCTCTAATCAGTGAAAGTGATACTTACTTAGAGCATCTACATTGGGTGATCAAGAAATTAATTAAAGAATGAAAGGGACAATCATATTAAAAAAAAAAAAAAGGACTTCTCTTATGTTGTATGCATTACACGTGAACCGTATTTTGTGGACCAACTTGACTATTTTCATTCATTCATGGCCTAACAACCCTAACAAGGAAAAAAAGAAGAAGAAGAAGAAGGAAAAACAAGAACAGATAAAAGAAATAAAGTGGGGTATGCAAGATTATGCTAATTTCATCATAATCTTTACTATTTCAATGACAATATAATCACGTATATATAATTATTTGCTGCTTTTTAGTAATGTTTTAAAAATTAAACTAGAAATTAAACCGATAAAGCAAGAAATTTAATGTTCAATTAGTATTAGGCCGTCATAAAACCAGTTAAAAATTGAATAAAATTGAAGAAATTGAATAAGGTTGAAAGAGATTGTCCTTACTTTAAAGTTTAATTAAAAAGAGAGACTGTTAAATGAAAATAATTAGTTTATTTTGGTTTATAAAAAATGACTAGTTTACAAAAATCAACCGATTAATTAATAAATTGATAGATTTTTAACAGCAAGAATTATTCAAATAAATTAAACAGAAAAATTAAAAATTTAATAAAAAAGTTAGTCGGTCTAAAATTTTCATGATTAAACTGCTCGAATTGGTCTAGTTTTTTAATCATAACTTTTTACCCTATAGGCTCAAACTATAATCTTCCCGGGAGTTTTAAATTGGGAGTGCATGAGATGAATCAAACAATAAATCAGTTCGAACCCAATTTAATTAAGTTCGATCTGAGTTGAAATTAATGGACGAAACTTAACTTGGTCGAGTTTGGACCTACAAATTTTTGGTAAATTAATCAAACCAATTTTATGCAAAATCATGGTGACGAACTAAATTTTATTATATTTGAATTTAAGCTTTGATTAAATCTTAAACTGTAGTAGAGTGTAATTAGAATAATATCCATAACATTGGATTATTAATCGTAATTTGTTGTAATTACGTTATTATTACTCGTGATTATGTTTGTACTGTTTGGTTGATTTAACACTAATTTAACTAATCAACCATAGAGCTTGTTGATTACACCTTGTTTACATTAAATATTGGGCATCAAGTTTTCTCAACCGTTATGACCAACCTTATGGCATAGCATTCATTTCATTAAATTAACCCACTAGAAGACATTATCACATGATTTGAAGAAAATATCTTTTTTTAACTATAATTATGAATATTTAAACTAAATATTTTAATGAGGTCACACTGTTATGCTCTATACAAATTGTTTTCCCCATCAACTCCACCAAACTTCACTACGCAATGACATCATAGTTACAGCTAAGGATAGTGAAAGATAGTGAGATTGATAGTTCATTAACTTATATTTTCTCTTTGCATTAGATTAGCTTATACATGTAATATTTAGTAATAATTATTTCCAATTATTTAGTGAGACGAAGATTCTTGTGTTAGGTCTGTTTTTAAGTTGAGCTTTAGACTTAGTAATAGGTTTGACTTAGGCGGAAAGTTAATTAAAAATAAGATTGCATATTACTGAACTTTCTTAGACTCTACATATCAACAAAATTAGTTAGACCGGAGTAAGTTTCTTAATAAGCGATTAAAGATGACAATAAATTGGGTCAAATTAGATTAAGAAAGTTTCTTAATAAACAATTTTAATTTAATTCAAAATTTAATTGAACTCGAGTTGTGTAATCGAAGTTGGGCCTAACCCACCTAAAATGATAATATTTTGGTTTTACTACTCAAAATATTAGTGAAGCCCATTCTACTTCTCATTCTCTTAGGGACTGGACTTTCCCTCTTGAGTCTAATCAAGGGTCAAATCTGAATTGATTTGCCAATCTATGGTGAGTGTACACTTCTTATCAACTATATATGAATATGGAACAAATAATAAGATCAAATTAACTATCCTAAAGTGAGTGCTATAAGAATTAGAAAAGCATTCCTGAGATGTAGATATATTGACTGGAAGAAATGAGTTGCAGATACATACCTAAGCTTGCAAGTTCTGCAAATCCTTCCACGCCACCAATGAACAGAAGAGAGACGTTGTCATCAAAATAAGAATTTCATCCGAGTAAGAAACCTTAAGCGGACTAGTGCGTGCAGATCCCACGACAGGATAATGTAGTTGGGATAACAAAGAAAACAGGAATCAAATGCAACGGTTCAATTAATGGTGCAGGAAAGCTAGCAACTCTCATGGTTGGAGGAATCATAAATTTGTGTTATCTTAACGTGAATCAAGTGAGAAACGAACTCTCTAAGTGCTAGATATAAGGGTTCACCCTCCGTTGATTGCTCGGATCCAACTTCCAAGTCAAATTAAACTGAAAGTTCATATGCACATTCACCTAACTATCCTGGAATTTGAGCTGCTCATGACAAACAAAGTGACGAAAATTTTCTGCAAGACAACTATTCCATAGCAGGAAAGTTGAAAAATGTAGCACAAGATCCCATGGATTGACTTTTGGAAGATTTTACAGTGCAGAAATGATGAGTTTAAAGACTTTAGATTGGTGGTACTTGCAGAACAAGTTCCTGCTGTCAACCCAAGCTTTGACAATGACAGAAAAAGAAATGATTTGATATTTGACTAACCCTATTATTGGAAAAGCTGAAACCTTCAAAGGCGCTACTTCTGTTCAGACACAGAAACTTTTAAAGACTTTAGATTAGTGGAAATTGCAGAACAAGTTCCTGCTGTCAACTCAAGCTTTGACAATGATAGAAAAAGAAATGATTTGATATTTGACCAACCCTATTATTGGAAAAGCTGAAACCTTCAAAGGCGGTCCTTCAGAGTTCAGACACGGAAACCTTTCAAATTTCACTATAAATCTGACAAAAAGAATCAGAACCTAACCTAACCTGTACTGAAATCAACAGCTGAGTTTGGTTTGATCCAACTCAGACCAAAGTTTAGACTTCAACAATTGTTTTTTCACCCCCACCAGTTATGGGAGATCCAACTGGACTAACTCAAAATCAATGGGTTCAAATAAGTTTAACCAAACTCAGGTTCGGACCTAAGGAGGCCCGAGTCAAGCCAGTTGCCATCGCTACTTTCTTGCTAGAGCCAAGACGATGATCAAGCAATGGATATTGCAGAACATGTCAGGAGCTTATTTCATAGTTTATCCATATACCCATAGAAAGTTTAACAGTATCACCTAACGGCTGGTTTAAAGATATGCCTACTTACAGCTAAATTTCTATGCTTTTCTCGCCCTGAGTCAATTATGTTATAATTTTCTGAAGTGGAAGAACTCTGGTCTGCCAACTTTTCACCAACTAGAGAAGTTGCAATAGGATCAAGATCATAAGAGTCGTCAGATAGGAAGTAGAAGTCCAAATTTAGAACCCATCTTTGGGCCAGCCTACAATTCCCAGATCATTGAGCTAGTGAGTCTTCTAGCCAAAATACATACTTTAGGCGACTGAACCAAACTGACCAAGCCAAAATCAACATTTACATACTGTAATGCTCAAAGCCATCAAACGAGCGTGTGTAGTACAGCGCAGAGACTAGAACCAAAAGGAATGATGCTCATTTACTCAATTTCAGATCTCTCGAAGAAGATCGGGGACTGCAGAATCTTCAAATCACGATTATTGCACTTCTTGACCTGCAAACAAGAATGAGAACTCTTTATCAAGCTGAAATATGATGCCTCCACGAGAACTTCGAAAATTGAATTTAGCAGTTGTATCAAACATACTTCATCAAAAGCAATTCAAATCCCTCGTTTTGCAGATTTCAACCATAAAAAATATCTCACAACTGGACCTCCTACTACCTGTAGTAATCTTTTGCTTAGTAAATCACCTGTAAATTACGGAGGTTTCTCTAGTTTCATTTGACTTTAACCACCAAAAAGTATATACACAATCATGGATGCCAAGGAAAGGTACTGTACACAAATAGAGATGGCCACAGTTTCTTTTCACATCATTCATGGAATGCTTTCATCTAGACCAAATTAACAGACAACTTGCGAGCTTTAAGGATAAGATCATATAAATGCAGCTGTGACCATTCAACAAAGTTTAAATTCAGGCACAATCCACATTCCTTCAGTGATTTTGAACAAACAGATCAACATGGGACAATACTAGACTACGAATAGTGAAATATCAAGACAATAAAAGAATCATGCTTCACAGACAGACCCCTTTGGAGACTTCAAGATTATATGATATATATACTTGAAACAAGTAATATCTGTTTCAATTTGCGAAAAATCGACTCAAAGAGCAATTTTGCATCAATTCTCTACTGTTCCATCTAGAACACATTAATTTTGCAGAGTATGAATGATCCATAAACAAAAAGTTTGTACCTTGGAATATAGAACAACAATGGCACAAAATCCAACAGCTTAGCCCTTCCCATTTCCATTATCCAAGACCTCGATTTCAACGCTCCCAACCCTCTCACCTTCATCCAAAACTGACCAGTTTGGAGACTGCGCCGCTCTCAGCCACTTGAAATCATCAACATTGCTCCAATTCCCACTCTCGTCACCCAGACCAGCTTCCTTCAAATCATCCTCAATCCCATCATACTTTAGACAATAAGGAGCAAATCTCAAACCCCCACAATCCTCTATTATGGGTTTACTCCTCACTCTCACGTAAAAATCGCACCTTTTTGCGCAATGTATTCTAATCTGATGCGACGCCAGTACAAATATACAGTTCTCAGCATCCTCCGTCAATATCGACCCCGTAACCGGCCCTCCGTAAACCTTACAATTTCTCAGCCTATTAATGAAAACCGCGCGAACGGACCCAATCAGCCTCACTTCACAGGAGTCCAGATCAGAGATCGTAAACTCGCCGATTTCAGAACCTCTGAAATTCTTCGTCAAGACCTCGTTTTGTTTGATTCTGAATCCCGGCGAGTCTGGGATAGTGATGATTGGGTTCGACTTCTCGGCCTTTGCTGTTTCTCGAGGCTCGGTATGCACGTTTTTGGATGTGGATTTGTTTTTGAATGAGAACTTCTTCTTGGGGAGAAGCTCGGAGGTTAAATTCTCGAGAGATTGTTTGAGATCGGAGATGGATTTCAGAGCGGCCCGGAGGTCATAGGAAGGGAGACAATAGGAGCTCTCGGCCACGAGCTGATCAAGGGAGGAGATTTCGGAGGAGATTTCGGCCAGACGAGATTTGAGGAGACATAAGTCGGAGAGTGTGGGTAGTTCAGCGAGTTGGGACTCGACTGAGCGTTTGGAGTCGGAGAACTTGGAGGAGAATGCTGCTGAGGAGGAAGTAGAGTCGTCGGTGATAGTGGATTTGGGGCGATTTTGGTGGCGGTTTGCTAGGCGATCGAGCATGGCTTGTTGCTTCTTCCGTAAGGTGGCCTCCATCGTCGTCGCTTTGCTTCGGAGTTCTTCTTCCATGGCTACGACTAATCTACTAGTGAAGAAGACGATTGCAGGGTAAATTGTAGCTAACCTAATAAAACGACGGCGTTTTATACTTTCAATACAACCTTAACTCTTGGTTCGGTGCAAGGGATAATAAAAAAACAGAGCCGATCAAGCCCGACCCAAAGTCAATGAACCAAATCCGAGTTGATTATACTTCGGATCTAACTCGAACTCAAACCACAGTTAGTAAAGATACCAAATAGAATAAAACTATGATCATCAAGACCCCATTTTTATGATCGAGGATATGTTTCTCGATCAAAGAAGATTGCATTATACAGAGAAAAAAGTTTTGGTGTAACACAAAGATCACAAAGGTACACGAAATTCATGGAAAATTACTCGGATGCCTCGTGCAGATTTTTCAGCTTCCGCAGCAGCAGCATCCACCTCCTCCTCCTCTTTGCAACTTCTTCAAAGGCAGAGGTGGTCTGACAACAATATTTTTCTTCCATTGCTATGGAAAATTACTTGGATGCCTCATGCAGATTTTCCAGCTTCTGCAGCAACAGCAGCCGCCCCTTCCTCTTGCAACTTCTTCAAAGACGGAGGTGGTCTGACAACAATATTTTTCTTCCATGGCCGGTCGAGCTTTCTCGACAACCTCTTATTTATCCCCTCCGCAATTTCTCTCTTTCTCTTAACAGTATGCATTCGAGCAATCTGTAGTTTTGATTTAAAACCACAAGTCAAATAGTGCAGAGCTTCATGGTCAAGTACCTCACAGATACAATAGGTAAGAGTATAAATATCAGCAGAAGATTTGATCAGAGTAGTTGAAAGATGATAACAAATTGGAGAAATTGACAAAAGAAAAGCATAGATCATGAAATTAGGACACGGATCATCTGTATCTAAGACGGGTGGCAATCACAGTATGTGGTTTAATCATGCACATAGTTCAAATTCTGTCCTCGACATCTATAGAGCAGACCTCAGAGTAAGGTCCAGTTTGATCCACTTTCCCCTCTCAAAAAGAAGCAACACAAAGTAGCATACTTTTGTTCCATAAACATAAGGTAAGATGTAACCCCTGCACCATCACAAATAGCAATCTGACTATGAACCAACACGTAAAAATTCCTCAAATAATGACATCAAGAAAATGTCAACAATAAGAAAATTTAAAAGCAAAACCGCCAAGCTAACAAGTCATTTGGAAACTTTCGAATTGAATTCATTAACGAATTAGATTCAATTCTATTAATGAGATTGAATTGAATTCAATTTACATTGTTTGGAACCAAACCAGTAATATTATAATTGAATTCAATTACATTGTTTGGAACACAATCAAAATGAATTCAATTATTTCATACGACATTTTTACCCTTGACTAAAAAATAATCTTATTAAATAATAAACATTAACACTATATAGCAAGTTATAAACAACAATTTCATTATAAGTGATATCACCAAAAAAAGTTCATTACTAAAATGAAAAGAAAAGATGATTGCAAATGACATTAGGCTAGACCGAGCTATGAAGACAATAAAAAATTATTATAATTTCGAAACTTAAAAAGTATGACCGAGCAGTAGTTCTTTTGCGTTGACAATTACAAGTTACTATCAATTTTAGAAATTTCACTCAGAATTATATAATATCATAACAACTTAACATGTCTTCCTGTAATAAGGAGACATAACATCGTTATATCATAAAATTAAATAAAAAATATTCATACTTGCATAGAACAAGTTATATCATCCATAAAGTTCCACACTTAAATAGAGCAAGCTATAAAAACCTAACACCAACCCATCTTTCTAGACAACCAATCTAAACGTAGTTTAACTGGACATGCAAAAAATACACTAATAAAGTTAGGATGCTCTACAAGCCAATCAACTGCATCCAAGAGAACACGTCCTTCTAATCTTAATTCTTTCATTGCATCAAATATTTCCCCCTCTTTTCTAACACGAGAGTTTGTGGCTACAATAGCTTGTGCAATTTCGTTCATTGCATTGGATATAACTTGTAATTCCGAAGAAATTTTATCTTCCACTCATGTTTTTCTTTTCTTACCTATGTAGGATGGCTTTGACACTGAAGGAGTTGATGATGAGGGAGCTTGAGTTGTTGGTGTTGTTGGAGTACTCTCGCTCTCAAATAGATAGAAACTCTCTAAATGAACCTCATTATTTGCTTGCATATTATTAATGTCTTCAATATTCATATCCCACCTTTCCTTTTCCCATCTTTGAACCTTCTCCTTTGTACTTTCAGCTTCAGATCCGGTAGCTCTATCTTTCACATAGTTATCGCGAACAAGGTCTAAATTAGATAAAGGCTTCCCAAGAATATGTTTCACCTTCTTGTTAACCTATCAATCAAAATACAAGAAATTATGTTAACAAACTTCATGCATAAAAAATAATACAAATATCAAAAAATTTAACTACTATTTCTTATTATTTCTCCTTTTTTACCATCTTCATTCTTAGGAATTCCTCCAAAGACATTATCATCCTCATGATCACTATTCAATAGCTCTCTATCAACTCTTGCAACAAGTTCTTCATCCGGATCATATTGTATCAAAAAGTTATGTAAAATACAACAAGCTAACATAATTTCAGATAATGTGTTCACATCATATCTTGACATCTCAGATAAAATGGGAAATCTACACTTCAAAACACCGAATGCCCTTTCAATTGCATTACGTAATGAAGCATGTCTCAAGTTGAATAACTCTTTTGCATTAGTTGGAGCCTGCCGAGAATACTCTTTTAAATGATATCGAGTGCTTCTATAAGGAGCAATAAATCAGGAAACTAAATAGAATTTACCTATAAATAAAACTAAAACCATTTACTATATGCTTATTGACAATAATACTTTTTGTATATAATATAGAATTTAATAATCTTCAACTAAAAGATACCTTGAAGAACAATGAGCTTATCTTCTCTAGCTAATGCATTATCTAAAATTCTGAGGCTAAACCTTCTTATCCAGGTAGGACATATGTAAATTTCAAGTTAAAAGTGCATGCAACCAAGACATTCATTATAGGATAACTCTTCCTTCCTCTGTACCTTGATATATATATTTTTTAAACTTTTACTTTGATATGTGTTCCATCAAGAGTACCAATACTATTCTAAAAAGTCCATAGAATGTATTAGAATTTGTTTATTAATATAAAAAAGTATGTTTTTGTGTATAAATTGTTTTAAAAAATACCTAAAAATATGGATAAAATCTTCCTCTGCTATTGATTATTTCGGGAGGGACAACCAAATCATTTGGTTGAACCAAAAATTGATCCACGAGGGTAATTATTGCTCTAGGTACTTGGTGAAAGTGACGACTAATTGTTTCAGTAGACAGTAGATCGTCGGAAAAAAAAACTTTGTGAACGAGTGCTAACTCTACCACTTAAAATATATAAAAATGTTCCAGCTTGTTCCTCAACCAAACTATATTGATTATCTCTTAACAGTCCCCTCTTACGAAAAATTGAATATAAGTGAATAAATGCATCATAACTCATGCGTAAAATGCTACATGCATTATAATGTATCTCTATTGTGGTTAATAATTCTTGACGTACAATTTCTCTATGACCTCTTCTTGGATGCACTAGTTGTCTATTAGCCCGAGACATATATTGATATATATAACTCAAGCAAACCAAATAACCCGCATAAGCTACCATAGCAAGTAGAGCATTTCTTTCAAATCCCCTCATATCGCCTGCATTTAAATTTTATTTATTGACACAAAACAAGTAGAAAAAAATCTTGACATTGGCTAAAAATTGAAGGCTGAATTAAAAAAAAAAAAGAATAGAGAGGAAAATGATATCTAAGATAAAGCAACTAACATGCATATAGTGAATACCCAAAAACCTAAAAACTTGGAAGCTTATGCGACTCATAGAACATCCGAAGTTCTAACGGTCTAGTAAGTTTGATAAAAGGAAGGTTGCCCTTAGATGGAATAATCTCCTAGTATTAATCAAATAATTTCCCTTCGCAACACAAAATGTACAAATAAGCAGGGAAGACTTCAGAGACACCATGAAAAAATAGTTGCGTCATGAGTGACCCACAAAAAGGAACCAATTATACCGCAGACATTGCACAATCAAATGTAAGCTACCAAAAGTTCCTAAGTGCATCAAACTATTGGGAAAACATACGCATTGTTGTCTAGTTCTGTTTTTCACTATTGAACGAAACAAGCATACTCTCATAGCTAGATGAAGCCGAATCATAAAAAAAAAAAAAAGTAAAGCTCAATTTAAAACAACCAAATTTCTAAACCCAGCAATCTTCCAAGAGATCCCGAGACTAACTCATGGTCATATCTTTACCATCAACCAAAAAGTACCGTAAAAAATGCAGAATTCAATGGTGTCTATGCATAAGAACGAAGAAACTGATTCAACCTCATGAGAATCTTTCAATTCATTGCCTAGCCTTCGTTTTCTCTTGTGTTAGTTTTTCTTTTTTCTTTTTTTCCCCCTTCTTTTCATGGTCTCGCTTCCTATAAATCCACAAACCCAATTCTCTCGAGTTTTACATCACAATATTCTACCTTCTTAGCGCAACATATTTCTCCCTCAAGATCCCAAATGGAACAAGATTCACTTAAAACGTAGCCGAAAACAAACAAACAAAAAATATAGACATATACAAAAAAATCCGAGAAATGCAAAAGAATGTACAGGATGGGAAAATGAAAATAAAATGACTTTTTCGATTATTCATCTCTAAATTAACCATTTCCGACGCGACTAGGGTTAAGGTAATTGCTCTTGCTATATAACTAAACAAATCTGTAGAAAGAAGAAGCTAAATCGAACGATGGATCTAAAAGAGAACGATGATAATGGACAAAAAAATGAAAAAGGAAAAGATACCCATGAACAAGGAAAAGGGAAAACCTGGATACAAAGCTTGCAAAGTGTTGCTGCTGTTTTCCTTGGTGGAAGGTGCTGATTCAGGTGGAGAAGGTGTTGCTGTTCTGTTTCTTGGTGGGAGGGGCTGCTTGAGGTGAAGAGATATGTCGTAGGATTATTGCTTTTAGATGGGTATTATTGGAAGGAAATGTAAATCTTCATTCTGCACAAACTGGTCTTGAAATCACAGTTAGAAAGATAATCTCACAGAACTTCCAGTAGAAACTCGGAACAAAACTTGCTCAAACCAAAACCACCTCAAGCCAATCTTATCAATACTTCTACTAACCAAATGGCTTGACAATGAGCACAGAGCATGTAATCACTTCCAACTTTTTATGACAAACGTCACATATCAGTATTGCCTATTAAGATCAATCTAATCAAGCTTTTACTAGAACCACAAAACGATATGAGCAGAGCAGACAAACTACAAGCGTCTGTCTAAATGAGTACACAGAAGGCAAAACCCAGAACTGAAATTTCACATTTTACCAACTCCAACCGACATAAATCCGTAAACATCAAAAAGGGCTCCAACAAGGAATTACGTAGTACACACACTTTTGCGCATGCGACGAAACTCGCTGGACTTAAACTCGTTGCGAGCCGATTTCTCAAAGGCGGGGCATAAAAAGCACGCCTTTAAGATCAATAAGTTCTTCATTAATCTCCTTGGTGATCTTGGACATGATTTCCTTCAGTTCTTTTCTCTTTGCCATCATTACCACAGCAGCTGAAGGGTTTCTGGAAGCCGACAGTGGCGTTTCCATGTGTTGGAGAAGTGGCAGTGTGCATTTGTGACGGATTTGGATGCCGGAGAAGCTGGATTTGCAGATTCGGAACGCATCATTCGGAGGTATACTCTCCGTCGAAAGACTAAACATGATCTGTCGCTATCTCCGTGTGCAGTTTGTTATTCACTCAATTGCTCTATAGAGTTTCAATGGAGTGGAACTGACTCCTTTTTTTTTATTATAATATTATTTTAAGGGATTAAATTAAATATAAAATATTTCGTACCGATACAATATTAGTATTAATTAACACTAAATACTATTTTAAATAATTTTTAAATTTATAAAACAACTTATATAAAATTTTATATTAGAACTGAAATTATAAATATTTTAAACGTTAATATAATTATTTATTTATTAAAATGATATTAAATTTTTATTTTTGAATATAATAACTATTTTCTTAGTTTAAAAAATCAACTTGATATTTAAATTTCTAATTTCTTAATTTAAATATATAAAAAATTAATTATTTAATTTGTATATTTAAACTCATATTTAAATATGAACTAATATCAATTAAAATAATTTTATATTAATTTTAAATTATTATGGTACAATTAATATAATATGATATTTATAACAATAATTCTAAATTCGTATTATATCAATCAATTCTTTAATATTTTAAGATAGTACTAAAAATGCAATTTCTTCTAAAACGTTATGGAATGTTAATCAGTAAACTTAATATAACTAAAATTACTCTTATTTTAATATTAAGTTTAATGATTAACAAAATAAGAGTAATTTTATAAAGTGATTAACATCGTAGCTAAAATTTTTTCATATTTACAAAGATAGAATGAAAAAGAAAGGATGAAATTTTTTTTTAATAATTTATATTCAATTTTCAATTTTTAACCCAAATTTAAACAACTCGAAAAAATAATTAATAAATTGAAAAAAAAATTATAGTAGATATATATATATTGATTTAAGTGTTATTGAAATTAAAATTTTCACAACTTTTATCAAAATATGGAAATGGCAATCGGGCCTAGTCGGGTTTAATGGACCAAGCCTAGGTTCAGAGGTCTCAGGTTAAGTTCGAATTGTTCATACTTGACTTTACTCGAGATCCAACAACTATTAAAAAATGACATTATTTTCTATTTTTATTAAATAGAAAAGATCGGGTTGAGTCAAGTCAACCTCGAACTACATTAAGTTGGTTTTTAAATATTTATGTATAATATGTTGATCCCACGTAAGCAAAAGTATATAAGCTTTTTAAAAAAACGTATTAATAAAAATAATAAATTAATATGGGCCTAAGTTTAAATATTAAATTTAACCGAGTTTAACTTTTTTATATAATTTTGACCATTCATAATAATTTAATTTAATTTAAATTCTTTAATTTAAAATTAACAAAAAAATAAACTTAATTAACTCGAATTTAATTATCAATTGAGTTAGTGATTTAATATATACTAGCAGAGTATTACTGCGCGATGCGCAGTAATAATGCGCAGTTAATTTAGTGAGTTATAATATAAGGAAATAATAGTTATGGAAATAAAAATAATATAAGACTATAAAGGCCAATAAAAATTAATTGATTGGATAATTAAAAATATTGATGGTTTATTATGAACTGGAAAATGTTAATTAAAATTTATTTAAGCATGATTAAAAAAATATTAATTTAAGGAAAATATATGATATATTAATTATAATGTAATATATAAAATAATTTTAATAAACAATGAGAAAATATTATATTATATT
>JANQBM010000220.1:33381531-33396778 GCA_025594535.1 Erythroxylum domingense
GGTCCAAGAAAAATTAAGTCTCACAAAACCTCATTGGAAAGTGTGAATAGGCGACTGATTTTAAGAGAAACGTCTTAATTTCCTCCAAGAATATTTAATGCGAAGTGATCGAAAACTGCCAGAATTTGACGTTTGCGATAGTCTTTTGTTTGGTTCAAGAAAAATTAAGGGAGGCCTCGAAGAAAATTTTAATGCGAACCGATCGAGAAGTGGTTAAAATTAAATGCGAGATGTTGATTGTATTAAATATTAAATTATTAGATTCTACAGTACAGCAAACACAAATCCATGACTGAAGAAAGAGAAAAAGCAAAGCTTAAGACAAAACAACGAGAAAATATTTCCCGACAAAATAGCAGAAAAGACAATCAATCCTCTCTCTCTTTTAACCCAGTTGATCAATTTCCTGAAACTCAACAACAAGAAGAAGACAAACAGAAGAAGTAACTACAGTATAGCAAACACAAATCCATGATTGAAGAAAAAAATAAAGTCAAGCTTACCAGAGCTCCACACCTCAAACGTTAGGGAGGGGTACACATAATCAAAACTCGATCAGGGAGCTACACACATAATAAAACCTCGATCAAAGTCAAAGCAAAAGACAACAAATACAAAAAGATAACTGGAGATAAAAACAAAGGAAAACTTACCACAGTTACTCAGGTGTAGACAAACTAAACGCAAACAGAAAAAAAAGTGGAAGAAAACGCAAATGGCGAAGACAGTTATCCATGCTATAAACAAAGCCACCGTTACCAAGCTGCACACACAGACGCAATAGTAAAAACTCTGTGCGAGATAAACAAAACCGCCACCCTTAGCCAACTGTAGGTAGAGGGATGCTATAAACAAATCCGCCGTTACCCCTGTGAGATGAGATATGCAGGATGCTAAGAGAAAAGAGAAATGAGAAGGAAATGAAAGAGAGCTTACCACTGAAACAAAATCACACCCGTTAGGCAACTGTAGGCAAAGGCATGCTATAAACAAAGCCGCCGTTACCCACCTGTAGACATAGACATAACAAAAACTCCATGTGAGATATGAAGGATGAAGGAAAAGAAGAGAATAGATAATATTGATAATGATAAGTGAGATACAGAGAGAGAGATAGAAAAGGGATAAATGAGACGGAGAGAAACAGAAGAAAAGAAGAAAACGCTAAATAAATATATACGACACATATAGACGGGAAGGGGGGGAGGGGGGAATAATGACCGTTAGATTAAACGGATGAAGGAGATGAATTCCATGGTCGTCCATCCCGTTCGTCCTTAGTATATATACTTAATAAACCCAAACTCGAACCCAACTCAAGTTATTATAATCCCTAATAATATTTGGACGAGATTGCAATATTTGAAATACTCGAGGGACTTATTTAGAATATACGAAAGAAAGACGCATTTTTAGAATGTATAAATTTTCCCCTTCATTGTTTCCTTTGTTCAGTCAAAAACGAAACAAACTCAACCAAAAGACGCAAACCCTCTTCCTCAAAACAATCATCATTTCCTAAGAAAAATCATAGATTTGAAGAACAGGATAAGCGAGAAAGTGGTCATTAAATGGGAATCGCTGAGGATTGAATTGAAATTGAGTACGAAAATAGGAATAGGGAAGAAGAAGAAGAAGAGATCTGAAGGTCAACAAGCAGTATCGTTGGATGTGGTGATGGGTGCGACGGGCTCCAAACTAGAGAAAGCTCTCGGTGACCAATTCCCCGAAGGGGAGCGTTACTTTGGCCTCGAGAACTTTGGCAATACTTGTTATTGTAACAGCGTCTTGCAGGTTTTTGTCTCTTCCCTTCTCCTATATCTATCTATCTCTTTAATTGCCCCAATTTTGTTTTCATGTATTTTGTTTTGTCATTCTTCGTCATTAACTTTGATTTTATGTGTTATCAACTTGGTTTACTCTGGATTTTCGGTTATGCATCTAATTTGGAAGTTTATCGAGTGGTTTTACTGTTAAAAGTTCCAACTTTTAAACTTATGTTTTATCTGTCGGGTATGTACATCGAATTCTATTGGACTTCGGTGTTATGAGAGATCATTGTATTCAGGATTGGTTTCTCTCTATCTTTTTAATGTATTTTGAGGGATTGTTCATTTCCCTAATTAAGGCATGGTAGTGTTATTTTGCTGCCTTGAATGAGTTTCCTATTGAAATTTTTTTCCTTTCCCGTGTTAGGTTTAGGAGAAAGCAGTATTTGAATATATTTTTTTGGTTTCTGCGAATGCTAAGGTGTTTTCCTTTGGTCATATGGAGAATATTTCCTGCTCTTTCTGCAAGACTGTTTGATGACTTGAATTGTTGTTCACTGTAGGCACTTTATTTTTGTGTACCATTTCGCGAGCAGTTACTAGATTATTATGCAACTAACAAAATTATTGCGGATGCTGAAGAGAATCTCTTGACATGCTTGGCAGATCTATTTACGCAGGTAAGAGTTCTAGAGTGTTGTGTATTGATCTTACTTTGGGTTTTTTGTATGAAGATTTATGATGGGTTCATGCTGTTTATATCTTCAATTGATCACAATTTTCTCCCATTGGATTGTCTACATTCTTTTACTAGATGGTTTTTTATTTTTTTGGCAACATGATTATCTGAATATTGTACTCTAAAATATACTAGAAAATTCATTGCTCGACGATGAAGTTTGGTTATTGTTAAACAAGGAAAAGACGCTAAGAGGGAGCACTTTCATTTTAACATCTTTTCCAACTAGAAATCTTTCTTAACCGCTCATTTTGTCATACTTGTAAATTGAACTAGTCATCCCATCTGATGTGCTTTGCAGTACATGGTGTTATTAACATTTTCTTCAGCAACTCTCTCTTAGGTGAATGAAATGTAATATTTCCAGAGGAACTTTTTCTTTTTTTTCTCTTTTCTTAATTTTCATCATGTTTTAATTGCATTAGAAAAGACTGTATTATCTTATCTACTGTCCATTAAAAGTTTTCCTCTGTTATTGGATCATTGTATGCGATGGTCATTATTGTTCTAAATGCTTTAGGTCAACAAATGAAATGAGTCAATCTGGATTGTTTGACCTTTTCATTTCCTAAATCTTTATCTTATGCAGTTATTGACAATATTTCCAATATCATGCGATTACACCTGACTGACTATTGGTTGAACAACTTTGGTTTTGTGTCATGTATAACATTACATTGTTGAATTACAGAAGGGAGAAGCAAGAAAAGTTTTATATGTTGCAGGACATATATTGTTCATTATCGAGCTATGGTGCTGTAATAACTATTGTTTCTCTTGTTTGTAGATAAGTTCACAGAAAAAGAAAACAGGTGTTATTGCACCTAAGCGTTTTGTACAAAGATTGAAAAAACAAAATGAGCTTTTCCGTAGTTATATGCATCAGGTATACAGCGGTTGCTGTCAGTTGAATATCCACTGTATTACTACTTTACAAAAGCCTTCTTGAGCAATATACTATATATATTATTCATATATATACTTCTTAATGCAGGATGCTCATGAATTTTTGAACTTCTTGTTGAATGAACTTGTTGACATATTGGAGAAAGAAGCAAATGCTGCAAAAAGTGACCCAGAAACTTCATCACCATCTGAAAAGGCTGTAAATGGGCCAAAAACTGCCCAGGCAAATGGTTTTACAAAAGAGCCATTAGTTACTTGGGTACACAAAAATTTTCAGGTGAGTGCTTTATTTTGTGTCTTCTTTATTGATGAGCTATATATTGTGTCTAAGCAATAGCAGACTATGACTGCCTCACATTTGTGTTGCTGGATGATTTTTTATTTCTCCCATATTATGTGTTTCTTGATTCTCATTAATCTCACACCTATTGGACCAGGGAATACTTACCAATGAGACAAGGTGTCTGCAGTGTGAAACTGTGACTGCCAGAGATGAAACCTTTTTTGATCTGAGCCTCGATATTGAACAGAACAGCTCAATAACAAGCTGCTTAAAAAATTTTAGTTCCACAGAGACTTTGAATGCAGAGGATAAATTCTTCTGTGACAAGTGCTGCAGGTGGGTAGTTTTTGCTAACACTCTTGTGGGTGACGTGTGTTATTGATAATCACCTTGTATGCAATGGTTTTGTAACTTTGTTATGCTTGGGTTTTGTAAGTTTTGCACAGTAAAGCCTAGTTAAGCATTGCATTGTTGAAGCTGCATTCCTGATACATGAATGCTTGTCCTTTTATGTAAGGACCAAAGATGGGAATGATTGAAAAGCATTTGACTTGGGAATTGCTTGAGAGTGGTCTTGATGCAGTAATATAAAACAGTTTGATCTATTACTTATGCCATTACTGTTAGTTCTGTGCTCTGCCATGTGCTCTTTAATCAAAGTAAATTGTACTGGTTGGAATCTAAGTTAATCAAAGGTTTCTTTCCATAAATAGAGCAATCAAAACCCTTTTTGGCCTGGCATTAGACATATTCAACTTTTCATGGTAGTTCCATTTGCTTTTAGTGTTTATATAACTATTAGTCTCCATTATTTATACTGATTTTGGCAATCTTAGCGTCGAATCTTTTGGATGATTATATTTACATGCTCTTGTAGTTATTAAAATGTTTGGTATTTTTGCTACATCCAGTTTGCAAGAAGCACAGAAAAGAATGAAGATAAAGAAACCTCCTCACATCTTGGTGATCCATCTGAAGAGGTTCAAGTACATGGAGCAGTTGGGTCGTTATAAGAAACTCTCTTACAGAGTTGTCTTCCCACTAGAGCTGAAACTGAGCAACACTATGGAGGATGCGGACATTGAGTACTCACTATTTGCAGTAGTTGTTCATGTTGGTAGTGGACCAAATCATGGGCACTATGTCAGCCTGGTGAAAAGCCATAATCACTGGTTATTTTTTGATGACGAAAATGTGGAGATGATTGATGAGTCTGCGGTTCAGACATTTTTTGGGTCAGCACAGGAGTTTTCTAGTAACACAGATCATGGTTATATTTTGTTCTATGAGAGCCTTGGTGCTAGTAACAAGAGTTGAGACGACGACTGGTTTTGTTGATTAGGTGTTTTAATCATTTAGATTGGACACATCTTTCATTGCCTTCTGTGGTTGGTTTCTCTTCCCTGTGTCCTTCAACCAGTGGGAAGAGCTGTCTGATATCCATGTTTCAGGTATGGGTTGTGAAAAATGTATACTTGGTTGTTTCCATGTACAGTGGATGGTGGAAACACGTTGCCCTTTTTGGTTCGTTTCAGAATAAAAGGTAAAAATAGCCGCGTAAATGGTGCAGGATAACTTCACCGGATAGTTTTGTACTCTGCTTTCTGTAGAATTCTTAAACTGGCATGGCACATGCAATGCAACTGGAATTACTCGAAGTTTTATCATCAGATTAGTTAGTTGAGTTGTAGGTGTTTGTGATAGATCAAATAGGTATTGGAATTTGTTGGTTTAATCCTAATTTAATACAATGTTACTGCCATTGACTTTGCAGTAACATTGTACACTGGCATTGACTTTGCAGAGATTCAACTTACCTGTTGGAAGCTCCAGGAATAGAAGAGAGAATAGCAATCTAATTTTAATTCATTAGTATTTGCTTTTGCAAAATTCAGTTCTGAGAGGTTTCAAGAATTTCCGAGTGGATTAGATCGGTTTATCTTCCAGTTTAATACCAATGGTTTTGTTGAGTCCGGGTGGAAAGGATCATCAACCTCCTGAGTATTAGGAACCTGAAGATTGATTACAAGTACTTGTCTTCTGGTTCTACCTAGATTATGAACACTCTTATTCTTCCAAGAATTCAAAGCGTCCTACAATTTGATTTAGTCGCATGAATAACAGCAACTTTTTATATGAAGCAATTGCAATCCCTGAAGTTCTCAAACTACATCAGATAACGTAAACTGTACAGTAGACTGCACTCAGGCTCTCACCTATAGGTTCAATCAAGTAGTAGACATGAAATTATCTACATCCAATAATGTCTCGAGGTCGATTATGTCATCCAAGTCTGCCATCATTCCATTGTCATAAACTCCCTCAGATGCAGCCTGAAAGGTTTTTATGAAGAAAACTAATAAGTACAACAATGTCTGAAAGGTCATTATGAAGGAAACTAATAAGTACAACAATCACTTTGAACTGAAGTTAGTACAGTAAAGTGGGTATTATTCAAATTGCATTCCCAGCACAGAAAATGGCATATCTCAACTTAATCATGCCAGTGTAGTGGATCCAGGCCTTGAAAGCTTTCAAATCATTTCATCATAGTTTCAAGGTTCAAACGTGCAAGTTCACATAAATAGGTCACATGGTTGACTTTGATCTTATACTCTACTACAAGCAGGTACATAGGAGAATTCAGAACTAATCTTGCCGTGGAATCCCCTGATGGCAAGCTGTTTAGCTTTAAGAATACCATAAGATGAAATCCCTAGAAAGTTTTGCAAAGAAAAGGACAATGAATCCAAACCCAAGAGTTTTTATAGTAAGTAGGAAGCCATAAATTCTTTGTCCGTGTAACAACCATCAATGAGAAAGAAAGAAACTAAGGTAGTATACAGTTACCTTGGCCTCCTGGATCTGAGTAATGACATTTCGCAGCCTGCTGTATTGTTCTCTTGCCTCCGGATACCGGAGCATGGATTTCACACGCGAAAGGGCTACTTTTGATCGTTCCTCCGACTGCTTTCTGCCTTCTTTGAGGAAATCATAGTCGTCCTCCTTTGAAAGCGTGTCGCTTTTAATAGAGTCCTCAGAGGTAAGTGTTTCTGATTTAAATCCTCGCAAACCAATTCGTTTTCTTCTCCAACGCAAGATAACCTTCTCCACAATTCCTACAGACCAGATTATCTTTTTATAGTTTTTCCTGACCTGGTGACCTCTTACAAGAGCCTTTCAAGAAGAAAGCAAAGATTAGAATGCAAGAACAGAATTGTGATGTATGAAGAACTTGATGAAGAAAAGCTGAGGTATGAATTGCTGTACAAGAGAGCAGCATTTTAATTTTGTGGATAGAAGTAATGATGGCAAGGCACCTGAATTTTCACAATCCGTTGCCGGATGATTAAAAACTCCTTTCTACCCTTCCAACTACGGAACTTATTCTGAATTCGTGTCGCAGCAGCATGCACTGGTTCGACATGGTGTCCTGCTTTCTTTGTCTTAATTGTAACAAGTGAAAGAGCATGCTCATCTGTCACTCCAGGCTTGTCACCACCATATTCTTTCAACTGTTTCCTTTGGAAGGACTGTACCCTGAAGACTTGATGAATACGGGCAGCAGCTTGAGTAGCATTACGAACGGCAGCTAAGGAGTCTTCCAGGGATGCTTTACATGGTGAATCTCCATTGCTGAATGGAATCGTACTGCAATGCGAAAGTGTATTCACTGCTTTCACGTTCAAGACATCTGCAGTATCGCCATTCTTTTTATCCAAGTTCAAAGAACAAAGATGAGCGCTCAAGGCAGATTCTGCAAGGTATGCAGCAATTCCTTTGTGCCCATTCATGGAAGCCAGATCAGCAGGCGTTCTGCCTTCAGGATATTTTGGAGTTGGGTCTGTTATTGCTCCAGGAGCTGCACCAAGGTGAATAAGGGATGCAATGATGCGCTCTCTGATGTCAAAGCCAAAAGACCAAAAGTTTGTACAATTAAAAAAGTCTTCATTAGGCAACTGATATGAAGCTCTCTAAGAAATAATCACTATCTAAAGCAGATTGATTTCAGTCAACACATGAAACAGAGTAGAGATATTACATAGTTGCTTAAACATATTTGGCAATATATGAATCTAAATGCAAATTAATGAAACAGATGAATTAAGCTTTGCTTTCTCTCTGCATAAGGGTACAGATTCCCTGTTGAAAATGGTGATTCAAGGATATCAAGATAACAGGTAGCTCTACCCTTCTTTATGGTAGGATTTGTTATCTCATGATATTTTAGCAACTTTTCCAGTTTCTAATTCCAACGTTTGGATATAGTTTACATTCATAAAAAGTTTTTATTTCCTGAACTTGCAAGTTCACTAGCTTTCTTGAATGTATAATGTCTTGTGCAATGGACTACAAAAGGATTACGAAATGACAAACCTGATTGCATAAGAAATGGGATGAAAAAGTAAGTTCAATTCACCTGCCACACGATGCAGCCCAGTGAAGTGCAGTCCATCCATTTACGTCACGGAAATTGACATTTACACCAGCAATAATTGTGGGTTCAAGGGCCCAATCGTAGCCAAGCACAGCTGCAAAATGTAATACCCCTTGGCCATCCTTATCCAGCACACTAGGGCCTTTTCCTCCTTCAAATGCCTTTTGCAAGAGCCAAGCATGTAACTTCTCCTTGAGTAGCTTTTGGACAATCTTTTCTTGTAGTTCCTCCACAGAAAATCCCTTTTCTGCAGTTATCTTTAACATTTGGTCCCACTCATCTGTACCCTCTTCCAGCAATGAACCAATTTTACTGCTTAACAGGGAAATTTCATCTGTGTTGCTGGAGTAATGCTTTGGAGGGCAGATAGAGCTTAGACATAATAATCTCTCAAAGCGCATAAGAATTTTGCCAGTGTTGCCACAAAAGTGATCAGTAACATCTGTGCCTAGGGTTGAACCAATTCTATACTCAAATTCATGCAGTTCGCTACATGCCACTCTATTTGAACATGTAATGTAGAAAGGGACCCGTCCAGCTTTGTGAAAAGGAGCATGGCAACGCAGTACACCATCAGCAATGACCTCCGCTGGAACTTCAATTTCCCCAAACATACATGACCATTTACAGTTTTTGGCTTCTTCTTGACTCTTCAAGAATCTTCCTGTGATCAGAACCTGCACATATTGTAGAAAGATGATGGACAAGGTTAATTAAAGAGAGGATTAATAGTATGAGCTTGGAGCCCCTAATCAATCCATCATGTCCTCAGTCAAGAAACACGGAAAGCATATTACACAATCTGACTTTGAAGGATAACAGATAGGAATAAAGTACCTTGGTCTCTGATCCTACATATACCCAGTTAGGTGAAAAATCAATAATGCTAAAGTACTGGTCCTGAGAGAGGAAAGGACCTAGCATATAGCCATCCAAATGTGCTTGAGAGGAAATGGTGGGATCATCCACTGCATTTTCAGTATCAATTGTATCCCAATCAGCCACAGAACTTGACTTCTTTGGCTCACTTACATCTCCAAGTTCTTTGCTCATCCATCGGTTGAAACTATCAAGCTTCTTCAGGCCTTCTTCTGTCGAATGGCCATTCAATGAATGCTGTTTTACATGTTGCACATCTGAAAACTGCATCTGGAGGTCACTATGTATAGTGTGATCATTTTCTTGTTTACGGGAAGACTGAAAGGAGCCGACTGATACATCACTAGCAAGTTTTTGCTCATCACACTTGGGGTTGAGCTCATAGACTGAGTTTGAACGCAAACTCCGCTCCATGGGCCACTTTGACAGACAAAAGAGCAAACCTTTTAAAATATATTCACAACAAAGACTAGAAAAATAAATGACTTGGAAGACGTACCAAGTGTATTTTTTTATCCATGCTTGTTACTTGCTTATATAGTAGCAGTCCATTAATGTCAAAGAAATAATACTGTTCATGAGATCATTCATAAAAATTTATATACATTGCATAGGTCCTAACTCAAACCAGTTGCAGGAATGTCAATTTTACCATGTAATACAAAGTTGTTAAACCTTGACTTCCAAAAGATTTTACCAATTGTCCACCACCAAGAAAAGTACAATCAAAGACTGACTTCTGATTTCAGAAATATAAAATTCATATTAGCCAGGAGTACGATGCAAAACTATCTACATGCACAATGAATATAAACCTATTACCAGCCAGTCTTCCTGGGCCTCTAGATTATTTGCAGACTCCTCTCTTGTACCAAAGTTGTTGGTAAGAAGATGCCCCGGTGAATCATCTGTTTGTTTTGGAATCATTAGGACAGTATTGGCAGCAGACAAAGATGGAGGTTCAAAAGGCACAGATTGGATGGCTATAGAACTTGAACTCAAGGTATTCTCCCATAATGATAAGTCACAATGATTCCGGGGCTCATATGTTGATGCAGAATCAGTTGTACGTCCAACTTTATCAATCCAAGAAGGTGCGACGAAGTCCATTCCTGGAACATCTGACCGTTTCCCTGGACAATTACCTATCAAAAGTCACAAATAGCATCACAGAATTACCTTGACCCTTGCCATGATTACAGAGCCTGGCTGAATTAAAAGGCTAAGCATTGGAACAATGCAGTATAAGGAGCCAAGTTTACTTGAAAAGGACATGGAACTAAGATCAAATGGGGCATCAATCTTCTCCACTGCAGGCACATCTAGGAAGGAATGGAATTTGGAACTTGCTTGGTGATTATAAACTGTGTCAAGAATCTCCTTTTGTAAGGCAGCACATCGAAATCCAAGACATTTTCCAGAAATAATGCACCAGCAAAATTTAAATTAAGTTAAATGCAGAAGTGGTTAATAGTACACCTGAGTCAGAATCTTCATATTCTGATGCATGAGCACTGTTCATGCTTACTGTATCAGTAGTTTGGGTCGGCTTCTGGTAACTATGAGGATAAACAGGCAGAGAGATGTCTGCCTCAGAATTTGGCACAGCATCTCCACATTTTTGCATTTGATCGTATTCTTTAATATGGTTGAAATTTATCTTGTTGCCCTGACGCAACATCATATGAAATACAATTCATATACGTTAGCAAGGAACTGACATCTAACAGTTAGCATAAGCAAATAGTTAAAGATGTTGATATGATTGATTTTCTTTACTGAACAAAAAATCATATAAAATCCATTTTATTAGCAACCTGCAGCCTAAAATTGTTGACATAAAATGCAATTTTGATATGTCAATATAACAAAACATTAAATAACATGAAGGTGAAGACACAAAGTAGAAAAACTATAGCAGAACTAGAAGTATATGTACCTGTAAAATTTCCAATAATAAGGCACTGTAAAATTTCCAATAATAAGGCATTTGCTTAAACATGTTGAAGATCCAATGATTTACTTTAGAACTATTTTGGATGCAATCCAGATTTTTTCCCCTTGGACACTTGAAAATTTTTAAGGAGGCAGTGATTACATGGTCTAAAATCAAACAAAGTTGATATACAATGAATCTAGTTCTGAATCAGCCTGCAAGTATGACTCAGTAGGTTCCTTTCCCCGTCCAGCTTCAAGTGCTGAACAGAATTTAGAAAAGCTACATGGCTAAATTCAGGACAGGCCTATATTTCAGCATTTACATTTCATCCAGCAAAAGTACATTTTTTCTGACCCTATTCTTTCTTGCTTCAATCTGGTCACACCAAAGTGTGGAACCACTCTTTGCTCTTACACTGATCACTGATATTTTAGGCCCCTTCTGAATTATGCCTCAGAATTTTATTTTTCTCCACTCCTGATCTAAAGGCTACTACTCTATACGGTTAAACAGGCCCAGCATTTTTTTCGTATTCCATTCCATATGACATACGTGGTGAACTACTTTTGGTAGGAGATAATTTCAAGAACACTTGGATTAATCTCTGCTTTTTCATCAGTATCTAAATTTAGGAACAAGAAAACACGATATCTTTGTTTACTTAACAATTCTTGAAAGTTCTTAACACAAATTAGTTCCTGTCACAAAACCACTAGAAAATAAAAGTCAAGGGAGGGATCCTTCACACCAAATGGATCAAATTTTCAGCATTTCCCAAATACATTCTATTGATTATAACTGTCATTTGGAATAATATTGGGACCTTGCTAACATTGGCATATCAGTCTGGATATTCATCCTGTTACTCTTATACAGTCACATATATGTCAGCATGTTACAATTCATTCTTATACAGTCACATATATGTCAGCATTTTACAATTCATTCAAGTAATTGAAATCCTCACAAAATAATTCACCGGAGAAGCATAAACCTGAATAGTAAAGAACAGTATTTAGTTTTTCAAGATGGTCAAATAAAAAATGGAGATACAATAAAAGACAATCCGATTCATTGTTAAAGTTATAATCAACGGTTAAAACAGTTTGGAGAAGAAACTCATATTTGATAAGGAAAGAACAAATGGAATATGGTATACAACCTTTACATCTCTGTAGTGGACAAGAACGATGTGTGATAATTTCCTGAATCAGAAATCAAATAGTTAAAAATTTAACATCAAAAGCTCAGAAAGTGAAATTCAAGGGGAAAGTCTTGGCACATTCAAGTCAAAGGTTTCAGCAAGAAAAAAAGCAGTTCTCAAACATGCAATTGTTGAACCTGTACGATAGTGCCAGAGACCAATGTAACAGACCCAGCACATATACAAGCATACAAAAAAAGATAACAGAATATCGCAAAAAACAAAAGGATAGGCGGCTATATGCTGAAGAATATGACGAAAGGGAAAACAGTTCTAATAATCTAACAGTGGGGATAGGAAAAGGAGGAGAAACCAGACATGGAAGTGAATCAATTATTTATTTTGGGATACAATGAAAGAGTAAACCCCTTAATTGTCTTCTAAAACAATCAGTATGCCACAAAAATCTCAGAGTAGAATTGATGCAACTTCTAGACCATATAATACATTAGTTCCTAAGAGCTTAAAAGATGATAGCTTTTGGTTCAGTGCAAGTCTAGCAATAGATGCATGTAAACATAAAAAAGTCAGATTGGCCCAACATTGAAAGAAAAGAGAAGTACACCACAAACTGCAGTTGCTTAGATTTGTTTCAAATAGGAGTACTTGGGATTAAAATGGATGGTCAAGACAAGGCAGGTGAAAAATCAATAGACTCACTCTTCAAGCATCCAATAGCTGCGCCTCTGGAAATTTTCATCGTCTTCTCCGTGAGCATAATAGCAATGGAGCACATCAATACTTCCAGACTGAAAGGAATGTGCATATTGTCCTTTATGAACATTTTGGGTTCACAAATTATCGAAGGGAATAATAATATTGGAATGGCTAATTGGGACAAGTTTAATTTTTTCCAACACGAACCCACAACACTTATTATCCCAATGCTATGAAATGCTATAGACACTTACCTTCAGCCTCTCATGAGCTTCTTTCACTGTCTTTCCATCCTTTTTCTTTCTCCAGTTATGGCCATCTTTTCTAAAGTATCTCAATACCTTGCGATCAAAAAGGAAAACTGAACCACCTGAAATTGGAGCCAGAATATATGTAAACTACATCACAGAAAACAAGAAACCCAAGCGTGCTCCACAAAAGAGAAGATGTTAATTGACAGATAAAAGTAAACAACATATTAACCTACGGCCCATGATACCTAAATTTGTTATCGACAGAGACAACAGAGAGCAATCACTGAACTAGATAAAAGTTACAAACCTAAATCTAACAAGAAGCAAGTCATCTAATCAACTTAAAGTAATGAATTCCAACAAAGAGAGCAATTACACAAATTAAGATATCCATGGTCAAAATTAAAATGGAACAACATGACAAGGATAAATCTTCAAACTAAATTTAATTTGGTCAGCCCACTAAAAGTCAATCATAGGAGAAACTGAAATTCATGCTCATTTCCCATGTTAGTCAACAAAACCAAATCAGTGAACCTCACTTCCAGGCATATGTTCTGGTTCCGGAGCAATCTGAAAGTTCTTGTAATTGCGAAGAATTTCACAAATTTCTGCAGGGCGCAACCATCGATGCTGTGCTTCAAGCAGTATCTGTTGAATACCTGCATTACATTGTATGGTTGCCACTTTTTAGTTCAATGATTAAATTCTACGTACTCGAACATTGAAGAAACAAGGAAGCATACAAACTTTAAAACAAATATCTAGATATTCAGTTAAAATGCGATATCAACTTTGTTTCACAACAAAATATCCAAAAACCAACCAAGGGAATTTAATAATTGGCGTAGCATACAAGAGGGGGAAATAAAGAAACTTCTTATCCTCCATTATCCAATCCACCATAGCTGAGCACCTAAACTTTTGTATCTTTAGCTGGTTTTTAGGTCAAAAACCTGTCTGCTTTCTCAGTAGTGGTCTATTCTTCTAAAAAGCTCTTTTTTTTTTTGTAAACCTTTAAATCAAAACCTAAACTGTAACAACAAACATCAACATCAAGCCAAAATTTTCCAAAAACTCAAAGTCCAGTCTGATACAAACAAAACACTCTAACAGAAATCCAAAATTGTACCAACAAAGTTGAAAACTTTCAGTTACCTGGCTGATTAGCAGCAAAAGGGCTGCTCCTATAGTCCGCCATGAATTGATTCCTCTTCCAAATCCTTCTCCCTTCTCAGTTCTCCTTCTCTGATACGTTAAACCTGGAAGGAGAAAATCAGTGAAAAAGTGAAACTGAAACTAAAAAGCTCAATTCTTTATGTGGGCAAGAATGATAATGACTGAAACACACGGTTTCTCTTCGGTAACAGTGAAATGTAAACTATTGGTCAGAAAATTTCTTGTGAGTTATGCTACTTATCAGTAAAGAGACGAGAGGGAAAAGAACGAAAGTGAGGGAGAGGACAAAACAGTCAGGAACCGAAGTGAGACATACGACATCAAACATGAAGCTGATATTTCTTTACCATGGAGTATACGCGGTATGTCACGCTGACTTGACTTCTGGGACTATGTTCCCTTTCCATCATTTTATATTTAAAGGGCAACAAGACTGAATTGAATAGACCCGGAAAAAAAGAACAGAAACAAGAACAGAGAATAGATCATACTTATCTCTTTCGTTTTAGAATTAAGGAAAGAAAATCGAGGAAATTAATGAAAATATATGGTGTTGGTTACCTGCCAAAACTTCCAAAGTCAAAAAGAGAGTTTTGTGGAGTAGCTCGAAGGTCTATAACCATTTAGTATGCTAATCTAGAATCCTTCTTTAGACCTTCCTTCTTAGTTACTTGCAATTCAAGAAACATTAAAGAAAATATTTTTAGTAAAAAATGCCAACTTCTAGCTTTTAAAAAATTACTTATTTATTTTAATTTTTAAATTTTAAAAAAACTCTTTTTAATTTTTGAAAAATATCAACTTAACGCACACAATATAAATATCACTTATCAACTAATAAAATGTTATTTAGGTTAGAATATAATAAAAATCTTAAACTCAAATGTAATTAATTAAATATGATTTAGGGGGCAGTTGGTTTTGAATGGTAATAGGAATGAGAATGAATATAGTGAGGAATGGGAATGGATATTATCATTATAATTATGATGGTTGGTTA
>JANQBM010000220.1:33398984-33441940 GCA_025594535.1 Erythroxylum domingense
CTATAACAATGATACTCATTCCTCTAGATTAGGAGAGGAATGGAGTATTACCCAAAAGTGAGTAATCAAAATAATAACCCTATAATCATATCCCCTTGCCAAACTCAATCTTTCATTCCATACTCATATCATTTTTTCCATACCCCCAAACAAGCACTTAAATTAATAATTTATTATGATTAATTTAAAATATTAATTTAAGTGATGTAATTAGTTTGGATAAAGTCTGAAATTTGTGTATGTTTGGGTTATAAAATTAATAATATTTGATTAGTTTATGTATAATATTTATAGCTAAAAATGACATTGGACCAAGTTGGCTTTTAATCGGTAACTTAAGGCTCGAGTTCGAACTTGACTATGCTCGGGCTGAGCCTAATTAATTTCTTTTTTTTCAATTTTAATTTAATGTCATTTTTAAAACAATTATTTATACTTGACATATTTAGGTTTCGGCCAAATCAAAATAGAAAGTCTAAATTCGACTCAAAATTTGAAATTAGAAATGAAAACTCTAATGTAGTCCAAAACTTGGTTAACTCGAGCAGAGCTCGTTAACTTTAGACTAAGTTAGGTGTGGATACAAATGTCATTTTGTACAACATGTATTTTATCGTTATATTTTAACTAAAATTTAAGAGCATAAATATTTTTGAAAATTTAAAAATTATGTGTTTTTTTAAATTGTTTTTTTAATTTAAAAAATGTTAAGGAAATTTTGAATCTTTGAGCTATTTTTTTTCTAATTTTCTTTCCCCCCCTTAAGATGATAACAAGGCTTAATTTGCCACAAACCTCTGTTTTTGGTAAGGATCCAACTCAAAATTTGATTGATATTGAATTGTTCGACTTGAACCTTGTTCAGATCATTGAGCTAAAACGACATTATTTTGAGTTTGACCAAATCAATTTCGAGTCAAACTAAGTTGTCCCTTTCAAATTTGAGTCTAGTTTAAACAACTACTCAAACCAAACTAGACTGTCAACCATATTATTGCCTTTTAACATCGTGTCAACCTTCAAGCAGTAAGGATGATATAGTGGTTGGGCCAGGCTTAAAGATGTCAATTTGAGCCTGGCCTGTGGTCAACGATTTTAGTCCGATTTGATCAGCTTATGGATCATGGGCTGTAGGCCGACTAGTGGCCTGTGACTCACCCACTACTAAAAAAATTTTAATAAATAATTTAAGTAAATTAAAAATTTGTAATTAATGTAATTCATAATTTTAACAATAACTTTTAACTTGTTAACTTATTAACTTGTCATATAAATATCCTAATTAAATGAATTAAATATCCTAATTAATCATACCATTACATACATCTTAATAACTTTATTTTATATAATTGATTAATTATATGTTGTTATAATTTAAAGTTGTCACATAATACATATATTAAAAAGAAAAAAGGTGAAATTTTTATTAATTTTATAAAACATGAATTTATGATAATATGCTTATAACTTTTCATATAAATGTCCTAATTAATTAGATTAAATGTCCTAATTAATCATACCATTACATACATCTCAATAACTTTATTATATCATGATTAATTCATTATATGTTGTTATAATTTAAAGTTGTCACATAATACATATATTAAAAAGAAAAAAGATGATAATTTTATTAATTTTATGAAACATGAATATATGACATGCCTATAACTTTTCATATAAATGTCCTAATTAATTGGATTAAATGTCCTAATTAATTATATCATTACATACATCTCAATAATTTTATTATATCATAATTAATTCATTATATGTTGTTATAATTTAAAGTTGTTATGTAATACATATATTAAAAAGAAAAAATGTGAAATTTTTATTAATTTTATGAAACATTAATATATGATATGCTTATAACGCTCTAAGGACGAGAAGGATTTAAAGTAATACTTATATCTTATATCAAGGTTTCCATTAAGGATCTAAGAACTTACTCTTAACAAACTTTTAATTAAAGTGTCTTAGGTAGAAATGAATCTTCTAATATTAGAATTTAGATGGGAGAAAAAATTATGAATGTAATTTATCTAAATTTAGATTAATTAGAATATAATGATTTTGGAAACAAAGTAAAAGAACTATTTTTGACTTAGTGAAATAAATAATTTATAAAAACAAATCAAAAGAATTTATATAATATATTATAGTTATAATACAATAATATTTATTTTTAATGTAATATACTGTACTTATTTGTTTTTATAACTGAATTACTTATACATTATTTTGGAATTAATACATTAGAATTAATAAAGTGATTAATTCATTTTAAGATTAATATAACTACATATATGCGTAATGTGTATATTATGTAAATATTAAAAATAAAATAAACAGTTTAAATTGAGTTGTTTATAGAGAATAATTATGACAATATTATCATTGTTATATATTTTTTAATAAATATAAATCGACTCGTATTTTATATAAATTTTTTTGTAAAATTTATGCATAATTTCATCTTACATTTTACTATAAATGATTATGTTATAATTTATAATTTATGAATTTAAACAAAAACAATTACAAATTTTTAAAATTGTATATATATTTTTAAAAAAATTTAAAATATATTAAAAGCTTGGGCCGACTTAGGCCCGACTGGCAGCTCGTGATTAGGGCGAGCTAGGCGGGTCGGTTGGTCTCGACTCGCGGATGGGCCACGGGTCATGTTCAACCAGGATGGGCCAAGTCATTTTGGCCCGCCCACAACATTTTCTTCACGCGTCCGACCCTTTCACATCCCTAATTAAGCTTGGACCATTTAGAATAAAAAGGACTTACGATATGTAAGTCAGAGTGACTTATACGATCACATATATAAACGTGTATATGACTGTTAAAGTTCACGAAAACACCCCGATAGCAACAATTCCAAAATTTCTAGCATTTCGTAAAATCAATTCTTAATCAAAAGACCCAAAACCAGAATAGGACCTAAGAACTTTACCTTAGCAGGTGAGTAGTGAAGAAGCAAAAACAATATGACGGGAAAGAGGGGCAACGAGGTGATGAGGTGAAGGGATTGCAAGGTGAAGGCTACAACGGCTGGAGGGCAAAGGGGTGGCACCTATTGCGGCGAAGGAGTGATTGACGATTGAGGAGTGACTGATGCTAACGGCTGACATTTTGGGTGAGAGAGAGTGAAGTTTGAGGGGGAAAAAAAAGGGAAATGATTATCCTAATATAGAACTGACTTCATTTTGTTTTTAAAAAATCAGGGCATAAAATGGCATAATTTTATTTTTAAAACAAAACGACATCGTTTACTTTCTTAAAACTCAAAAACAAAAGTGAGAGTAAGAAGCAGCGTAAACAAAACAACATCATCTTAGTGCAAAAATGTTGTAAGGCCTTATATTGAGCTTAAGTTCGGGCTTAGATTTGGGCTTTTGGGCCCGAGACTTGATCCGGTTCGAATCCAACTGCCACCCCTATCAAGAACTTCAATAAGTGGCTTTTCTCCTGAAATCATTTTCAACCTCCAACGTATATACACGCCACAGTAATCCTTCCAAATTAGACCCTTTTTGTATTTACGGAATAGAATGGAATCTAATAACTCTAAAGATTTTTCGATAATAGATTGATGAGCTTTCCATGAACTGACGACCAAATGAAAACGAATGGGCCTCCATAATCCTTTTCTAGCTTATCTTGGAATGTAGTTACATTCTAACCAACAACTGCAGTAACATTGTTCAGCACGAATTCCACTAAGACGTGATATTTGAAGAGATTTTAAAGTACACGATCTTACTTTTAATTAATGCAAAAACTATTTTTCATAAAATTTTTAAAAAAGAGCAAAAAAACTTGTGACGTTTGTGTTTGTGAATGATTAAGTACTTATGTACTTCTGTTTTCAATAATTCAACTTTGCTCAATTAGTATTATTTTATTAATGTGCATGCATATTATATATATATATATTTATATATATATATATATATATATATATATGAGTCTTATAAATAACTTCTGTATCAATTAGAGTAAGACTATATATTATTCAACTTCTCCAAATTTCTTGTTTTAGTGAAACGAGTTGCTGTTATTGTTGATGATCTCAAGCTTGCTTGTAATAATATATTTTACTCCTTCAATTCAGGTTGGATTAAGTCTAACTCTAATCATTTATTTTCTTTACAATTTATTTATTTGTTCATGATTCTATTAAAATAGTTTAAAATTTGATAAATATAAATCTAAAATATTAAGGTCTTGTTTGATAAATGACTTATCAATCATTTTGTCTGATTAAAAGGTTTTAGCTGTTTGACAATATTAAATTTTTGATAATTATATTTGATAATTAACTGATTGAGTTGGTTGATTTAACCAAATTTGCTGATTTTGAAAAAGCTCCTATTTTCCTGCAGCACTGAAGGACTAAAAGACTGTTATATCTAAAAGTTATTACGAATTACTCAAAGAGATAGATATAGAGATAGTGATAAAGAATAATAGAGATAAAAATAGAGATAGAGATAAAAATAGAGATAGAGATATAGATAAAGATAAAGACATATAGAGTAAATTTAATATTTTTAATTTTATTCTTTAAAGTTGAATTAATATCAAATTTGAGTCCGAAAGACTTTGTCATCCCATTATGTATATCTTCCTTTAACTTTGAAAATAAACATAAAGATAACATAGAGGATCAAGTAAATTACATAGACAAGAAATTGAGGAATGCCTAATATGATACCTTTGCTTTAAACGACCGTATTGACTTCTTTTCCTCTATTTAAATTATTATAAGAATATTTAAAGAAATACTAAGATATAATACTCATTTTCATATAAATATTTTTTTAAAGTCATGTCTTTATAAGTTATTTTACAGATAAATAGTTAATACTACATAATTAAATTTACCAAACATCTTTAAATAAGCAACAAATATTATTTATTGGTCAAATCGACTATATTAATCCGTTGCTAGTTAGTCATTGATATAATTAGCTAAATCTTAATGCAATCCTCTTATTGCAAAACATGGCCTGAGACTTTTTAGAAGTTATTTCATATTTAACGAATTTAAAATTTAATAAACAAACTTGATTAGCCAAAGTAATTCGCATATTAATTTATATTTATTAATTTTAAAATTAAATTAATATATTTTGAATTACAATTTATAGGATTTTAGAGTTAGACAAAGTTTAGATATTAATTTTTTTTATTTTATCGATTTCTAAATTAAACACTTTTTAAATATTAATTTTGTATTTTTTCTTCTTAAAAGTAACATAAATTTTTGTTTGTCACAAAAAGCTTAATATTATCTAAAAATCAATAAATAAAATATAATTTAAATCTTAAAAGTTTACTTCTAATAAATAATTTTAAATTACAAATTTTAAAACCAAATTCGAAATGAGTTTTCCAAAGTTCATTCGAGCCCAAAGCATCTGACCCCCAGCCTGATCAAACTTGAATAACTCAAAGCTCATTTTGACCTTTTTTATTTTTAATTAAAATAAAAATAACATCATTTTACAAAAAAAAAAAAGTCATTTTATAACTTTTAGACTTTTAAATCGAGCCAGATTAAGACAGCGTAAAGCTCGTAATTAAAAAACAAAGGCCGAGCCCCACCAAAAGTCTAATCAAATTGAGCCATGTACGTTAACTTCAATCCGATTGAAGTTCGGTTTTGATTGCAATCTCTAATATAAGTATAAAATTTAATTGATTTTAAGTCAAAAATTGTACGGATGACAATAATAGATCAGTCTGATCCGTTTTTAGCTCGAGCTATAAGTTGATTATGGTCTGTCCGAGTCGACCCGACTTGTGGCCCGCAAATTGGACTTTGGATTGGATTGGAATTAGACATACAGAAAAATTTGAACCTGAACCCTGTTCACTGTCAAGCCTAATTAAGTTGAGTTTGTTTTGTTGTTAATTAACAAAGTTTGGGTGCTTACTCGTTATATTATACAAAATCAAGGGCTTTTTTGGTCCTCTCTGCCTACTACTTTATGTCAGGTTTTTACTAGGGTTTTATAAAACCCTATCCTCCATTCTTCTTCCTCCTCTGCCTGTAAGCAGTGTAAACAATGGGTAAAAAGCGCAAGCACAGTGATGTTAACGTAGAGGCACTTTCCAAGAAAGAAGAATCTGCTCCAGAGCGACCTAAGCGAACACTTTTGGGTTGGAAAGAGGAAGGTGAAGTGAAGGAGAGTGAACAACCTCAAGGTTTCAGGAATAAAGAGAAGGTTTTGGTCACTTGCTCCCGCCGCATTAATTATAGGTGAAATGTTGTTTTTTTCTTCTTATTTTTTTCTGGGTGATTTTCTTTTGCAGTTTCGGTTTGTGGGTTGTTGAAAATTTGTTATTTTTCTTATTGTAATTGATATGGGCCAATTTTGCGATTGGCAGGTATCGTCATTTGATGTTGAATGTGGTGTCCCTTTTGCCTCATTGTAAGAAAGATAACAAGGTTGAGGCCAAAAGCAGTAATGGTGTGACGCTAAACGAGCTAGTTGAGCTCAAGAGCTGTTCTTCCTGTTTATTCTTCGAGGTAAATTTTAATTCTCTCTGGCGAATGATTGAGCTCTGGCCATGGTTTTACGTTTTATTGTTGACTTGGTTGACGTGAGAGTTGCTTCTTAATTGGCATCGAGTATGATATCTATGTTCCATTAAAGTCATACTTCAAACCTTGAACTTTGGGATGAGATGATTTGAACTTAAGAGTTCTAATTGATTTGAACTAATAAGCTTTATCTTTTTTTTTTTTTAATTTCAGTGTAGGAAACATAAAGATCTGTACCTATGGATGGCCAAGTGTCCCAGTGGTCCATCTGTTAAGTTCCTAGTCAATGCTGGTAATTTATCTTCTTACTTCTACATGTTTAGTATTTAACTCATCTATTTCTTTAGTTAGTCTAGATCTTCGTGTGCTGAAGTAAAGCTTGTATACATTACTGGTGCAAGTGGAGATGATTTGTTCGTTCTTCTTTTTTCATAATAGTCCATACGATGGAAGAGCTAAAGCTTACTGGGAATCATCTAAAAGGGTCACGGCCTATCTTGAGTTTCTCTGCTAACTTTGATAAAGATGCCCACTGGAAGCTTTTGAAGGAAATGATCACGCAGGTATTTTGTTTCCTATGCATGAAGCAAGGGTTATGTGTAGTTTAATTTTTGACAATGTTGAAGAAGACAATTGTTTTTATATTTGATGGAAGCCTTTTTACGTATTTGTAATATCTCCACTACGAGCTAATTCAGAGAGTATTTTCAATTTTCTGCTTTTGTTATTTTAGTTGAGATGCACATTGATACTTCTTTTAGGTTGAAGACTGGACTGTGGTTAATTTATCTTATAGGTGGAGGACATCTATGTTTTTCGAACCACTGAAAAGTTTGTCTCTTTATGGTTACATAAGTTACTTATGACTTATTTTACATATGTCCCTAGTGATCAATCTTTTTGTTATAAACTATTATGCAATACATGATATATTACTTACAATCTATGCTTTTTGTCAGATTTTTGGCACTCCAAAAGAACACAGGAAATCTAAGCCTTATCATGATCATGTCTTCGTTTTCTCAATTGTTGACGACCATATATGGTTCCGGAATTACCAGGTGTGTTGGACTTCAATATTTGGAGTTTGTACTGCAGTTTATCATCTATTTTTTTAGTTTATTATAGTAGTAATAAAGTCTTTTGAAGTTCAACAGTGATCCAACATTTACACACAACATACTCTGATTTAGTCCATTATTTGTGTTGAGTTATCAACATAGTGTCAAATTTATTTGACATATATTTTGACTCAAATCTGATAATAGTTGTGATTGGGAAATTTTGATGCCTATAGAAGTTAGTATATTGCTGTTTGGTACTGAAATTCCCTGGACTAACCATTCATGCACGATTCCATTCTTGGTATATTCAATTCAATCATTCTAACAAGTGTCATTTTTCTGAAACTGTGAGATGGATTGGATCAAAACAATACATTTTGCTGAAATTGTGAGATGGATTGGATCAAAACAATAGTTGTTCCTTGACCGTTAGTAAAACACGTCCACTTATTGCTCTTTTTTTTTCACTTTGTTTAAATTCTTACATGTTGTATCTCTGTATCCACCAAATGGTATGGGGAATATGATCATTTTACTGCTAAAATACTAGATGGTAACAGTCATTCAATATATCTATATGATTCCTCTTATATTGACATATTTGCACAGTGGTATTAATGGTACTAATTCCTCACTGCCTTTATTTAACGTAGATATCTGTTCCACATAATGAATCAGATAAGGTGGCTCGAGGAGGTCTGGATAAGATGACCCTTGTTGAGGTCTGCACTGACATACTTTTACATCTCTATACCCATGAAACAGTTCTTGTATGCATAGTTAATAATTGCTGTTTTGCAGGTTGGTCCAAGATTTTGTTTGAATCCTATCAAGATATTTGGTGGCAGCTTTGGAGGCCCGACTCTGTATGAAAATCCGTTTTATGTATCTCCAAACCAGGTTAGTGAACTTGCTGTTTGTGATTTAAGGCATCTTTTAGTTAGGCAATTGACATTCTGAATCTTGTGGTTTTTGTCGGCTGGAGGTAGATGTCTACCTTTTACAAAATGCCGCAAACATGCCCTAGATGTAGTTTTTCTTCTTTAGGCTACATTATCAAGAATATTTTTCACGATACATGCACAATTTGTTATACTCTTGATTTCACATGATAATTCTCGGCTAGATTGCAGTACTTTTTACCTGTCAACTTTTTCTTCAAAGTTGAATTTAGTCCGAGACTGGAAGTGACTGTTACGCTTATTTTACTGGCTTGTTCAAAATATATGATTCATTACTGATGTTTTTTGTTACTCAGATTCGGTCATTAGAGAAAAAGCAGAAAGCTGGGAAGTTTGCCAAGAAAGTTAAAGCCAAGACAAGGAGAAAAATGCATGAACTATCTAATCCTTTGGAGCCTGATGAGTTTGCAGATTTATGGAAGGATTAAGAGACTGTATTGTCCATTTTGTTAGTTTACTTAAATCACTTGTATCAAAATTTCACAAGCAATGGCAAGGTTTTGGTGTAACCCTTTTATCTATAGAAGCACTGTTACTTCTTCAATTGGCATTAGAGACAGAGAGTATGATTGTGATGGTATGGAGGCATAGAGATTATTCTGTCAACTGAAAGAACTGATACATCCTGATAAACATGGACTGACTTTTCTGTCCATCCATGAAAGCCTCTTGCAGGTGTACAATCATCCATTTTTTTGAGTTATTGATCTCAAATCAAGTGCAGAGAGTTCCTATATTTTGGTCCTTTTTAAGTTCTGTAAACCAACATCAGATGCATTTTCCTTTCACTAGTAACTAGTTTGTATGTATAAAACATACTAAGATAGGGATTGACATTTTGGTTCGGGCTTAGTGTATATATATTAGTATATTTAAAACTATTAATTATATACTTTTAATATTAAAACAATTTATTTTCAAATTAAATAAGCTCTAATATTTGAAGAATTATTTTCTAAAAATTGTTTACAATAAAATGAAATATATTAAAATATCTTTTTATTTCTACACATATAATTAAATAGGTATTTTTGTATATTAACTGAATAATTATTGTGATAAATTCTCATTCTTAATATTATATACATATTTGTTTTTACAATTTGTCCCAAATGTTAAAATCAAATAATAATAAATTAAAATTATTTCTAATTTCTTATCATTAATAGTTGAAACCCTAATTTCTTCCCACCAAACTGAACACTTTTGAGTTTCTTCTACTTCTAGTCCAACACAAGCACCCCTCAGACAAGAAGAAGGAGAAGCGATTTGAGAATGTCTGCGATTCTCAAGAGTTGGAGGGCTCTTTATAGCCCCTTGAACTCCATTAAAGCAACTGTTTCAACGCAATCTGCAGGTTTCGTCTCTCTGTCTCTTTTTCTTGTCCTTTTCTGCTTGTGAATCGTTTTGTGTTTCCTGCCCAACAATTTTAACTCGTTGACATTCCAATGAATACATGAAATTGAGAATTTTGAGAACTGCCCGGTTTCGGGATTCTTGAATTCTATGATCCAATCTGACATTTTCTTTATTGGTTGTGAAATTCTTCCTCTGTAGCAACATCAGGTGGCTTTCGCTTGATTGATGAACCTAAAGTTTCTAACTTCACGCAAATTCGGTTCGTGTCGAGGATTCCTTTCGTAGATGGTTTCTTGATGAAAATGAAGCAGAACAATAAATCTATCAATAACAAGAAAATATGGTCTAGGAGATCCACGATTTTGCCTGAATTCGTTAACACCACCGTAAGGATTTACAATGGCAAGACTTTTGTTCGCTGCAAGATCACGGAAGGAAAGGTTGGGCATAAATTTGGGGAGTTTGCCATGACCCGGAAGCGTAGAAAAATTGCGGCTGCAAACACTAAACAGGGAAAGAAACCGGGGAAGAAGTAAAACTCTTTTAGAGCAGATTGGTGACTTTTTTGATAAGACTGGATTTTGCATTCTGAAACCTAATCCTTGAAAAGTCAAAAGAGTTTTTGTATTGTACAATCCGTCATCTGTACTTTCGTATTAGTATCTGGAAGTGACAATCATGTTTAGATGATTAATCATAAAAGGAGCTTCTTTTCCTTCTCGAAGGATATCGAAAGAGCCAAGGAGGTGTTCCCATCTAAAGATACACATAACGATTTGTTCATGTTGGTCTGCTGATCTCATCTAATGAGTCTTGAGTCTTACTGAGATATTTCTTCTCATTGATTTACCCTGCATGTTTATTGCTTGGTTTGGTTTGTTGAATTCTCAAAATGGACGAAGCTTGTTATATGGTTAAGATACTTTAGCTGCAATGTGAATGTCAGAAATTCATAAATACACTTTCTTGTTTGATTGCTAGTATTGTTGGGATAGAATCATCTGTCCAGCTACAATAAAGAAATTATGGGGCCTTTGGATGTTATCTTGCATTAAGCACATTTCTGAGCATTAAGTTCCGGCTATACTAGTAAATTTTATCAGGGTCAATCCCTAATTCTCCCTCTCTTAAAACTTTCAAGGGTTTCATTTGATTCTAGCTGTGCTTAACCCTCTACCACCTTCCTGTGATTCAACCATTGTTTATTGTTCATGGAATCATTTTGGATGTCTTAGGTCAAGGTTGAGAAAACTGGTACGACCTGTCGATGCTTAAGTTTCGGTTTTCCAGCTAGAACTTCTACAAAGTATAGAGATGTAAATGCTGAAATTAATTCTTGCATTATGTTGCTCACCCCTGTTTGACTGCTACTTGGAATAGATGTTATCGTCATGCAGTTGTATGAACTTCGTGATTACCTTTGGTGAACATTAATGCACGTAATAGACGTTTCCATCATTATTGATTTATGGATATCTTAAGTTTAATTTAAACGCTGTCAAAGAAAATGGTTGAAGAATTATAAACAGAAGAACCTGTAAATTTAAAAAGTCTCTTTATTACTTTCAGAATTTGCATCTTTTATTATCTGAATCTTCTTACTGCTTTCTTTGGTTCATTGATGGTTATTTTGTTTCTTATAGTAAATTTATTTCGTAAAATGTAGCAGATTTCTATGGTTTTAAAAGGGTTGGCAATGGTCTTTAGTCTTCATCGCATCAACGGGGCTTAACAAAAACTCTTTTCTCTAAACGTAGATATGATATCTTGACATGCCATGAAATAACTTTGATCAAATAAACTTCCGGATCTAACAGAACCTCAGCCTCTTCCTTTTTAGTTCAATCCTTTATGGGTTTTAACAAAAATCTGGAGTTATTGTTTGTAGTGATTGAAATCCATTCACTTGTATCTCATGATTGCTTATCCTTTTTCCTTGTTTCTTGTTCTGTTGAGAGTTAATGTACACAGATTCTGTTAGATTCTGTATCATGTTCAAATCTGTTTGAGCTACTATGAATGTGTTGTATCTTCTAGGTGGACTGTGAAGACACCTGAATCTTGATTCTTTCGGTACAAACACATAGTATTTAACATTTTGTTGAATACATGGTCATTGCTCATAATATTTACTTGAAGTTAGAACATTAGAATGTTTTTGTTCGAAATATGATTTATGGTCAATCCCTGGATAGTTGAATCCTGAACTCATCATGCATCACGTAACCATTTGCGGGTCTGGTAGAGTCAGAGGAGACTTTAACCAATAGAATCAATGATGTGCATCCCCTTTCTCTGGATAGTTTAGTTATTACGTTACATGATAGTTGAATGAAAATCTTAGAAAGATGGCATTTGTGTTCTGTAATTGCTCGTATACAAATAACAAACCTTTTTCCTATTCATCACTGCATGAATGTTTCTCTCCTTTAATCGTAACGTATGGCAATTTAACTGAATTTTGAAGATTCAAGAATTAATCAGTTGTGAATTGTGATATTGCCAATTTCGTTCTATATAAAGTAGGAAAGGCTTATGTATTCTGATAGTTTCATACTATACAATTACAACAGATCTTGAAAGAACCAAATAAGTCTTTTGAGAATGATTAGTGAAGTATGTGTGACATGTACTATATACAGAAGAGTTTGTATGTCCATATGGTATGATCCATGTTTATATCATAATTTGGTATAAGAAAAGGGTAAAGAGACGATTTTTGAGTTGAGTGATGTGAGGCAAATGTGATATGCATTGTTTTTCATTAGCTATTATGGAAAAGGCCAAAAGATAAGTAAATATAGTAACTTTTATAGTTGAAAGATAGAGAAACCCGGAGGAAATGGTCTGGAAAGGTTAATATCGAATCAGATTTTCTCTTTCAGTTAACTAATTTTAATTATGTTTCATTAAATTTCATCCACATATTTATATACGATTTATGCAAATTTATGAATTAGATTAAGTAGAGATGTCAATGGGTCAGGTTGGGTTCAGGCAGCCCTCGAAAAGGACCAACCCGGCCTTAATCATAGTGGCCCGCGGGCCGGGATGGACCGGCCCGTGGTCTGCTCTTGGCCCGCTGGGTCATGGGTGGGCCAGGCTGTCCCGCCCGTTTATACGGTTTTTTATAAAATACAAAACGACATCGTTTTGTCCAAAATGAGCTAACTACAAGTCAGACCGGACTAAAATTTTCACCCTTAAAATTATGTGGAGCAATACCCTAACTAGAATAGGGTGCTCCAACCCAACGTCAGTTGAACGAATTTTGCATTAGCAAGCAAAGCTGTGTCAGCCCCACCATTCAAAAGTGCTTTTGTGAATGCAAAGACTCAAATTAACGATCCGAAGTTTTATTTTTTAATTATTATTTTTTAGGTACATATCGAGTAAATTTTTATATTGACGTAATAATCTGCAAATCACGTCAGTCAGGTATTTTGTATTAGACAAATCTTGTATAACAGACTCGATCAAAAAAGCGTAGATAAGAAGATTCGAATATAAGACCTTTTGATCCCATACTCTCATTCCAACTTGACCACCTCTTAGGAGACATCGAGCTCAAGATATTAAACTTATATGTTTAGAAAATTTAATTTTAAGTTGAAGGTGTGATTTATATTTTGAAATTTCATATGATTTATATTTTGAAATTTCATAAGAAGTTTAATTAAGTTGTTATTGTTATATTTGGTATTGTTTTGCATTTTAATATTATTAAAATAATATTTATTGTATCATATTGCTATTAAAACGGGGAGTTTTGTACACTGATGAACTAACTTTTATTATTTTTTATAACAATGAAATTTGTACTTATTAAATTTTCGACCGCGTATTAAATAACTTATTAATTACTTGATTTGGAAAATTCATTTAACAAATTTATAATTTATAATCAAATAATGGGTATTTTACCGTACCTTTCATTTCATTAACACACTCAACGAATATACACTTTGAAAAAGGAAAAGATTGAATGAGTCACGAGAAGAATAGGCATTGAAACAGAGACGAAGTCCCGTGAGTGAGCAGAAGCCTTCACGTTTTACTACTCTTCTTTGACCTACTCTGCTCTTCCTCTATCTGTTGCTCTGTAGTTCTCTGCTTTCCCTTTTCATCTTGACATTGCTTTAGATACACTTTTAAAGCATCATCACATAATCACCCTGTTTTTCACCTTTTGACACTTAATATCCTAATATTTACGGATAAATTACGATTAAGACACTGATCTGTGAGACAATGCTTATTTTTTTAATTATAACTACTAATAATAATCTATAATTTATAAAAGTAAATGTCAATGTTTTAAAAATTGGAATCGGAAAGGCAAAAAATTTAAGATTTAAAAGGTTCAACCGGTATTAAACTGTCATAAAATCGATTAAAATAAAATTAAAGAATTTGAAATATAATTGAAAATGATTATCTCTACTTATTAAAGAGTTTGAAGTTTAATCGAAAAAAAGAATGTTAAATAAAAATTAATTTATTTATTTTGATTTATCAGAATTTATTAATTTATAAAAATTGACTAATTAATTAATAAATTGATCAAGTTTTTAACAACAACAGTTCTTAGAATGAATCAAATCTAGAAAGTTAAAAACCGAATTAAAAATTTTACGGCCTAAACCGTTAGATTTTTTATCATTAATAGTTTTTAATTTTCCATCACATGATAAAGTTAGTGTTTTTACGGTAAATATATTCTTAATTTTAAATAATTATATATGTAATGCTTACCAAGAAAATGATAATTTGGATAAATTTTAAACTTTTACTCACATTTTTTAATTCAATAAATATAAGTAATTACATTTAAAAAATTCAAAATTTCGTCAATTTTTTAATTATAGTCAACTTTAAAAATTAGCAATAAAATATTCAAACTTTCAACTTTTTTTAATTATAACCCGAATTTCAAAAAGTAGCAATAAAATACTCTAACTTTCAAAATTTTCAATTATAGTTTGATATTAGTATTTTCGTTAAATTTTAAAATGAATTAAATCAGATTACGCAGTCTGACAACCTTACTGATGTAGTACATTATAATGCGAGAATAATTTGGAGCATCAAAAAAATAAGTAAAAAATAAATGATTGAGGGCATTAGAAGAACAAGAGATAATATCGAACTATAATTGAAGAAAATTAAAAGTTTAAATATTTTATTGTCACTTTTTAAATTGTGTTAAATTAAAAAAATGAAAAATGAAATATTTTATTATTACTTTTAAAATTTAAACTATAATTAAAAAATGGTTATCCTATGTAACCTGTATTAAATGCTATATATATTTATATTTATATTTTTTTATTTCATATCAAGGACACCTATTTCGGAATCTGACATGAAAAATCAAATAGGAGGGCACAATTCACAAGGTGTCCTGCCCTGAGCGATGCGTGACACCAAGGACGGATGAGCTTACAGTTATTTATTTGGCTACCTCATTATCATTATTGTACTTTTATATATTTTAATATGATCAAAATAAATTAAAAAAAAGGTATATATCTAACATTATTTTAAAAACTAAATTAATTCAAACGATTTAATAGTAAAGAATTTTAATGCCTCATTTTTTATTTTTTTAATTTAATTTAAAATTTTTTGTTATTAAAAATCGATCAATTTATTAATTATTCAACTAATTTTTCTAAACTAGTAAATCTTTATAAACTAAAATAAACTGATCAGTTTTTATTTAACAACCTCTTTTTTAATTAATATTTAAATTTTTAAATGAATAAAAATAAATTTTTTGAATTATTTTTCAAATTTATTTAATTATTTTTTAAACCTTAAATCTTTTATATTACTAATTTAAAAATCACTAATATTTAAAATACTAAAGACTTGTATTTGGTATTTCCAATTTCTCATTGTGTTTTGTAGATTTCAATCATAAAAATATTTTTGATAAGATTGGATTTGGCATTTCCAATACACAAAATTTCTTCTTTTAAGACGTTTAGAGAAGGTCACAATGTAGTCAAACCAGCTCAATCTATGGCCCAATCGTTATTTCCAAAATGATGTTGTTTTGAAAATTTTTCTTTAAAAAAATAGCGAGTCGGGCAATAAACTGACCTATCTCAGCCCGTTGAGCCACAGGTCAAAAGTAACCCAAACCTGACCTGACCCAATAACATCTCTAGTCATAATATACGCAACATTTTTTTTGTCATCATTATTATCAACACTTAATTAAAATTACGCAACTTTTTTTTATATTTTTACAAATAAACTATTTTCGTGACTCAAGGAGATAATTTTATAATCACAAATAAGCAATCTTAACGTTGCTCAACTCTCAAGAATTTATGAGTTTCTTTAAAGAGTATTGAATGAGGTTTGTTTACAAATGTGTGAGATGAGGAGACAGAAGCCTTGGTACAATCAATATGCAACCTGACAACCGAACAAGTTTGGTAATTGTGGAGTGGGGGTTGATTCGGTTTGGTGTTTGCTTCTTTGTAAGGTTTTATTTATCTTTTTATTTTAAAATAATAAAGGTCAGAATAAATCAAAACTAATTTAACCTGCATTATTTTTTTATTATATTATAATATTACTTTCTTTTTTTCTTCATGTCATAATTAGAAATAACTTCTCTACTCTATAAAAATAAGGCTGCGTATTATCAAATTTACCTAACCCTCATTTTGTTGCGAGATTTCGGATTAGACAATGATGATGATGAAATTGTAAACTTAAATATTTTAAAAAAATTGAAAACTCAAATAAAATTCCGAATTTTAAGTTTATTTTAAAATTTTGGTCCAAACTCCCATCTTATAATTAATACCAATAGCTAAAAATTAAACTGATTCATCGATTTAGCAGTAAAAATTTTTAACTAACAAAATTTTTGATTCAGTTTTAATTTTTTGGTTTGATTTAATTTAATAATTTTTGTTATTAAAAATCTATCAATTTATTAATTAATCAGTCAATTTTTGTAAATTAATAAATTTTTAATCAAAATAAATTAATCATTTCACAGTATATCTTTTAAGTTAAAACTTTAAAATTTTATAAGTAAGAACAATTTTTAATTAGTTTTCAAATTCTTGAAAATTTTATAACCGTCTAATACTTTTTTAAACTTTAAACATCTTCCCTTCTCATGTTTAACTTCATGTTTGATTTTGAAAACATTGATTAATACAAATAAAGGTCGAGTAGGTAGAGTGGGGGACATGAAGTCGAAAATTCTTGTGTTCAAATCTCCCTACATACATTCTCTCGATCGAGTCTGTCGTATAAGGTTTGCCTAGTGCGAAGTACTTGGTTGGCCTGATTTGCAGATTATTGTGTCAATCTAAAAATTTACCCAATGCGTATTCAAAAAATAACGGTTGCGAGTTTCTCTGTTTAAAAAAAAATATATTAAGCAAATAAACGAATGTTTAAGGAACAAAATTATAAAATAATCTAAGCATTATAACAACAAAACAAAATAAGTTTGTACCATAAAATAAGATGAAATGATATCCTTATATAATTTATCAATATCTTTTTAGATGGATAAGATTAAATATTTTTATGATTGTATCGCCTAAACAATTTTTTAATCTTCGCTAACGATAAGTATATACAAACTAATTTGCTATTTATTAACTAATTAAGGAATAATAAAATTGTAAAGGGCAATTACGTCAAGAACAATATTAGTAACTACGAAGAAAGTTGAAAATGATTTTGTCGTTTAAGGATGGTGTCGCAATCGCAATCAGGAGCTTCCTTGTCAACTCCTCTCAGATTACAGCTCTTCTCTTCATCTTCAACGAAAGTTAGCATCTAATCCCCACGGTCACGAGTTATCTCTTTCTGGGCCGCTCCCATTTTTCTCTCTCTGACTTCTGTATGTGAAGATTTTTTTGTTATCTTCAAGTTTTAGTAATTGCGTAGTCACCATTTTTGTTGTGTAAGCAAAAGCTTAGCTACCATTCCATCTTTGTTATGGCTGCTTCTGGTCCCCACAATGAGGTTAGATCTCTTTTTCTTTTTCTTAAATTTGCTTAGATGGTGTAAGTATCTGTCAACAAGCTGTTTTCTTGGAAGGAAAACAAATTTTAGCTACATTGATGCGAAGTGTTTCTTAATTCAGCAGAGATCCAACTCATGTTGTCTGAATTTCCTGTTTTTGTCATCAATTACTCCTCAAGTCCCAAAATTTTTATAAAGATTTCACTCTCCATGTTCTCGGAAGCAAAGACATGTTTTGTTTTTCATCTTCTGGAACTGAAAGTTTACTGCTTTTTCTGGTGCACCTTGGATCAAAATTGATCTATTTTTGGTCTTTATGTTGTTTGTGATTTCAGTGTGGTGAGAGGAATGAGCATTGCTCTTTAGGTAATTATACTCATCTCAGTCGAGTAAAGGTTTCCTTTTACAGTCAATGCTAGTGTGAGTAATGAGGTGTGTTCTTCTGTTGAGATATCAGATGTTGTGCCTTTACTTCTTGAAGAGGCACCCCTTTCGGTGGAAGAAAATTACTCCTTTCACAGTTCCACTGTAAGCTTGTCTTTTGCTGTTCTGATTCATTACCTCAACAGTAACAGCTAATGAGTTTGGTTTTAGGTTTTGATTGGTACAAGGAAACTATATGCTTCCGACATTCTTGTTTCCTGAATAAATAAGACCGTTTGTTTATGCGTCTCTTTTGAAAATTCCTCCCTTTGTACAGGATCAAAATGTCTATAGTGTTTCAATGCTAGCCGGTGGAGAAAACAGTAGTCCGGAATGTGCATCACAAGTAGCTGTTCTAAGCTTTGTAGAACTTCCACCAAAAACCAAGATTTGTATAGATCCTCAATTGAATTGCCGAAACTTGGTTAATTTACAGATTGACAATGTAGAAGCATATTCGCCTTGCATTGTCGATATAGATATCGACTTCCAAAGTAATGGAAAGACTAAATTCGATGAGGAAACTACTGGAACTGGAAGTATCAAAAGCGATGGTCTCCTGAAGGTAAGAACTTGTTCATTTTGAATAATGGATAGTTTAGAAATATTACATGTATTTAGGATCAAGAGTGCCATGGAAGTGATTATTCTTTTATCAAGGTCTCAGTGATTTGTTAGTGTCTTAAGCTTCCAACTTTATCCATTTGGTATGCTTGAATTCATCGACTTAATTTGCAGGGAATGCTGGAGAGACAAACAAGCCTGAAGGCAACCCACGGATTTATGCAGCTTTTTCCAGATCAGAGCTCAACATTAGGTATATGGCATTGCCATACTAAGGCATGACCAACTGGATTGGTCATTTCCATACTGACTTGGGGAATTATTCTTAAGTGTTAACCCTCTAATAACTAGAGATAAGGCTGCATATTTTTGGACCTCCACAAATTCCTGAGTATTAACGGAACTTTTACTGAGATATTGTTGTTGTTGTTTATTTTGTTAGTTAGTGTTTACATGTAGCATTTTTCTTTCAATATTGAATCGGATTTTACGAAAAGTCATGCATATGCTGTTAAGCTATGCTTCATTCCTTCTGCTGTTGGTGTTAACTATTAGACAACATCCTGGTTTTTCCTTTGATTCTATTGAATATCTTGTTTCTAGATTAGGGTTAATCTAATTTGAATGTGCTTGCAATTCTGTTATGTGATTTTTAACACTTGCATTTGACAGATAAGTCATTTACGGAGAGGATTCAAGATGTACCTAATAACAGATTGAGACGATACAAGCGAACAGCATCGTTTAATTCAAGAAAAGTTGCTATCCTGTTCTCAATTCTGTAAGTTCTGGATTCACTAGCCAAATATACGCAAGTTTTAGCTTTCTTTTTTTCACTAGCTGTGTTCTTCAGCGCCACAGTAGTGTGGGATCTGTGTATGCATTCCTGTTGCCTAGCGTGTAACAAGATTAAACTGATGATGCAATTGGCTTTACATAGAGCATTTAATGCTGATTTGATCTTATTGCAATTCGATAAGAAAAGAACTGTTACAAATAATGAAGAAGCTAATAAGTTAGGAAGCAACACAGAATAAACCAGATTAAGTTAGAAGTTGGTTAGGAACACTTCGAGATACCGAGACTATGATATCAATCAGTCCATCATCTAGCAGTTCGTAGGGGAAGAACTAACAAGCAATTACACACACTATAAAAGGAACAAGAATGTAGGGGGAGAACTAACAAGCAATTACACGCACTATAAAAGGAAGTTCTCTTTATCACCTGTTTTCATGCCTTCGATCTAATCACCTACTTCTGTGTTATGTAATTTTTGACACAGGTCAAGCCTCGGGACCTTGATATTGATATATCTGACATTAAGAGTGAAGCAGACAGTTGAGGGTTTCGTTAATGTCTAACGATTTTGGCTTCTTAGCTTATAGTTACATGCTTTAAGTTACTTTTATTCTTAAGCTGTCTTCCTTGAAGACTGCTGTTGAAGTTCCCTTTTGAGCCTTTGATTTGAACTGATCAAGTGTTCCTGTTCTGATATCTGTAAATAAAGTAGTAACTATGCTCCATTTCTGTTTAAGCTAGTAACTAGCAATTCAAAGCACTTGCAACAGGGCAATTGGAGCCAAATTGAGAGGCAACTATCATCGATGCTTAACCACCAGTGAGCCTCGATTACAAGTATGTGCAAGTGATAATAAGATAGTCTTCTAGTCCTGTAAATTTTTTACTCGTAGACCATAATATGTACAAAGCTCGTAGCAGGTCAGCATCTAGTTACCATTTATCAAAAGCATAAAACAGTATTTATGTATAAATGATCAAGTAAATTGACTAATTCTTTCATGACAAGTAATGATAATCACTCAAGAATGCATAAATAATGGTTATAGAAAGAAGAATGGGGAGTAATGAACAAGAGAACAGCCTGTAGGATCCAAAACGTGAACTTGGCAGGAAATAAATATAGCATTATGCCCCCAGGAACTTGGAAACCTGATGACGCAGTGAAAGAATCAACAGATGAGTAGAGTTCATGTCAAAATCAGCATCTGCCATGTATTGGAATGTAAATGGTGTATCAGGGTATTGGATTTCTTTTCTCTATCTGATCTAAAATGAACTCTTAACATGCACAACCCCCTCCTTGTCGCTCTGTCTGGGATGAACTGACAGTGGGCTTGAGGTTGACATCAACCATGTCTTCTTGTTTTGTTGAAGAAAGTGTTTCCATTCCTGGCAAAGCAGCAGCTATCTTGCGAAACAGAGGCTGCAATTTGCGTCCAAAATAAGAAAAGTCTTATGAAGATCTAAAGCAACAGGACAAAAAGAAAAGGCAATGACAGCTGACAAGCTTCAAAGTTTATTAATAATGGGTAAATAATGTCTCTGACCTTGATATTAAATCCTGCTTTGGCACTGGTCTCAATGAACATAACTCCAAACTCACGAGCCTTGCCATCTCCTTCCTCTATCGAAACTTGCCTTTTTGATCATAAAAAAGAGTTGCATAAGTGAAACCAACATAAATAAGTTATAGACACATTTCAAGCTTAAAAAACAACAAAATAACAGATTGGGATGTACTAAGTATTGATTACCAGCAAAATTTACAAAAAAAAGTCAACAATAGCTGTGGAACAATGCATGTTTCGTAGGCTTTTAAGGATGCATGCCATTCATATCTCACTAATTCAAACACTTAATAGATGCAACGTCGACATAAATGTCACTGAGTTGAAAAACTTAATTGTACAATCTAATTACAGTTATTATTGTCATTTTCCAATAAATTTCCTAGTTCTATTTGCCATTTTTCAGTAAAGTATATTAAGAGAACTTATATGCAGATGGAAAAACAGTTTTTTTTAAGAAAAAAATATCGGTTCCTTGACTTAAAAACATTTGGAAAAGACCACAAACGACGAAATTTTTTTAAACCCTTTGAAGAGAAATCAGGACAATTTTCGCCATGGAGTCATCCAGAGCAAGAAAAGGCCATATGATCAATCCAACTAATATGGACCACAGTCCCAATATAAAGAACCGAGTATTACATCTCACCTTTTGTCAACTAGATCAGTTTTGTTGCCAACAAGAACTATGATAACATCACTGCCTCGTTCTGTTCGTACTTCCTCAATCCACTTGGAAGTGTTCAAAAAAGACTGTCTATCTGCACAATAATAAATCAGTAATATATTTAACATCAGGTAAGCAAACATGAAAGATGTTGAAATTAAGGCAAATTGAAACCTCAACTATTAACAGCAGGTTCACCCAAAAGGAGAGGTAGAGAGAAATTTTGCCTTAAACATGCAAAGGAAACGCGTGTTTGTAACTAGCACAAGAACAATGTTCATCTGCAAAATATGCAGTTTATCATCTACCATTAATTGAAGCATTTTAAAGTTAGAAACAACTTACTTGCTACATCATAGACAATTACAGCAACAGAAGAATCCCGGATATAGCTGGGTATGAGACTTCTAAATCTTTCTTGCCCAGCAGTATCCCTGCCCAAACAAATAAAGTTGTTAGAAAACCTAGAACATGTATGTAAAGAAACCAAAAAAATTAGCACTGAAGGGACAAATTGGATGAGCACATAAACCATAGCACTCAGTAAATTTGACAAAGAACATAGTTTCTAAACAATTAGAGAACAAAAAATTAAAAGAATTTTCTTCACAAACATCTAGATCGTTAAACGAAACAACATAATTAGCACAACTACATCTTCATCCTAAGCACAAAATTTTATAAAACATAAAAAGAAAAGGAAGAAAACTATTTTATTGCCACTAAGAACTTGAGGTTTTGGGAGATCAAAGGAAATGTAGTTGAAGGGGAAAAATCTGACTCAAAAATTGAAACTTCTCATGTATTATTCACTCGACAACTGACCCTACTCTTGACCTTACTCTTATACACAATTTTTTGATTTTCTGATGAAATCATGAAAAGTGCTGACCAAACATTCCAACTTCATTCCTTGTGCAAGAAATATTTTTGACAAATGCACAAGAGAAGAATGCTATAATATTTCACGAAAGACTTTGCTTAGGTGGTCAACCAACTCTATCAAATTTCAAAGAGTTCTCTTCCAAGATCGAAAGAGATTTTGTTTCCTCACAACGTTAGCAAACAATCACCATAATTGATCAAGCAATTCACTAATACATATCAACTTGAGACGAGAAAAGAGCGACCTACCAGAGCTGTAAACGAACAGTGCGATCTTCAAGGTACATCGTTTTGGACAAAAAATCAATTCCAATTGTAGCCTGCAACGCACGACAAAAGAAAAAAGCACTAAGCAGCAATCTTGCAACTGAAAGATCGATCAAAATGATGACTCAACAAATTAAGCATCCATCAACGCTTAATCAACACAACTTATCACACTAAAACACCCAATAAATCCACACTTCCCCTACTCCTCTGAAACAGATCAACAAACTTAACACGTACAATTCCACCTCAGGAAACAGATCCAAACAAGCTATTTCATTCAAACCACTCAAAACGCTCTTAAATCTCCCAAATCCATTTCATTCATCATTTGATCCACCTGACACCTTCACAAAATTAAGAGATCAATCAAATGATCGTCAGACGGAATACCTGATAAGTCGTGTCGAATTTATCGTACATGAATCGAGTGATGATGCTGGTCTTACCGACCGACTGATCGCCGAGGAACACCAGCTTGTACTTGGCCAGAGGAGACACAGTCGCCATCTTCTCTTCTTCCCGATAATTGGATTAACACTATATATATATTATATATGAGCAAATCCTAAATGTGAACTTTTAGCTTTTGGTTTCAGTTTTCAATGTGTAGATCTGAAAATCTATGAGGATTGATTCAAGAATTTCTCAGAGACGAGAGAAAACTTTGTTCGTGTTTAAATGGAGGGCGAGGAGAAACCGCCAATCATGAAGAAGCGCGGCTTAGTCAAATTTCCTTATTTTTCCTCTTCTGCCCCCGGCTTAGTACGTCTCTTACACTAAAATAGTTAAGTTAAATTATTAACTTTTTTTTTTTGGTTTATATCATGTTTATTTTAAAATTTTTAATTACAAATTTTTAATAATTTTAAAATTAAAAAATTCAAAAGTGTCTCATTTTTAGTATTTTTAAAATTTTATGTCAATTTTTTAAAATTTTAAATTTAATAACTAACTTTTTCATTTCAAAACGTTATTATTATTAATGTTATTAAAAAATCAAATTTAAAAGTTAATTCAAAAATTTTATAATTAAATTGATCAAATCGGTTCGATCTTCTAATCATAATTTATAATAATAAAATTGAATAAAACTTTAAATATTAAACCATATCTCTAAAGAAAAAGTGAATTAACGTATTAATCAGTTCAATAAATAAACTCAATTTTTAATAGGTGAGAGGCACCTATTTTTGACAGATATTAAGATTTGATAAAATTAGCTAAACATTTATGCATTATCTACAGTATAAAAATGCTTAAACAAAGCTGAGAACCCACATATTACAACTCTTGTGCAAGATAACCTTTGTGACAAATAATAACAATAATAACTCTTTTTTTTATCAGTGGATTCGAAGTTGTTATCTTTTAGATCTGTATTGTGTAAATTTTTTATATTAACGTAATAGTCTACAAATTACGCCAATCAGATATTTCGCACTAAACAAGTTCTGTACGACAACCTTGATTAAAAATATAAATAAAAAGATTCGAACACAGGACATTTGGGTCCTATACTCCTCACTCCACCAACTCGATTATCCCTAAGAGACAATAACAACTCACTAAAATGTAAAATCTGAAGAGGTCCGATGGAATAACTTTTATTTCTATTCCTGTTGTAAATGAAACTTTGTTTATGTTGCAAGACCACATGCAGCCTCTCTCACCTTTCTCCATCACTGGCAAGATCCACATGCAGACCGTAAGGACGATTTAATGACAATTCTAGTCAGACCCATGGTCTAATTCCTTTTTATAAAATAATATTAAGACATAAATGTAATTCATAAGCTGAAAGTTTAACATGATTCAGGTTTTTATAAAACCAACATCAAACATTTTAAAGTTTTTTCCCGACAGGATAGATAACCTGATCCAGTTCACCAGAGACGATTGGTTCTTCAAATATTTTATGCATGAAGGCAGATTAGATGCTCTCATGTGCGTATAAATGTAATGCAATGGTGAAGCAGCAGCTTTTAAAACATGAAAGGAATTGATTTGATAGTAATGCAAGAACCTTTCAGCAATAATTTCATATTGGCTTGCAAAAGCGAGACACTTCAAAAAAGAAGTCTACAAAGCATCTATAAGGTTGGAGCCACACAATTAGCATTCTGGCCCCGGACACAATTATGTGGTTGAGAAATTGACAATACAAGCTACAACATTCTGTTTAATAAAATCTGAGTGATATCTATCGAATTTCACGAAGCACAATGTGCAGATACGCAGATACAAGGACAGGAACGATATGTACAGCCCACCAGCTTACACAACACTACATTCTAGCCACAAACTCAATGTTCGCATTTACTGAGACCAGAGACCCCCACAAGCTCTTTATCATGTCAATAAACCAACCAAATCGTATTATAGGTAACATTTTCATAGCTCATGTTGAGTCACCATGAAAAACCTATCTGTAGCTCAATCACAAAGCCCAGGTAGTGATTCTGATGGAATGGGCAGAGTTTATGATCAAAGCATCATAGTTCCCAACACAGCCATGATCCGAGCCGATAATTTTGAGAAGAAAGAACAATCATGGTAAAGCTCAAATCAATCATCTCTCTAGCAGATAAATTAGTAATGATATTGCACCAGTATTAGTTTGTTAGTTGTAAGATGCAGTAAGTATTTACTTATAAATCTCACAAATAACTAATCCTGTTACCTTATGCAGCTGCCTTTTTTAAAGAACTGGTCATTTGTCTCACTTATCATGCTTCTGCCCTCCCCCTGATGGGATCATGCAGGTCTGTCAGTTCCCAAATCCCAACAGATCTAACCATTCAAGTTCAAGAAGTCACTTTCAAAGTCCACAAGGTAATTCACTTATACAAGAAAATGCTTGGTTTTCAAACAAATTGTTGTATGAGATTAAGCTTCTGTGCAAAGAACCATAACTTTTGTCAACTAATTCATCTTTGCTGTAACAGTATCTCTTGGTATCCAAATGTGGCTACATAGGCCATCTGGAGCTTCAGCCTTCAATTTCACATTTAGGCTATGAGCTTAAACTAGAAAATTTCCCAGGTGGATCTGAAGCATTCGAAATCATTCTAAAATACTGTTATGATCTTCCCTTGGACTTAAACCCCAGTAACATAGCTCCACTAAGATGTGCCTCTGAATTCCTAGAGATGAGCGAAGAATTTGAAGATGGAAATCTTATCTCAAAGACAGAAGCATTTCTTTCGTTCATACTCCTGTCTTCCTGGAAAGATACAATAACTATTCTTAAGTCTTGTGAAAATCTATCTCCATGGGCTGAAAACTTGCAAATCGTCAGAAGATGTTGTGATTCAATTGCACTTAAGGCTTCGACAGAGAATTCATCAACTGGAGATACAGTTAATGAGGGGTGGTGGTATAATGATGTGACTACAATTCGCATTGATCACTTCATGAGGATTACAACAGCAATCAGGGCAAAGGGGGCAAAACCACAAGTTATTGGTCAAAGCATAATGCATTATGCAGTCAGATGGTTACCAGGCTTGGATATGGACTTAGAAGGACTAAAGGGTTATGGGCATGGGAAAAATGAGTTACAGTTCAGTATTCTGAGCGGGAAGAAGCAAGATGAGGGTGTTGGACACACCAAGGAACAAAAGACTATTATTGAAAGCCTAGTAAGCATACTTCCTCCTCAACAAGATGCTGTTTCATGTAAGTTCCTACTGAAGATGTTAAAGATGGCTATGGTTTATTGCGTATCTCCAGCTTTGATTTCAGAGTTAGAGAAAAGAGCAGGAATGACTTTGGCGAGTGCCAAAGTTAATGACCTTTTACTCCCTAATTATGAAACTGAGGATCAAAGGAAAATGACAAAGTGAGTTTTCCACTATCTCTTTCTTGCTTGATCTTTAATGAAACACTATAGAAATGGATGCTAACACAAGTAATTAGTCATACTTATGTATTGCTTATTGTCACTGACATATGTGCAGACTGGTTAAAGAAGGCACAGTGCATAACGTCGATGCAGTACAAAGAATTCTGGATTATTTTCTGATACATCAACAAGAAAAACAACAAATGCACTCAATATCAGCAAAATCAATAGTTGCTAAGCTATTGGACAATTACCTAGCTGAGATTGCAAGGGACCCAAATCTTCCCGTCAGCAAATTTCAAGTTTTGGCAGAATCTCTGCCAGAAAATTCGCGAACTTGTGATGATGGTCTTTATAGAGCTATTGACACATACCTCAAGGTATCCATTCATGTATCTATAAATTTCTATTACATAGGATACTGCTGTCTAACATCCCTAAAATTGCTTCAGACTCATCCTTTACTTTCTGATCATGAACGGAAAAGGCTGTGCAAAATAATGAATTGCAAGAGGTTATCACTGGACGCATGCATGCATGCAGCACAAAATGAGAGGTTGCCAGTAAGAACTGTGATTCAGGTAAAGTTTACCAGAAGTCTATCACTAATCCATAAAATAACTAACTCTTGTCAAGATCTATGCTTAAATTCTAGATGAAAAGCAAAGAACAAAGTTTTTATCAAAATGTTATATCAACTTCAGAGACTACTGAAAAGCTTACTAAAAGTTCCACTTGCATCTGATCAGAAATTACTGGGAACTAAACAGCGTGTAAAATTCTTGAACCTTTGTTGTACATGGGAGAACATCAACTCCATAACAGAGGCCTATCTGCCCAAATGAATTTAGCGGATATCTAGTCAAATGAAAACTCCAATCACACACTTGACACGTATTATGCCTGTATGATTAATATATAGTAAGAATACAATCATATTAACACTTCTGATAAGAAACAGAGGATAAGTACGCAGGTGTTGTTTTCAGAGCAAGTGAAAATGAGAACAGCAATGCAAGGGAAAGAGCCCATAGCAAGTGGAGATAGCTCAGATCAGGAGATAAACCAATCAGCAACAAAAACAGAAATTACAACCCTTAAGGCGGAACTTGAGACTGTAAAGATGAAGATGGCAGAGTTACAGAGAGACTACTCTGAGCTGCAACAGGAATATGAGAAGATAAACAACAAGAAGAAGAGCATATCAGGCTGGACTATCAATTGGAAAAAGATCAGGGGATCATCTCTTCCCCAAAAAAAAGGAGGTACAGATGAAACTGAAGCAGGAGAGCAACAATCACACCCATTATACGGCAAAAGAAGCTTAAGAAGAAGACTATCCTTATCGTAGTCATTCTAAGCACAAGGCAGATATGTGCTAAATACAGCAAACGGAAGGCTTCAAAATTTCCAATCTGCTAGATTCTACAACAGCATCACTTAAAGCTTGAAGAACAGTTTCTTCTAAACCCTTTGATTCTGATGTAGGCAAATCCTTTCCTAGCATCTACAATCCACCTATGGCTTGCTTACTGGTGGAAATATTATGAAATAGTTTGCAAAATCCTATTTAGTAAAGGAATACAAGGTTTTTAAAAATAAAAGAAAAAATCTTCTCTAATAGACTTCAAAGTTCAAAGAATGAAAAACAGACATGGAACATACAAAGATACTATCCAGAGGCTCACAATTCCATCCTAGAGATTAAGAACAGAAGGAGAATCGAAGAAACTAGCAGTATCCACAGTTATAGATCTTTCGTAATTAAGAGATTGTAAAGCGTAATCATTATTTCATAGTGTGTAGTAACCAGACAAGGAAAAAGTTTCAAGCCATTCCCAAAATCCTAATCTCACAACATGAAACTAACATTTGACCATTTCTCGCGAATTAGATTGAAACACAGCTTTTTCCCCATCGCCTAAATTACCTACCATTCTTCATGCTACTCCAAGGAAACTTAGCCGTCTCAGCCGCCGCATCACCAAAACGTCGGGTTCTCCTACTCGGATTCTCAAACCTCTCCTCCTTAACTCCGTCAAGCCAATGCCTCCTCTTCCCATCGCCACCGTCTTCTTCGACAAAGCTAGACTTCTTCTGCTTATTCATCCTCTCCTTCTCGTCGGCGATAGCCTTGAGAGGGAAGAGATCGGGAGATATGGAGAGAGGCGTACGAAGTGTGACGTAAGCCTTCTTGTAGTCGGGTTTGGCAATAAGTAGACCTCCGCGTTTCCTCTTCTTGCCCTCCATGTTGAGAGTACGGACGTTGTCGACGTCGAAGCCATAGAGGGATTGGAGAACGCGCTTGATCTCGATCTTGGAGGCGGAGGGGACGGTTTTCAAGGCGATTTCCTTGATGTTCGAGAAGGTTGTGGGCGTCAAGAGCTTTATCGGAATGTTCGCGAAATGCACAACTCGTCTTCCTAGTCTGCTACCCATCTTCTGCTTCCCTCTCACTCAGCACACAGGGTTCTTCTGTGGTTGAAGCGGGCGTCTCTTCTGATGATTTGGATGGCCTTGGGTCAGACTTGTCTGGGCATGGCTATGGGCCCGTAGGCTAGCCCAAATATGGATGAAACTCCCGTCAAATTCTGCCCGAAATTGAAATGATGTCGTTTTTCATTTTGATATTTTTCGATCTTTCAGTTGAACTCATTTTACTGAAAGATCGAAAAATATCAAAATGAAAAACGACTAAAAAAACGATATTAATTTAAAATTAAACCTTTAATTATAAAATATAGTCTAATTTATTAATATAACGTTATTTTAAAATATTTATATTTTGATATTTTCATTATCTTATTATGTAAAATTAAATTTAATATAAAAAACCCATATTCAAATGAAAATTTTATTATAGTAAATGGTTATATTTATTATATTGATAACAATAAATCCTATTGTTTTATTATATTTTTATGATACTAAAATATAGATTATAAATATACGTAAACAAAAATATAGAAATAAAAATATGAGTTAGCATATAAATAAATATACTTTAATTATACAAAACTTTATTTAAGAACAAATTTATTATCTAAATTCAATAGAATTCTAGATTCATCATTTTTTTTAAATGTGAAGTATAGATAAAAAATAACTTAAGCTTTTTATATCTTTCAAAGTCAATCTATATATTTTTAATTTGTTTCTTTATAATATTATTTAATTACATTCTTTTTTGTTTATTTATAACTATTTGACATTATCTTATACAACATTGTATTTAAAAATATAAATAAATAATTTACGGGCTATAAAAATATAATAATTAAATAATATTATAAAAAATAAGTAATAACCTTCAAAATATAAAAATAAAAAATTTTAAAATATGTCTGAAAGAAATTATTCTTACCCATAAAAAATTTGATATTTAATTGAAAAATAAAATTATTAAATAAAAATTAATTGATTTATTTTAACTTATAAAAATTATTTAATTTACAAAATCGATTGATTGATTAATTAACTAGTCGGTTTTTAACAATTAAGAACAATTAAAGTAAATCGAATCGAAAAAAATAAAAATAAAAATAAAAAGTTAATCAATTCAAAGTTTTCACAATTTAACGAACCAAATTGAATGAATTTTTTAATAATTAGTTATGACAGCAGAGGCTTACACAAAGTGTACAAGTGTGCATTGCTTGAGGTGTTAGTAAATCGGATGAATACAACAATTTGTTCAATCTTATGAATGCTTATTCTGATCAGATTAAAAAACATAGTATCTACAAGCTAGTGCCAGCTGGAACATGTAACGAACCACACAAAAATCTGTTTGGTGCTTGGTTCAGATTATGCTTCCTTCTTTTTAACCCGATATGGATACTTCTGGTATATTGTAATGCTGCTAACGACAAGGGGCAGTGCCACCAGACAGTAGAATGAGGGAGGCTTTCCTTCAAAAATGAACTGAAGTAAGGCTGTCACCAGGAGTGCAGAAACAATGACAAATCCCTGCACACAAATGAATCAATAACGTATCGTCTGAACACAAAACTCTAATTAGCAACAAATGTTGACAAAAACTTGATCTACCAACTACAGATGGCAAAGAGGGTCAATCTACAGATGGCAAAAAGGGTCAATCCCGACTGAAGTCAACCGACAAATTTTGATTTGTCTGAGTTTTAGGCTGAGTTCGGGTTTAAATAAAAAATTTCGAGGGCTCTGTTCAAGCTTCAGGCTTGATTGGCCTATAAAAAGAATCCTTGCCATCTCTACTACCAACTAGTGATGGAACTTCAAGCCATATCATAAATTTTCACTGAATCACGAAATCATCTAAAGCTGTACCTTTCTAACCCCGCCTGCATAGCTCGTAACAAGGCCAACTAGAATTCCTCCAAGAGCATTGGCTGTGACAGGAATCTGATAGCAATACATATTTCAGATTTATGGCACGTGAGAAAAATCTGACAGCAATATAGAAACCTTAAAAGGAAAATTGACATAAAATTGTGCTCACAATATCTTATCACGAATAATTACGAAAACTTTGGGAGAAAGCATTTATGTATTACAGAGAAGATGTGATTTGATTTTTTTTTTTACAACTCTCAACCGCCTCAAACAAGGACCCCAGATCAATGTTGCATTATCTACTATAGAATCCTTCCAAATACAGCATGACACCAACTTAGTATGATCTTAACTACCCACCAACAAAGAGATTTTTCATATACAGTACAATAACACGGTAAATAGCAAGTCAACTTTTGGCTTTTTATAAATTAGGATAACAGGTAGCTATTTCTCATCTAAAGTCCATTCAGTGACCACTATGTATAATCCAAAATAGCACCTAATCATATATCTCTAGAAGTGAGCACATGTCAAAAGAAGCAGCCAATGACTTGTTACACACCAAGGATAAATAAGTCATCATATTGGGTATCTCTAACGTAAATAAGTGACAGCAACAATGTTGATGTCCTAGTGTTTACCAAAACGCATTCATCTCACGACTTAATATACATAATCAGCTCCACAAGAAGTAAAGTTCTTATTCTATCACAACAGGCCGCAAACAGGACAATGACATGAAACCAAAATTTACTCCAAAAGCAACAGTAGTTCCTCCATCAGATATTCTACCACTTAGGCTATCTGAGAAAGAGAGCTTCACAATCCAAAAGTTATGTATCGAATAAAAGTTGGTTATTAAGAGGCAATATGATCTATCCTAAACACAAATTTTCTTCAGTCCTCAAACTCAAACAGATTAACATGCTGATTCAGTAAGCTGCCTACCTAGTCCAGGAGGCACTTCCTAACATGAAAAGCCAATGACAATCTTTCACTCTCACCATCATATTTGAAGTATTAACTTGTCATACCATATGGCTATTTTACATCCTCTCCTGTTTTAGTTTCAAAAAATGACTAAATAGATAGCGTAAACTGGTTACCATTGTTAGTGGAGTCCAACCATAGAAAAATCCGTGTTGTTTGATGGCATCTCCATCTGGGGACCTAGTGATACTTGCCAACAAGCACAGGCTTCCAACAATAGACATTTCCACAGTCATCAAATATGATGAATGCTTCTTCACCTGTTGTGAAAAGAAATATTAAAGGTTGGGGCTAGGAATTGACAAGACCACAGCAACATTATGGACAATGGAAAAGAAAAATTGACAAACCTGAGAAGCCCACTGACACAAAGCTGAAGCCAAACCAGAGAGCACAGAGGCAACAAGGACAGGAACAATTCCATAGAATAGAATTTGGTCAGGGTTATTACTACCAGTAGATGCTTTGCTAGATCCTTCACCAACACTTAACAGAACAGCTGCCATGATCAACAAGAAAAGAGCTCCAAGTTGTTGAATTGATTGCTTCTGCCTGTTTAATAAACAAAAATTGAAAAAAAGAAGTTCTAAAATACACCTAAAATCATACAACTACTTGTATCTACACAAACATAATTTCTCTTAATTGTCTCAGTTAGCTCATGATAGAAGCAGATGGGTCATAGAAATATAAACTATAAGACATTGAAAATGAAACGCGAGTTCAGTACTTTCAGTCGAGTTTACATATAACAAATTTTCAGGTAATGGCCATAAGACATAGAAATCTGAAGGTAACTGAGAGCGACCAATAGAAAAATAATCTTCATCTTTCTTTATATTCATTCGTAAGTGTTATCCTGGATTACCAAATGTAAAAAACCAATTGCAAAACCACAATTGAAAAGGACACAACATCAATATAGTTTCATCTACAAACCACAGGATTCTAGGAATTAAGCATCATCTACAAACCTTCAACCAGTGCCACATACCTCAGTATTATATACGTAAACAGAGCAGTAAAAAATATTTTCGTCTGGTTTAATATTGAGAATGTGAGAGAATCAAGATTCTTGTATGATATCTGCAGCAGGCTGTTTTGCAGGGCGTAAATCATCGCAGGAAGTCCTGACGCGGTCAGTGATTCAATCAAAGACCACTGAGCAAATACTTTCTTCAAAGTCCCTTGTTTTGCCATGAGTATTAGAGCACAAACTACCTAAGGAGCACAGTTATAGAATGGTATGTATCAGGTCAAACATACACAATTTTCAAAGCCAAAACCGAGAAGAAAATCAATTTGCAGAGCAGTTTTACACTTACTTTAACTATCTCACATGTCAATACAGATGATGTAACAATCACTTCTCGTCTGCATTTAACACAAAGTAACAAGTTAATTAATTGCTGAAACATCAGGAACTCAAAGCTAAAATGGACCACCTGGCTTTAACATTGCACATAAGGATGAAAACTAAGATTTAACATTTCCTTTCCCCGATCTATTCGACTAGTCGCGTCGCTTGAACATAAACAACGAAATGAAGCTTTGTTCCAAAAGTAACAAGAAGCATAGGATTGGACGAGAAATTACAAACTTAGAGGAAATCTACAGAAGTGGACAAAGCGTATAGGAGACAAGTTGCAACGAAGGGGCAAAGCACCTGGTGAAGCGCTTGGACATGAGAGGTTGAGCTCCGTATTGAAGACTAAGCAGAAAGGAGTAGACCCAAACTCTCGGACTCATCGTCGACGGCACCGTGCCGGAGCTTTTGGACTTGGTCGCCGACATTATATGGCGACCGAGACGATCTGTATTATTTTTTTGTGGCTTTTTTCCTTTATTCTGTGTCTACGCCGTGAAAGTGGCTCTTTTGAGTGCGTTTCAAGGCAGTTTCCGGTACAAATAAGTCGTCTTACGACGTCGTCTTTTACACTACCCTCCATTTAACAGAGTACGTTTGGTTAAGCTTATCTCAGTAGAGCTTTTATCAGTAATGCCTACGATTTAAATTAAATTTTTAATTAATTAGTTATAATAAAATAGAAGAATGGATTTAATTAAATTAGATTAAATTTAATTAAACTTATAAATAAAATCTTTTTTAAAATAGTTCACATTATATTGTGTTTATTTCTATTTTTATTTTTATTTTAAAATTCAGAAAAAATATTTGTTTAATTTTTTAGTTTCTGCTTTGATTTTGATTTCTTTTAGTTTTAAAAAATTATGAAAACTATAAAAATTAGTTTTTATTTTCTGTTTCTGTTTTTTTCATAATCAGATTTACTATTATTTAATAATTTAATTATTTAAATTTTAATAAAATAATGAATAATTTAAGTCAACATGATATATTTAATAAATTAAAAATAATTATCAATAAAAATTATAAATAATTTAATTTAATTTAATTTTTATAATTAAATTATATGTAATTAAATTTAAAATATATAAATATTCAAATAAAAATTAATTTAATAATTTAAATATATTTCAAAAATATTAATTATTTATTTTATTAAAATAACATAATATTAAAATAAATATCATATAAGAGATTAAATAAATTTATTTAATAAAAAATAATTTATATTGAAGTTTTATCTAATATATAATTATTATTATTAGTGATAAAATATGATTACATTAACATTAACAACAGAATATATTTTTGTTTTTATTTGAAAGAAAAACATAAACAAAAAATTAAAAATAAAAAATAAAAATTACAACAAAAAAATAGAAGTAGAATTAAACAATATTATAAAGGTCATTTTTTTTGCTACTTCAATTTTACACTATAATTTAAATTCAAAAGTATTAATAAGTATTTATTTATTTATATTTAATTATTATTATCTTTATGTGCATTTTTAATTATTTTTTCATGTAGGTATGATGAAAACAATTTTTTATTAGTTAAAGGTAAAATTGGATATCCCTCGACCTTTCCAAATCTGCCTATATGCGTGACTTTCATTGAAACAAAAACAATATATCAATTTTAAAATATTAAATTATAGGTTAATTCTTATATATTATTTTTAATTGTTGTTCTTTAATAAAATACTGAGTAATCACACAAGCATATAAGTATGTAATTAAGTACATTTTAGTCCTTAAAATTTTTGTCAATTTTTAATTTTGTCTCTAATAACATATTAATGTTCAAATAAGTCATTTTATTTATAAACACTGCCCTAATTAAGAATAGTAATAAGTCGGGATGAATCAAGTTATTTCTAATCAAATCAATCCGACTTTTTGAATTAAACTTGAATTAAGATTTTATTAAATTAATTTATATCAAATTTGGATAAAGTTGAATGTAATTTATCAATTATAATTAACATTTAAATATATAAATTTACTAGCTTTTGTCAAAGGCTCATTTAATTAAAGATTTAAAGTCCTCGTAGCATTTCTTTCAATGGAAGGCATATGGGTTTTGAAATTTTGACTTAGGTCAAATTCATTCTTAATCAATAGCATTCTTGATAATAGGTTAGGTCACTTAAAAATTTTAAAAATCCAAGTTTAAAGTCAATTATATTTAAATTCGACTATTAAAAAGTTTAGATCTAATTATTAAAGTTAATTTTGAGTTAATTTCAATTTCAATTTAATTATGATCAAATACAAGTTAATCAATTGAATTTAAATTCGAATAAGACTATTAAATTTTGTGAAATTTAATATAAAATTAAATAAATGAGTATGAGTTGATGAAATTTTAAAATATAAGTTTAAATTTTTGCAAAATAATATTATTTTATTCAACAACTTAAATCGGTTAATCACGGCAGTATCATTTTAATTTTAATCCAACCAAATTGACTGAATTTAGGCTGTTTAGTTGGAAAAAAAGAAAATCGATCTTTTCTGATTCCATGTCATCTTTATTACCATCCCATTAGGACATCACTTTTAACCAATGTTTTAAAAAATAAACGGCTTCGATCGATTTAATATCAACAAATTTAAACTAACTGGTTGTTTAATTCAGTTTTCAACTTTTTGATTTGATTTAGTTTAATAATCTTTATTAATAAAATTTAATTTATTTATTAATAAATCATTCAGTTTTTCATAAACTAATATATTTTTATAAATTAAAATAAATCAATTAATTTTCATTTAATATTTTCTTTTTTAATTAAAATTTAAAACTTTAGATAGATAAAAATTGTCTTCTTTAATTGTTTTTCAGATTATTTAATTTTATTCAATCTTAACTAATTTTATGACGATCTAATATCGATTAAATCTTTTAATCTTACCAGTTTAAATTTCAATCCAGTTTTTAAAAGGGTTAATTGAAAAAAATCTCAACCTATACTCAATTTTATAATTATAACTCAAACTTTAAAAAGTGACAATAAAATACTCAATTTTTCAATTATAGCACGACATTATCTTTTAGTTAAGTTTGCTGACATAACGTAACACGTGTCCAGAAACCTAACTATTAATACGTGTCATCCAAGATTAACACAACAATTGTAAATTAATAAAACGATATCATTTAATCACATAACTAAACAATGATGTTTAAAAATGACCTAAATTAGTTCTCACTCCCTTTGTTCAATTTGTTCTCTCAACTCTCACCCTCCTTGGTTCAGCAACCTCATCCCTTTGCAATCACGTAATCTACGTGCAAAAATCCCACCTTTCAAAACCAATAGTAAAAAACTATAAACCAAACCAAACTCAAGACCAAAACATTAAAGTTGAATTGCCCACGACGTGCATATAACTAGAAATCTACCCCAGAGAGTTAACAAATAGATGAATTACCTCAAATGTGCTTTGCGCTACAATGTGAGAGTAGCTTAGGACGTCAACAGAATAAACAGATAACGATGGAATGAGATTGCATAAACTAAACAAAGGAGATGAAAGTCGAGAGAATGAACTAAACAAAGGGGGTGAGAATTGATTTAGGTCATTTTTAAACAATGATGTTATTTAGTTACGTGATTAAACAACGTCGTTTCATTAATTTACACTTGTTCTGTTAATTTTAGTTGATGTATATTAATAGTTAAGATTTTTGAATATGTGGCAAGCTATGTTAGCAAACTTAACTTAAAGATTAACGTTGAGTTATAATTTAAAAAAATTGAAAGTTTAAACATTTTACTGTCTTTTTATAAAATTTGGGCTATAATTGTAAAATTAAAAATAATTTGAGATTTTTTTGTAATTAACTCTTTTTAATTATTGAATTTAACTACTTTTAATCCTTTATTCCAGCAGATCAAGCCCTGGAATCTAGAGTTCTAGTGAGCATGTAGAATTCAAATTTTTTGGTTCTTAAATTGTAACAAACATAAGAGGAATTCAAATTCAAACTATTATCAACCCTGTATTACTACATCCTTAAGACTATGATTAATTTGAGGTTTATTAACGGAATTAAATAAAATGTAATATTATTTCATTATTTAGGATGAGAGTTTATAATAAAATGGAATGGAATGAAATGAGATGGACGGGAAAGATTTCACATTACATATCATTTCATCATAAACAGTAAAAATGATAAACCTCTTATTTGGGAGTTTATTGAATGTAAAATAATAAACAATTGTTTACTATATTACATTATAAATTTTTTTCCAAATAATATTTTAATATATTATATTATAAATTCTTCCATCATTTCTGAACAGTAATTTTTAATATTACAATCATTTACATTAAATTCTATTATAAATTATTTTATTTCATTTCATTCCATTTTAAGTAAAACTTTAGCTCTAACTAATCATAGCCTAAGGTAATCAAAAGGCAATAATGTCTCTGCCATGCTCTAACCACTTCACCTACTCTCTAATCGTCGAAAGAGACCCGAGCCCTCACAGTCCTTCCTCTGAAGCTCACGTCTTTTCATCAATTCCTGCTTTTAAGCAACAAAATTAATTTGATAGCTTCTCATTTTCTATGTTTTAGCTTTTGTATCTTTGTATGCAAGTAGTTTGGTTGGTGCTTTTCGTACTTGTCAGCAGCATTGCGACATATACGAAACTGACAAACGAGTCATGCCCTGTTTTTAAGATAGATAACCACGGTGGGTCAGCCACCGGACGCGGCGATGGGGTAAATCTAACTCAAAAGATGAGTTCTTTGTGGTATTATTGGAGACCCCCATGAAAAAATAGCCCAAGAACTTACCCTTTTTAGTGCGAATGCGATGTGAATCCTGCGAGCAGAGAGGCGTGGACTGATATGGTAAGAGCCTTCACGTGGCAGTGTCATATTAATCGTTAAGATAATCAACGGACGCGGTTTACGATGATTGTCGCTTTTCTTTCCTTTCTTTCACATCATTATCATAATAAATAAGGGGCTTCTCTTCACTATTCACGATCTCACTTACTTCAGCTTGTTGATGCTTTGCATCGTTTTGGATTTTAGAAGACTGGTAAAGGGTTGGAGAGTATTGTAAAAGAATGGCTACTCTTAAACTTCCTGCTCATGTTCCTGCTCCATCTGAGGACGCTGAACAACTCCGCAAAGCCTTTGAAGGTCAAGCCTTACTAAACCTTTTTGTGATGGCTTATAGTGGTGTTCTGGATATTGAACACATCGATTGATCTTTTTTGGTGTTTTGATCATATTGGTCATAGTTTATATGTTGTGAGGTCATCTGTTCTTAGACGATCAACCTTTCTGTCATTTTTTATCTGTATTTTACTCTTTCTCTTGTTAAGGGATGATTCTGCACTTTTTTCTCTCGATGATTAATGGATGATGGTATTATTCTTCGTTGAAATGGTGATTTGGATTAAGGATAATCAGATCTTATCCTACGATCTGCAAAGACTGCTTTTTTTTTTGGGTCAATGGAAAATCTACTTTTAGCACAAGGGCTTTGGTTGCTATTGGTTCTTGTTGCTGTTCTTTCAAAATTACATCTCCACAGATAGATCTGCAATGTATTCTGGATCGGAGGGAGTGATTTTTCAAGTTGTTGAAGGTCCCTATGTTGCTACATTGATATTCCTGATGATCATCAATATGTTGTTTGTGAATTTTATTGCCATTTTTGTTTTGGGTAAGATCTGTTATAGCTGCAAATCTGTCTCACCAATTGGTGGATTTGGTTACCAAGAAGACTGACAAGTATCATAGTCAAAATCATCTAGGAAAATTGTTTTGGTCATGTCCCAGATTGGTGTTTGGTGGCCCTGTAGTTGATTTTTGTTCAGATTCGTGAATAATGCTAACTGATTCATTACTAATGGACTGATATTGATCAATACTGAGTACTTTGAATCACATTTTACCAGGATGGGGCACAAATGAGTCGTTGATCATTGACATATTGGCTCACAGGAATTCTGCGCAACGAAACAAAATTCGACAGACTTATGCTGAAGCCTATGGGGATGATCTACTTAAATCCCTCGACAAGGAACTCTCTAGTGATTTTGAGGTCAGATAAAGATGAACCTGTATGAAAGATCGTGTAAAACCTATTGCTTTTCAGTGATTGTTTTTTAAGGATCTCAAGCTTTTGAGTAAAGTCTCCACTTCTTTTAGGGGTAACTAAAGCTTTCCGCTTAGACATTGTTTTTACTAATTGTTTACCTCAAGCAGGGATCTGTATTGCTGTGGACATTAGATCCTGCTGAGCGTGATGCATATTTGGCTAATGAATCTACTAAAAGATTCACTTCCAGTAACTGGGTCATCATGGAAATAGCTTGTACCAGATCATCACTTGATCTATTGAAAGCTAGACAGGCATATCATGCCCGTTATAAGAAATCTATTGAGGAAGATGTTGCACACCACACAACTGGAGACTACCGCAAGGTACAACTTTCCTAATCCGTGTTACTCGTGTCATAGGGTTGATCTAAAACACTTTGTCTTGAAGTTTTTGGGTTCAAAAGCCTCCAAACGTAAGCAAATAACTTCTGATGCGGTAAATGTCTTAATACTAGGCATCTTTCTCTACACATCCGAGTTGACAAAGCCTAAATTGAATGCTTATGCATTCTGTCAGTGCGTTTTAACACCCTCTGTCAGAATGCATGTGAACAAATGGATAGAAGCTATAAAATTTTTATAAGATATAAATTCATCTCCATAGATCATCTTATGATTGTTATAACCTTGATCTTTACAATTTCTCTTTCTGATGATGTCCCTATGCAGCTGTTGGTTCCACTTGTGAGTGCATTTCGGTATGATGGAGATGAAGTTAATCAGACCTTAGCAAAATCAGAGGCTAAGATACTTCATGAGAAGATATTAGAAAAAGCTTATAATGATGAGGAGATAATCAGAATTCTTTCTACAAGGAGTAAGGCACAGATTAATGCAACACTGAACCATTACAACAATGCCTTTGGAAATGCTATTACCAAGGTATTATAATATCATATTGTTTGGTTAAGCTATTGTGCTAGAAAATTTTCCAGGTACTGAATTCTTCTTCTTCAATATGAATTCCTTAATCTGCAGAACTTTTTCACAGTGATCATGAAGTTAAGTTTGCTACTTCTTATTGCGGGTTCTTTAGAAAAATATATAGCTTTTAATAACTTGCCACATTTCTTGTGGAAGTATTTGATTAATTTTCTCTTTAGTTCATTGCCCCATAGTCTATGAATTGTAATGTTAATTTGTACTGATTAAATGGAACTTGTTGCAGGACTTAAAGGCTGATCCTAATGATGAGTTCGTGAAATTTTTTAGATCAACAATTAAGTGCCTGACCACCCCAGAAAAGTACTTCGAGAAGGTTCTGAGGTTAGCCATAAACAAACTGGGGACAGATGAATGGGCTCTTACCAGAGTTGTGACCACCAGGGCTGAGGTTGACATGGAACGTATCAAAGAGGAATACCATCGCCGGAACAGTGTTCCTCTGGATCGTGCCATTGCTGGAGATACTTCTGGTGACTATCAGAAAATGCTTCTGCACTTGATCGGTCATGGAGATGTTTGAGCCATTACTTTCCAATGTGAAGGACTGAAGAGCCTTCTTGTTTAATGCGAGTCCTATGAGGTTTCTTGTCTTCTTTGTGTGAGTTGTTACCTGCTCAGATGTCCTGCCTGTCTTTTGTTTGTCTTGGATGTTTCTGGTTCACAATCTGCTTAATAAAACTTTGAAACAGACCAAGTTGGTATTGTGAGGTATACATAATGACACGATATGGGTGCTCTGCTGTTTACGTATATCACTTCCACAAATTCATTCTCAAGCTTGTCGGTACTATAAGAGTCTCTTAAAGAACACAGATTACATTGTCAAAAGCACATATTCGACCATACTATTTTGTTTACGTATATCACTTCCACAAATTCATTCACCAGCTCACAGATTACATTGTCAAAAGCACATATTTTGTTAATATACTTTCTTAAAAAAGACTAAATCTTTACAACACCAACATGTGCATCAGAAAAAAATAAAGATGGTTACTTGTTCTTCGTGAGACTCTGGGCTTCCTCATCAGGGACCTGCCCTCCAAACAATGCCTTGCTGATTCTATTGGACGGCTGATGATAATGGCACCACCAAACAATTTCTTTACTACGTAAACAGCATAGTTAGCTAAAAGTTCTCTCTCTTTTTGATTACGAGACACCCCGTTCGTATGACAACACTATAAATTAATCAAATTTTATAAATTAAAATAAATAAATTAATTTTTAATTAATATTTTTCTTTTTTAATTATGCTTCTATCTTCCAATCATATTATACGACAGATTTGATCAAGAGAGCGTAAGTAAGGAAATTCGAATACAGGACCTTTTAACTCTATGCCTTCTACTCTACCAACTCAAGCACCCTTTAAAGGGCTAATTAAATCAGTTAAATATTAAATCTCTCATTTTATTGATTTAATTTCCAGTTTAATTTTTTAAATATTGGTAAATATTTTGCAATTTTATGTGATGAATAAGATCTTTGACAAATTAAAAGATTAGTTATAAAAAATTTCTTATGAAAATTAGACTCTTAATTATATAATTTATATTACAGATAATATTAGAATTTGAGCTACTAGTTATATAAACCTTCAATTTTATTGTTGATTGTTATGTTACTCTGATGTGTCAGAAATGATTGCTGGTTTGTTTTCAATATAACGCTAGCTTAAGTAAGTCGGTAATGAGTTGGAAAAAAATTTCAATCTCGAATTTGATAGAATTCGAATATCCAAATTTAAGTTTGCTAAATTTTGATTTAGTTCATTTGTCTTAATTTATTAAATTATGAAAAATTATTAAATTTAATTTAAAGTCTAAGTTCGATCAGACTTAAATCTAATTTAATCTAATAATTTCAAGTAGGATCGAAATAAGTTATCATCCGATAAACCGAAAAGTTATAATGTATGGACCATAAAAATTTAATTTATACTGGCATATTGGTAATAGAAGATCATTCAGTCTTGATCTATTTAAGCCTGAACCAAGTTTGGTTATTGGAGCCGGAGCTTTGCTTAAGGTCCGATCGGGCCCAAGAGATTGTTTTAATAAAACAACATCATTTGTTTATAAGGATTAGGGTGGGCCGGATTAAACTCGGACTCGAATATCATCCGTATTTGATTAGCTAACAAAATTAGTATCATTCAAAAACATAAATGCCCTCATCGACCATACTATTTTGTAACATGAACC
>JANQBM010000220.1:33447755-33477200 GCA_025594535.1 Erythroxylum domingense
TAATATATGGCCCTTGGAAGTGTTACTTCATTGGTTTAAAGTGATTTTCTGGGATTCATGCATGCGATTACTATATTTCAGTGGGTAAGAAGCTTTTCAATCATACTTATCAAGAACTTGGGTTTGGGTAATGACTGTACAAAGGAAAGGACTGGAGCCAGCTTTGCATTGAGAGTTTTCCACTAGTCTTTTATTAATTTTGAATTGTTGGATGCCTGGGTGACTTATATATATATATATATATATATATATATATATATTATCTTTAGTAAATATAAAAAATATTAGATACATTCTCGTAATAAAATATAAAAAATTGAAACTTAAATCTAGCAATATTTTCTATATTTAGGTAAATATTTTTAAATAAAAACATCAAACTTTCTTATAATTTTATACACCTTTTCTGAAATTTTTTATGAAAAAATAAGAGAAGTGAGTGATTCACTTAATAAAATATAAATATTTAAAATGAATAAAAATTAAATATTTCATAGAATATTTTAAATTTATAGTAAAACTTTAATCTATCTTAATTTGAAAACCTTCTTTAAAAAAATAATCAAAACTATATATTTACTAAAACAAAGGCCACTTTTCTTATGTTAAAAACTAAGGTGGAATAGAATAATTTATAATAGAATAGAATATGAATAAATTTAATATTAAAAAATTGTTATTGAATGGAATATGAATAAATTTAATATTAAAAAATTGTTATTTAAAAGGGATTAAAACGCTCGTAACATAATTCAGTAAAATATTATTTGAAATAACGGTTTATAATATAATATAGCGAAAAATTACTTATCATTTTACATTCCATCGTAAACTTCCTAAATTGGATGCTTTTTATTTTTACTATTTAAAATAGCAAAATATGTAATATGAAACCCTCATCTTCTATCTCATTCTATTCCATTTCATTATAAACCTTATTCCTAAACGATAGAATAATATTATATTCTCTTACATTCTATTAATAAACTCTCAATTAAACATAATCTAAATGGCATCACAGCCACAAACAAGATAAAAGGAAATGAAAAAGTGAATAATAACACAAATGGATAGAATGTTAAAATATTAAGTATGGCCGCCCACGATGTCGAATTTAAGAGTTAGTGAAATCCTACTAAAATGTTATTGTATCTTTTGGCGATCCTGAAAGGATATCACTTTTTCGGACTTCAAATGAAAGTTCCCTATTGTAACTCTCAAACTCGGTGGACATGAGCAAGTGTTTAGCGTATACGCTAAACACGTTTGAAAGGAGAAAGAGGGATGCTTTTTCACACGATATTGATAGTGTGGGTTGATACTTACCACACATAAATTGTCTAAATAAACCCGGTTCAAAGTCAAAACACTAAACTCAAACTGGCCAAACTCAGGCTTGGGAGATCGGATTGATTTGAACCAATTAGACAAAATGATATGGTTTTAATGTAATTGACCAAGACGAACTTCGACTGCAAAAACAAGGGTTTGATTGGACCCAACTGAACCATTGCTATCTCTAATCGTACCAATATAAGGTCACATGTTCAAAGAACAAAAGCAAGAGGAAGTTTCATATTGTATATCACCAACCATTCATCAATTCAATCAAAAGGTTTGGAGACTTTTAAGACGCTAGAATCACAACAAAAATGTTCACTGGACAAACTCCATTGTATGAGTACCAATGATCAATTTTCTTTTCTGTTGAGACCTAAAGATTCACTTACCATATTCGAAACGGTCTTGCTTCGTTTTTCTAGAGAAAAAATCCCTTATTTCATGTGAATCAACTAAGGCAATAACAATAAATAATTCTTGTAATGATAAATGTATATATAAGCACAAACCAATTGCATGTTTTTATGTGAACTACCAAGAAAGTTATGAGAAGAAAAGGACACGAAAAAGATGTTAATCTCTTACTGCAATTTTATTCATGGGGCCAATTCAATAATTAAGCATTTGCAGTTTACAACTTATATAGCAAATGACGAATTCTAGCCCAAAGAATATCGGAGTCTCATTCACAGCTCATCCTGACTACCTTTTCCATACCCCTCAATTCATTTTTAAAAATATTTTCCCTTGTAGGCACAGAAATAAAATAAAGGAAAATGAGAAAAAAAAGAAGAAGAAAAGAGCCTGTACACGGTGAATTCACTATAGTACATAAATCCTTACTTTCTTCTATAACTATTTTGATTTAGCAATAAGTAATGGTGATGCTACCTGATATTTCTTCTCCTTGGTGATGCCAGCGTAATATTTACTTCTACTCATGATCGAGACAAAATCTCGGTCAATGGCAGAGTAAGTCAGAACACGATGTTCGTCAGCTATTAGACCAAATCATGTGTTGAGCAAATTAACACTTAATGAGACATATAATAAAACCTGTGTCCCATACTTTGGAAAAAATCACTTTCACCTGCTTCCAGCCCTATGCCGCAACACATCACAGATGGCAATTGTGTGCTGCTTTAAGCTCATTGCTTTATGCTTCGAAGCTCCCAGTTACCCTCACCATCAATAAGGTGTAACTCCTCAGAGTGGAAAGGTATTAGAGCAGGACGCTGGGAAAAAAGTGTCGGAGAGAAAATTTACAGTTAAAAACTGCTCTCAGGAACACAAGCAGTTGTCGATGCAGTACTCCACAATGAGTCAAATGCATGAGATATTAAAGCATTGTAATATCTATTTTATCCATCATCAAATCAGGCAAAGTACATGTGGACAATCTCTTTAAAACAACTAAAAAAGCAAATGAAAAGAACGAACCAATTGATGTCAGAAACTAGAGGCTTAATGTTTTGCATTGATACCACAAAAGTTATTTACCTGTGAAGAGGTTACAAATGTTATGCCCATTTCTCTAGCGAGCCTATAAAGTTGTTCCTCAACATCAACACTTGTGGCACTGCAAATCAGGAAGATAATGAATAAGAAACCATAAGGAAAGTAGACAGGCTTCATTTGAAGCTAACAATATGGAAAGAAATGACATACTTGGTGCACTCATCGAGGATGCCAAATTTAGGCTTGTGAAAAAAAAGCCGTGCCTAGCAAAAATTTTCAAAATATCGTCTTGAGAAATCCAATATTACTACAAAATGTTAGTACGTGAACAATTATACTTCCTGGTAGTGATTATTAGATGCCCTTACCATGCCTAGTCTCTGTTGTTCACCAAGAGAGAGAATGTCTTCCCAATTTAGCTTAGCATCCCAGCCACCTTCCTCCCTTTCTAAAAGATAACTAAGTCGAACATTCTCTAGAATATTCTTCAAATATGAGTCCAGAATGTTTGTGGAGTCTGAATATTTTTCACCTGAAATTCCACAGGATTGCAATCAGAGAAGCATTGGCTAAATAAACACAAGCAAGAAGTAATGGAAACATCATATCTAAAAATAAAATCATCCCAAAAAAGAATGTCCATAAGAAATTAAAGATTTTCAGAGCTGTTAAATATCCTCAATAGTTGCATATGACTGTTTAGGCTACAGTGTGCACAAAAATTGAAAATTTCCTTAATGTGCAGTCACTGAGAACATAGTAATATAACTTAAAATTAAGCATTTTAACTTAATAACTGCCTGTGTGCATCATCGTGATTATGGAAAGAAGAGAAGTTGCTGATACTTCTGAGATTCTGCAAACGATTAAGTGACTGAGTAACCTATAGACATCACTTCTAATGCATATACAATTGAATGGTCTTGGAATTTGGCCAACATATAAAAATGCACCACGATAAGAAACAAAAGATGAAATCAACCTTTCTATTGGCACTAAAAATTCCAAATTAAACAGTCAGAGAAAGAAAAAACAATGTAGAAAACTTTAAACAACCATATAAATGATCTACAGCATAAATTCGGAATTATTTTTAGTAAGGTAACAATAATGTTTGATGGCTAGGATACAAATAAACATGCATCACTGAAGTCACCCTAATCTCTAGTTCCCCATAACTGATCTCGGAAACTGATTACACAGTAGCTTGGATGACTTGATCATTATCCAATAAAAATTGTGGTGGAAGAGAATGTAATACATTCTTCAATAAAGTAACTTTAATCAAATAAATTATCTGATGTAACCCTTCCTAGTACATTTCTACATTCTATAACATCCTTGTTGGGAAACAATTTTTTTAAATAGCCAAACTCAACCTTAATCTACCTGGTTATGGGCAGATTTTACCAGTTATTTTATTCATTAGTCTACCCTTGTACACTTCCCTTTGAAATATATAAATGGGCGTGGCTGCAAGGCTGACAATTTTAAAGTGAACCTTCCCATCTCATTCAATCGTGCATGTATAGAACAAAAAGAAACACATGCATGTATGCGTATGTGTATTTGCAAATGAAACAATATGCAAGCACTTTTACCTTTTCCAAATAGCTTTCCTATCCTAATTGCTGCTTCATCACAGGAGAGAGGATATATTATTTGATCCCTCAAGGTTCCCAAGCACGTATATGGTCGTTGAGGAACATAGAAAATGCCACAACCAAATCCAGACTCTTTGCTAATGTCTTGTGAAGGTTTGACAAGCTTTCCGCTTACAATTGGCCAGAGACCTCTCAGGACTCTGAAAATAGAACTTTTCCCACTCCCATTTGGACCTTAAATATCCACAAGCACATAAGTCACTTCATAGAATGATAAAAGTCGCAATAAGAGGAGCAAAGGAACTAGATAACTGAAGAAGATTTAGTTTTACCAGTTACAAGCAGGCTTTTTCCCTCACTAATGTCACATGACAACTGCTTTGCCAGTAATTTCTGCGCTGGGGTAATAATATCAATCTCAACAAAGGAAATTGCATCTTTCGAGTGAAGGTCAGTCTTCCCAGGTAATGGAAGTAATTTAGTTGGCGAGGAATCTCCTGCATAACAACTTTATTAGGTCAATTGGATGACTACTATACAATTTGACGTTAAGCAGATATTCTACAGTTACTGGAAGACAAGTTTAGTTTCACTGAACGAAATCATGGAAAAAGTTCAAAAGGCAAGAAGAATGTCTCTCCTTCTCATTCAGCTCCCTCTTCTTTTACTGTTATTTCTTTATCATTTCATGGTCTTGGGGGCCAAGGAGTTGGTGAGTAAGCATTCAGATGCTATCATTAATATGAAATCTTACAGAAATACCAGTCAGTTCTGAGACTTCTTGGACTCTCCAAAGCATAGAATTGCATTGGTGACTTGTCTCAACAACTCTGTCCTTTACCCTAGCATTGACATTCCCTATACTCTACCAATTAAGTCTACTTTGGCCATCAATCAACATAAAAGACAAAGTGGTCGCTCACTCACACTGGAATAACAAAAAATAAGGCCATGATGTAGGATGGATAGGAAAACTGAGTTTTATCCAGAAAGCAGGAACTTTTAGTGGTGCAGGAATACTTTCAAATTCTGAATATATGAGAACTTTAAGTAAATGTATGACAAATATAAATAGACATCGACAAACTATTCTGGCCTAACAGTAACCTCCCAAGTCTAATAATTTGCATGACATTCAATGCCACAATGTTCACAGACAAGCATAACACTGCAACAGCGACCATAGAAAATGAAAATTCAACAATTTATTATTAGAAAAGCTTTAATTCAAATCTGATAGTATGGTCCACAATTTTCTCCAATAACAATGGTCTATACCGCTTTTATGTCCATAATGTCAAAGGCAACATAACCTGACGTCCAGGGACAGTTCAAGTAAGATTAAATTAAAATCATTCAACAGATGTTTTTAAGTAGCCAAGAAAAGGGTGCATTGTCTCTTTCAGAATTAACAATGTATCAAGGACATAGAGATTTTTGTTCCTTTTATCAACCAACTTGATCGTGGAATGAAATGTAACATATAACCATTGACTAGGAAAGTGAAATCAATTATTTGAAGATGCAATCTTACTAACAAGATAGAATTTGAAAAATAGAAAAATTTACCAGACTGCGCAGCATCCAGGAATTCTTCAAGCTCAAAAATTCTATTTATACCACCAGATAGCTCAAGAAACTTCTTGTGCAATTCAAGGATGTCTCCGAATGCCAAAAAGCTTTGAGAAACAACAGAAGCCAAGAACCGCAAAGCATGTGCCAGCTCACCTGAATAAGTTTGAATCTTTAAGTCCTTCGGGAGTGAGAAAGAGAGAGACAGAGAACATCAGGTAATCATAGATTATCTACCTTGAGTCGAGATCATAGCTCGATCGCCTTTGTGCTCAAGCGCATACAACAAACTCAAACCCCATGTAACATTATGAGGAAGTTGCTTTGTGACAAAATCATCCAGTATACCGTACAACCACTTGTTCTTCAAAAGAAGCATAGAATGGTCGACAAGTTCCCTAAACCTTGACTCAATCATCTGCTCAACATAGAAGGCACAATTGAAATTGAAAAATAAAAGAGTAACGCCTTCACATTTGGAGTATCAGAAAAAATGCCACATTGAATCATACACTTTACAGCATAATTGAGATGGCAAAAGTAAAAGAGTAAAAACCAGCACGTGTGCAATGTCATGAAGAAAAATGTTACATTGAATCATACTCGATATTAAAATTTCCTTTCCAATTAAAAGTTACAATTTTTACTTTTCATGTAGGGCAAGTAAAATATGCTAAGATATTTCTCCACCAATGAAAAACAGTACCAGGATCGGGTTGGTGGCAAGTTTCAGAAGAGAAAAAGTGAAACTCTTTGAGAAGGTTACACTAGGCATGTATAAGTACTGCCTGCACCACCAGAAATTGCTGTCTGCTAGCTGTTTTGAGGTCACTAGCCCATACATGTAGTTTATATACCAAGAAAGACAAAAAAACATGTAATGCAACTAGTGCACTAGAGGATCAAGATAGTGACCCGGTCACCCATTCCATAATTAAAAAATAATAATAACTTTTAGGTTTGCTCATGCATTTTCAGACAATTCCGTAAGGGCGCTCCACACCATACATACAATCTACTAGAGGTCCGATCCCAAAAGAACGAGTAATAATTAAAGATAGAAAGAGCAACAACCAGAAGAGAGACTAGTATTGCAACTACAAGTAACTTACAGCTTTTTCTCTTGCACCGCCACCAAAGAAAGCCACAGATTCAGCATGTGCACGTAATCTTTCGTGCATGAACCTAATTATGCATGGCATGTTTCAGAAACTGTTACAGAAATGTAGCACCAAATACATTTCTCCTCGTCGCTTTAAGTGTAAGTGTGCACATTTTCCCTATTAAACATTGGGCATAAAAGCTGGACTTATAATCTGATTACCTAAAGGTCCCTTCGATCTGCTGCTCTTGACTGGCAAGATCACCAAAATCAGGAGTTACGGTCCTCAGAAAACCCAGACCAAGAAACATATATGCATATAATATGGCTACTCCCCTTCGACCTGTTAGAAGCTTCATTCTCCAGGTGAACCTACACATGGGGCATTGTAATAAGGATTAAGAATATGAAAGAACAGTCAATTGTCTTTCCATTTCTTTTTCTTTTCTCAATTCTGGGTGAGGCCGGGAGGGGAAGAAGAGGTCCTTGGGGAAGGGATGGGGGCCGGGTCACCAAATATCGGTTACATGTATTTAGTGAAACAATTGTTCAAACCATATAACTTGTTATACAAATACTCACCATAGGATGTCAACACATGGCTTTACCATGCCAGTCACCAATCCAGACAGTTCACTGGTTAACTTTTCGAGATCCTGAGTCATTCTCTGATCCGCATCAATATTTTTGCAGGACATGTGGAAAACCTGTGACACGTCAAAGCAACAGTTAAAGGTAACAGATAGAGAAGGGGAAAGTGGGATAAGCATTAAAGACTCAAAATAATTCTTAAAAAGGAAAATATAGTAATAAGAGTACATTGTTGAATACAAGAGGGGAATTTTTTGAAAAGTTGGATACTCAATTGTGGGAAGAGAGACAATGTCATCTTTGAATCTACCATGTATGGGCACAAAATAATTCCTAAACATAGAGAACAAAAGAATTGATGCGAGTATTTGAGTTGATTACCTTATAAAATGCATTGTTCCTCAAATAGTTCTTTAGTAGATGGCGAGTCAAGCGGATTCTCCATCCAAGTGCTAGTGTTGATGTCAAGTGCCTGTAACCAACAAAAATTTGCCAAATTAGATCACAAAAATAAGTATGCATCCAAAGAAAAGGTAATCAGCTCAATTCATACATAAAAAAGAAAAGCAAGTAGTAGCTAACGAAAGTTCTTGCTGCAGAAAGTTCCAAGTATTATCTTTTGCAAACTCAACCAGCTAAGGTAGATTAGTTTCCTACCTAGTACTTTCAAGAAAACTGAGAAGTTCAAGAAAACCATTTTATAGGTCAAAGCATACTAAGAGCCAGTTTGGAAAACAAGAGCAGTTTTCTAGGGAAATGCAAAATAAAAGATTTCGGGAAATCTCAAAGAAGCACAAAGATATTCAAGCTTTCTCACAGCTTGACCTCTCAAACATCCATAACCCATCTCATCCTAAAACCACAATAGAATAAGTTTTCAACTGTGTTTGCAGACCAAGAAATTGCCTAGTGAAATTGATGGAACATAAAAAAATTAACAGAAAAATCGAAAAATGGCAGAAGATATAGATCATATTGAACTTCAAATGATATAGAAGACAACACCCAATTAGCTCAATTGTCGAAGCTCATTGTTTGAGCTTTAATTCTAATCAATTAAAAAGGAAATCACCTCAGTGAAGGTGCAATGAAAGAAGATGCTGCACTTTGTAGAATGCTAACACCAATCAACCGAACGAAGGCAGTTTTGTCCTGCTCCAAAACATACTTCACAGTGGTACCTGCAATAGATAACAATAAAATAGTTACCCCTCAGACTTTTGGTCGAATAGAGTCAAAATTGGACTTGTACCATTTAATGAGGCAATCCGATCTGAGACCAGTGTTCTGGAGATAACAAGAAATGCTACTGAAAGTAATTGTGCTCCTTGTTTGTCAAATATAGATGGTACCTAAACCAAAAGGAATGAAAATGTCAACATAGATATTCATAGACCAACAAGTAAATAAGCAGATATGGAAACTCTGCAAAGAAAACTTAGAACAGTCACAGTAGCTAAAAAAAATATAAACTAACATATGGACCCTATTTAATTGAAAGACAAACATGATTCACAGATCCAAATATCAACTAATAAGCCTAATAATCAACATAGAAAACTTAACAGTTTAGAACCATACTTGCATATGTGGATTAATCATCACTATCCAAATATAGGAACTAAATTTCAATCACTGGATACTGGTGGAATTATAAAGTCGGTGCCCCTCTCTTTCTCCTCCTTTGTTAACCCTTAACCGTCAAAGCCACTCCCAAATTCAACAAAGAGAAATGATATTTGAGCATAAAGTGGCAATAAATATGAAGTGTATGCAGACAAACATAAATATATTTGTGAGTGTTAAATGGGATGATAGATGGACGCAAGTATTTTTTTGAGAAAGATAACTAACAAAGCCTATCCACATAACAAGGAGTTCGAATTTAATCATAATCCATAACACTTTCTAGCTAACTAAAGTTAGAATCTGTTCGTGCTAAGATCTCCTACATAGAATGTAATAGCTCCAAACTACAAGAATTATTGACTTACCAGGATTCTTAACATTGCAGCTACTCTCATTGGTAATGCCCTTGGATTCCCTTGGAGTTGTGGAACGATGGGCAAAAGAGAACTGATACCTCCACCGGGGGACACGGCTATAACCTCTGAAATATGCGACTGTGAATTTGCACTTGCAGAGCCCTAGATAACGGGTCACCATGAGTTCTATGCTAAACAACTTGTGTTCCACGAGATAAAAAAATAACAACAAAACACAAAATTAAGACCTTATCTGTTTTGGTAAATGCTTGTTCAACTACCATCGCATCATTTTCCCTATATGACTCAGAAGTCATCATGACATTGGTTACAGCTTCATTCAGGGGTGAAATATCCTTCCTGAAATTTAAAGGGCTCAATCAAACTGCTATTTATTTGCATGTAATGAACATCCAATTAAAGAAACAGATAGAGAAAAATCAAGACTAGTCACCTTTTATCGTTAACACGCCAACCTCCTTCTCCATTCAGGGACAAAACCACATCATGAAATGCCACTAAAGCTGGTCGATGAGATATGGTTATACAGGATGTTCCCATAGCTCGAACTTTTTTGCAAAAACGTTCCTCCATATCAGTAGTTACAGCACTAGTGCACTCATCAAGGATTGCAAACTTAGGCTTATGATAAAACAGTCTGGCCATCCCCAATCTTTGTTGCTCTCCCAGGGAAAGCTCCTCACCCCAATTGACCTCCTTCTCAGGGGGGTAACGATCTAATAGATACTCGAGATCAACCTAGGAAACACATTTTTGTTACTCACGTGAAGAGCACCAAAAAGAAGAGATCAGGAAAGATACATGACGATGACAAGAAAATTACATTTTTCAACAGTTCCAACATTGCATTGCGGGTGAGAGGTTCAACCTCTTGTTCTGCTGTCAGAGGATAAATTAACTGATCACGCAGTGTGCCTACAGCTGTATATGGCCTTTGTGGAACATAGAAAATCTCCTTATTGAGATCAGAACCAACACCAGGTTTTACAATATGCCCCGATACCAGTGGCCAAAGACCACCTAGCACTCTGAAAAGTGAGCTTTTGCCACTACCATTTGGACCTTGAGAGAAAAGGAAACAAGAATGAATGCATTTTACAAAGCATTAAACATATAAAGCTAAAGCTTAACTATAGCATAATTAAGGCATCACCTAGGCATCAAGCCCCTAGTGTGAAATGGTTAGTATTTAATACTATGCTAATATACTGATTAATAGAACTTTCCAAAAAATGTGTTAAAAATTAAGATCATTCTCTTTTTCTTTCTATGGTGAAGATAGTCAAATGTTATGATAGACATCTTATTATATTCTGGTATCTGGAAGTTCAAAGTTTTCATCAAAACACGCTAGTCTGGATAAAGACTTCCCGGCGAGGAAGAACTCCAAAAATAGAGAAACTACCAAGCAAATAATCCAAAAGATTTGATTCCAAGTCTGAAATGGATAGAAAGGTTGCAACAACTTTATACAAGAATCTTGTCCCCAACAATAAACCAATAGCTAAACGGTAGAAATAAGAAAAGGAAATCATAAGACAACGGTGACTAGCAGAAAACCAAACGAAAAGATGCAGGAAATTGTAAATTGTTTAAAATGAAACTGAAGCAAAATATTACTACCTGTAATCAACAGATTAGAACCTGGTTCAACTTTAAGAAACAGATCCTCTACCAAAACATTACCAGTAGGTGTAACAACCTGGAAAGGTAATAGTATCATAAGAGCCTGGAACAACTGAAAATATATCAACGTCTTGTATACAACTTAATTTCAGTTACCTTGACACCAGAAAACTCAACAAAATCAGCTTCACTAAAGTAGTTAACACTTCCGCTTCTTCGCAGAGAAGCTTTGTCATCATTGCTTAGCTCTCTTGATATGGCTATTAATTCGTGGATGCGATCGGCATAACCACTGTAACAACAACTGTTAGAAAGATGCCCAAAATACAACAAAAACATTCTTAAACACCATATTAATAAGTTAGATTAGTGAATTTAAATTTAAAAGTCAACTGAGCTTTTGCTCCCGCATTTCAGTTCACAAATAGTTTCTACTTAATCCCTGCCAAGTTACCACCGACACATCACTTAACAATTCACTGACAAACCCCTCCCCAGAAAAAGGTAAAGGGCGAGTATCTTCTGATGAGAATTAGAGGTCATTTCATGCTTCCTTCAAGCCAAATGAAATCTAGAAATTGTACCTGAGCCGATTAAGTCGTCTTGAGCTTATAGACAGAGTTCCCAGAGATTGGAAAAGAGATATTACAACACTGGTGTGGTATCTCAAATTGCTTAACATCTTTGCCCTTCCCAAAGTAGAAGTATCAGGTCTTAGATTGCCAGCAAAGAAGGGCTCAATAATCAAAACAACAGCAACAGTAGCACCTAGATACTTCACCAAAAAGTCCTGAATCATGCCAAACCACCAATGGTCATGATGAACAGCTCTCATATGCCTAATTAGATCCCTAAATTTTTGCTGAATATGAAACTCTTCTCTCCGTTCTCCTCCATAAAATGCTACACTTTCTGCATTGGTCCTCAAACGCGAATGAAGCTGCCGATATTCACCTTCTAATTGCTGTTCTTTGGACATTAGTTTACCAAAAGCAGGAGAAAAGTTTCTAATCATGGCTCCTGCTCCCAGTACATAGCCCTGAAGATGATATCACAATTAAAAGTCGCAAACAATAAGAGTGCAACAGTCATCATAGTAGGGGGGAGATAATAGCAGTAGCACTTTGCAACATGATTCCACAGTTATCAAGGGAGCAAGAAAAATAGCAAAGAAGATCCTGTACCAGTATCCAAAAGAAATATTTGGGGCTAGTATAGGAACACAACCGCCAAGTGTAAAGAATGCAATCAGTAATGGCTGTCAAGTCTTCTTGCACAAGTTCACTGAGCTCTGAGCTGAATCTCGGTACATCGCTAGCAATTCGTTGTTCAGGGTTGGTAACCCGACCATCAACATGTGATATCTTATAATAGGCCATGTTCTGGAAGAAAAAAAAGTACAAAAATCAATCAAAGGAAGGACTACATTTATTTTAAGGTGAACACAGAGACATGTATATGCATTCATCAGGCAAGATCAGTTCTTGTGTCAAATATTGACCAATCTTCTAAACTGAAGGCCGACAATGTTGACTATTTTGCAGTTAATTCCAGTAACCATTGATTTTTGACAAAGCAGAATTTCTGGAAATTAGAACCTGTGCATAATATCTCCATCAACTCACCTGGCAATCAGGAGTAGAACATGCATGAATAACCGATAGCATAAGAGCATTTTAACAACTTGACATGCAATAACATAAGTCTAATCAAAAAAATAAATTATTGCAAGCAAAGTCACCGCTGAAAAAGTGAACCAATTAAAGACCAAGCTGAAACACATGGAAATAATGAAAAACTAGTATCAATCTAGGATTGTTATTGAGATGCCTAATTTTGAGTGACTTGATATCTAAACCAAGACCGAGTTATGGTTTTGCTGCTGCAGCTTAATGTGCATTATTTCAGAAAAGGAAGATAGGAAATCATTCTTTGACCAAACAAATAAGAAATGAATAAAGAGCTCAAAAGTTCAAAAACAACTCTTACCTAGAAAACAAAGAACATAAAAATGAGATGAAGGTAAATAATAGAATGATAGAGATTTGCTAAATGTCATTTCTACAATTAAGCCATGGAAGATCATTACAGTGAAATGTGACAAGTGGATGAGAAAAGAAAAAACATAAAATCAGAGAAACAAAAATCTCAATACAAAGAGGCTGACATAATATAGATGGATCAAAATCAGTAATAAGAATTTGGCATAGTTCTGCACAGAAACAATAAGCAGGATTACCTCAAAGTAATGGGAATGGATAAGTTTTGTCAATATTTTTCTGAAACATAGGCTCAACGTCCCTCTCACGTACTTTGAAGTAGAATGAATGGTTGAAATAAGAAAACACAATAAGATATTTTCAGATATTAGATGGAAGAATAATGGTACACGTCGCAGAAAAGCAGCACGAAACAGAAAGCCTTGTACTTTTGCCAGTCTATTGGACAAAGCAGTTCTCAACACCTGCAGAACAAAACCAATTTTGCTTATCAACATTACCAGAACCTTCCAGATAGTGTCAAATTTAACAAGTTTACATATATCTATTTACATATATCTATGTGCTTTGGGAGAAAACATAATAAACAAATAATGCACATGCATGTTTCGTGAATTTCATAATAGATTTCAATATCAGTTGCTGATCAATGCAACAGTTTATTTCGTATATTCAGTTTCCCTTTTCTAAAAATTATGTCATTGTCATCTGAAACAAACACTGGTCAACATGCAAACAAACTAGAATTGTGTCTAATAAAAGTGAAGTTACTTCGGCAGTGAGTTAAACAAAAGTACGAAGATGTTATCTGTTTTTGTTCCCTCAGCTAGTAATATTAAAGTGAGTGCAAAGATACACCATAGATGTACAACATCTCATGAACAACTTCCCGTGTACCCAAACCATATTCAGAGAGAGAAGGTAATTGCATTTGATAAATAACTTTTTGCATAATAGATTAGGGGGTAAATTTGTAAAATATTGTACTTATTAACATACTAACTCATAAAAGAAGAAAAACATAATGCATAACACTTTGCATATCAAATGCAGGAATCTTCTGGAAAGAAAAAATAGCAGCCAAAAGGCAAATGATAGTAATTTGCTTCTAAATAATTGAAAAAAGAGTTGAACAAAATGATTTTTAAAATAGAGACGAAGAATAGCAGAATAATGGTTGTATATGTGTTTCCTATATATGTCGGCACTTAAACATCCCACCCCAAAATATCATGACACTAGAAGCTACAGAAAAATAAAAAATAGAAGAATTAAGTAACATAAAGGTAAGTTGGCCAAATTCCTAGAACATAGAAGTGCACACAGATGAGAAACTTACTGCAAGGGCTACCATAGACAAAAGATTAGTAGCACCCACTCTGCCCATCTCAGAGAGAAGGACTGCTGCTAGAACTTTAACCGACTTCAAGCCTCCTTTCTTTTGTGTTGCTTTCTTAGCTTTGTTTACCTCTGAAACCAATTTTTCAGACTTCTCTTTATCATCTCCAAGCCCATTGTAATGAAAAACTGAATCCGATCTCTTATTACTAAAGCGAGACCGGACATATGCAGCAGTTCCGCCAGCAACCAAAATACTAGTGGCCAAGATTAGAGATTTCCTGTTTGAACAACAGAAGCACTATCTTTTACCACTTAAATAAGAAGTAAAAAGTAATGCTTCCACAATTTAAGCTGAAAACAACATGGCAAAAACAAACAAGTCTTTGTTTCCGGAAATTTAACAGTGCAAACGAAATTTTGTTGTAAATAAGAATTGGACAAAGGTAACTAGCAGCTATCATCACAACAAATAATTACGGTCATTTGAAAGCAACCCACAACTATAAATTGGTGATCATAAAGCTCAATAGACAGACATTATTAATACATATCCATGTACTAGAAGTAATCAATACAACCCTTTACTATAGATAAAAGATATATAAAGCCCCAGAACAACTCTCAGGTTGCAGTCTAGGACATTTCCTCTTTATACACAGCATGGACTTGGTCAGAGTCTTTGACAAACTCGCAATTTTGAAAGCCTACGAATAGACATTCCTTTGCAAATCATTTCTTATGATTACTTACAGTAATTGGCTACCTTAGAATCTTATTTGCTCCTCATAACTAGCAACCGTCTACACTTAACATTTGCAATTATTAAATCATCTATTTGCAATTACTAAATCATCTACACTAATCTGACCGATCATCATCATCAACACCCAGTTGAAATCCTGCACTAACTTCGGGTCTGTGGAGGTCTGATAATACGCACTAATTTGACTGATATAAAGCTATTAAAAAGACATAGGTGATGACAAGCCTATTAATATAGGAGGATCCAACCTTTGAAACCAAGTATTGTACAGAAACTAGAGAATCAACTGACTTCTCTAGCATCCAATACATTTAAATAGACAAGTTAACATGCAGAAAGACCTTCCTTGAGATTGATCACTCAAATTGACCCCATAGCATGATTTTTAGAAGATGGAAACTCGATCATTTCTAAACTGAAACGTTTACCAGTTTCACATTGTAGAAAGCAATTAAATAAACAAAACTACTGCAGACAACTACAGTGCCAGATATATAACAATCAAAAATAAAAAAAGCAAAATGCACTAGAGAACTCAAACCTTCTTGAAGACAGGATGTCACGTCCATGCTCGGTTAGTTGCAAGAGTTGAAGAGAAGGCATGCTGAATGTGAACCTCCTCCAACAACCAAGTATCAATAATATACCTCAAACTTAAAAGCTTAAACCATCTGCATTTATCATAAAATAAATAACTATAACAAAACAATAAATTAGACACTTGCATCATTAGCATAGAACACCAAACAACAAAATAGAATTAAACAACACAACAAGGCAGAATCACCAGACCACTCAATAATTAACACCACAACCACTCAATAATTAACACCACAACCACTCAATCCCTCAAGCTTCCCATATCAACTTCATTATCCTCAATAGCAAACCAAAGACAACAAAACAAACACACACACACACACAAATGGAACCAGTTCATCAAAATTCGCACTATCTCTTCACGTACAGATTCTCCAAGAAACTTCCGAACTCTCTCTCTCTCTTCCCCCTTAGCATAGTAACTACAGTTTCCAATTCACCAAACTTCAAAGACTCTTAACAAACAAATTAAACACGAACCTAACAAACAACACAGTTCAGCTAACAAACAACAAATGGACAAGTTCATCAAAATTCACTCTATCTCTTCACATACCGATTCTCCAAGAAACTTCTGAACTCTTCGTGTGTGTGTCTCTCTCTCTCTCTCGCCTTAGTATAGTAACTGCAGTTTCCATTTCCCCAAACACCACACTCTTAACAAACAAATTAAACACGAACCTAACAAACAACACAGTTCAGCTAAACAACAACAAAGAAACATACTGAATCCCGACAAACCGTACCTCTCGGTCGCAGAGTACTACAACACTGGTCAATCTTCAGGAACCGGAAAATGAATGAATCGAAATCCAGATGGCGAGAGATTTCAACAAATCAAAAACCTAGAATTTCATCGGTTAAGATTCACGAAGCCAACGTCATACCACCGAAACAAAAGAACGAATCCTGACTAAGAAGAGAAGATAAAGAGAATCACTAAAAAATATAAATACGAGCGAGCGAGAAAGAGAAAGAGAGAGAGAGAGATCTATTTCTTAATTATAATATTATTTCTTTTTAAATACTTTATTTAATTATAATTATAAATGCTTTTTAATTAATAATTAATACTTTTAATTCTCCTTTGACTTTTTCCGGAAAGTTCATATCCAAATTCTAATCATCGGCTACGTTACGTATGGCCTATAGGCAAATCTGGCACTTAAAGCTCTTGATTAATGTAACTTTTTATCTTTTTTATTAAATAATTTTATCTTTATCACAACAAATTAAATTACTATCAAATTATAAATACCATAAAAATTTATCTCATTCATGTCTTAATTATTATTTTTAGTGTAAAAAACTTGAAGATTATTTGTCATTTAAAATTTTTAAATTTTAAAAAAAACTCCTTATAATTTATAATTTTAAAAAATATATATTTTTATAATTTAGTTAAAAATAAAGATGAAACATATATAATATAAACATATTATATAAACCAATCACATATTTGTTTACATGATTCAATATAGTTCTTAAACTAAATTGAATTAATTAAAATCAAATTAATAATTTATTGTAATTATTTTTTATTATTAATTTAAGTTAAATTTAATTAAATTCACATTATGTTTAAAGACTGAGTTAGGTTATTATCTCAATGACATTTGATTAATCATATATGATATTTATACCACGTATAATTTGTTGTTATTTTTAATTGAAATCTAAAAAAAGTGTTGTTTAAAACATAACTAGAATTGGAATAAATTTTTAAAGATTAAAGAATTTTATAAAAAATTTTAAATGTGATTTATTTCTTTTACTCTTATTTCTAAAAACAAAAACTTAAAATTATTATTTTCTCATTGCTTATTAGATTTAGGTTTCGTAAATGTTGAAAGGACATGGTTATTAGGTGGGTTGTCGTTATTTTATAATTTAAATTCAGATTTTGTTCAGCCTTTCAAAATTAGTAGGAGAAATGCAGTAACTTGCACGACTACATCAATCAGAAAACTACATATTTTAACAAATTTTCAATAACTTATCTTGGTAATGGAGTGAACCAAACTTGGATATTATATCAAAATACAACCACAAACATGGAAAAGAGTTAAAATTCGATCAAGTTCAAACTATAGAGACTAATATCTTAAGAACTAGACTGCAAATTAAATTGATAAGGTAAAAAGTTTAAAATTTGAAAGATTAAATCGATATTAAACCGTCAGTTAAAGATTGATTAAAATTCAATAATTTAAAATATAATTGAAGAGATTGTGTTTACCTGTTAAAAAATTTGAAGTTTAATTGAAATAAAAATTAATTGATTTATTTTAGTTTATAAAAATTATTAAATTACAAAAATTGACTAATTATTAATAAACTAATCAATTTTTAAAATAAATAAAAACTTAAAAATTTCAATTTTACAATTAAAACAATTGCACCTGTTAAATTTTTTAATCATTAGTAGACACTCGTACCTGAGCTTCACTTAGGGCTTATTTGATTGAAGGTTTCGTAATGAAACATGATGGAACGTAACACACTTCTATTATTTGGGAGGAAATTTTATAATGAAATGGAATGGAATAAGATGGAAGCGGAGGGTTTCATGTTACGATTCGTCATAAATTGTGAAAATAAAAAACCTCTGATTCGGGTAGGTTTAGGATGAAACGTAAACTAATAAATATATACTACCTAATTTACCCTCAATAATTTTTTGTAATATCAATTATTTTTCCTTACCCTAATAACGATCAACACATTTCTATATATTTTTTAGTTTTTTCGTAATAACAATTATTTCTCCTTAACCTAATAACAACCCACACATTTCTATATATTTATTAGATTTTTAGTAATAACAATTATTTCTTCTTACCGTAATACCAATTATTTCTATATAAATAAATTATGTTTAAATATAAATAACATAGAATAAAATAAAATAAAATTTAATAAAATAAATTTTATTAAATAATTAATAACAATATTTTTATATAATTAATAATAAAATAGAAAATATAAAAAAATTATTTGTCATAGTTGTAAATAATTTTTATATTTTTTATATTTTTAAATCGTAAAATTTTTATTATTTTATTATTAAAGTCACAACCGTGACTTTTTAATTGAACATGATTTATGTTTTAAAATTATAGCGTTAAACTTCCTGAAACAACCATTTTAATGTAAATAAGTATAATAATCATTTATTATACGTTACATTTCATTCCATCTATCTTCCAAATAACATTTTACTACATTACATTATGAATCCTTCCATCCCTCCCAAACAACTTTTCATTATATTATATTTCATTCCATTATAAACCCGTTCCGTTTCATTACATTTTATTTCATTCTATTAATTAGCATCCAACCAAACATACCCTAAAACTCCTATAAGCATTAGGGTTTTCTCTTCCAAGTTTTAGCCTAGGTTTGACTTAGGTCTCCTAAATCCAAATCCCAATCTTTTCAAATTTATTCTCAACTTCTACTCAAAAACCTGTCAACTCAAGCTTTTATATCTTGATTTCAAGTTGAGCTACACTCAGGCTGAAATGTAAACTCTAAATAAGAACAATACGGATGAAAATGAATCGGATCGGACTCATCCCTTGCCTTGCCCAAGTAACCTGGGCCTCCCGACCCATCCTTCACCTTGAACTCTAAATAAGATCATTATAGTCTTTAATTTCTTAAACTTACAAACTAAAATAATGTTTGGAAATTTTAAATCAGCCCGAGTAATTCAGACTTAACCTGTTAACTTCGACCGAGTTAGGCTGCTTAATATGACAATAACAAAATGCCAACTCTTTTCCTTTTCCTTTTCTCAACTCGCCATTGGAAATTTATGTACATAATAATTTACAAATAAATAACGTTGAGAAATAACAAGAATGACCATTTATAATAAATAGCAAAGATGACCATTTCAATTTTAATAAAATTCAATGATCAAACCACCCAAAAGAGGGTTTATATACAAATCTCCTCCTTTTACCTCACTCAAGAAGCTTAACATTATATACTACAGTTGTTTACAATCACAACACTTTCTTTTTCTACAGTTGTAAAATCATGAAGAAAAATTTTGAAGAAAAACCAAAACTTAAAACATAAGCAAACCTTTAAAAAAAAAAAAAGAAGACACACTCCTAAACAATGTTTCATCATATCCTTTTACCTGTCTCTTACAAAACTGAGAATCTTCACAAGCCGCTTTAACACAGTACATTCCTGTCTTTGTTCATCAGGAGGATCACATTCTATGTAAATTCAAGATTCATCTTCTGTTAGCTGCACGTTATACACATGCTTCATGTCTGCATCGAAAAATCAAGATGGGCACATGATGTTTTAGGAGTTTTAAGACAGACAAGTACTTTTAAGCAGCATATTGCAAGTGGCGAACACACCACGTTTGTGCTGACAGCTGAACTAGCCGGGATCTTTTGCAAAATGGATTATTAATTGAAGAGTGCATAACCAAATGGACAAGCTCACACTAACCGGTCAATTTAGGATCTAATTCGGGATTTTTCCTTGGGAGGTGCCGAGAAGGAATTGAAATGTAATAATATTGATTCATACAAATACAGAAGAAGAGGTTCTAACTATGGAATATGGATAGCAAAAGGGAAAAAACACACATTTTACACCAAAATATTATTAATATTGTTTCAACAAATTGTCTCCGAGTTGGATTATGGTACATATCCAACCAAACAATTAGATGCATAGTGAAAGCTATTTGTTAACCAGCACAGAAATGATCAGTTCATGGCACGAGCTGCGGTAGTATTCGATATATCGTTCTCATTTAGAACGGTATATGAAATAAAATCTTACGTTACCCACCAACTTCCAATGCGCCACCTCAATGTGGCAAATGTGTATTTACAAACATCAATCAGTATATTCTTCACTTTGCAGTAATTAAACTGTCCTATAAGTTCCAAGATAGGATGGATGCTCTTAACAGTTAGTAGGTAAGTATTGCCTTTACATGAAAAGATGCACATCATGTTACCACTCACTAACATCAAAGACTACTAATCACAAGAATACAGTCTAATAAGTAATAATCTCAACTTTAAAAAGATGATGTAAATGGACCAGCACTAATCTTAACAATGTTCCTCAAGCATTTTATTGCACAAGTTTAATAGGCATGCTATTATGCAACTATTTGAGCAAGGCAAGAGAACAAATTACTTTGCTCACATGTTTTCACATATTGGAAAGCAGAAAATGATAAACTATTCTAGGTAAACATGAACCTCATTTTTGTGACCCGGGCATATTTGCAAATACTTGAGTGCATTTATCATAGCATCCCAGATATTTCTATCTAGTGCGTGTATAAAATACTAAAGCTTGAAACGCTGAGTGATACCTTTCAATGATGGCTTGTCATGTTTGTCATGCCTCTCATCATCATTCTTCCATTCACTTCCATCATCGCCATCGTCGTCCTCATCACCCATTTCATCCCTTCCATCATTTCCTATATCACTTTCGCTGGCTGTCTCCCATTCTGAATCATCACTTTCCTGTCCATACATGTGTCCAGCAATACCCTCACCGCGTACACCTCCATGTTTGATAGCTGCCTCTCTAAACAACCAGGCTGCACGCATTTGCTTCTTGACTAGTCGCTCAGCATAATCAGGAACTTTATTTTGCCTCAAAGACAGATCAGGATCATTTGACTGAGAGCATTCATTGATGAACAGAATAGCATCTAACAAGCTCTCTTTAGCTAGGCCTAGCATGTCATAAGCCTGAGCTCTTCTCCAGAGACTTTTTGCATGACGATTAAGCGGGTTGTGAAGGCAAAGTGCACGTGTAGCATCACTTATAGCGGCTACGGGTTGTTGTAACAGAAGATGACACTGAGCTCGATTACTGTAAAGAACAACTCTTTCTTTTCTGGACCTGACCGGGCAGAGCAACAAGGCTTCTGAGTACTTTGATGCAGCTTCAGATATATTCCCTGACGAGAAAAGGGAATTCCCTTCAAGCTTGACCACCAATGCTGCTGCCTGCTTAATATGAAGATCATCTTTAGGAATATTCTTTTCCCATTTCAATCTTTGTTTACAACTTAGCACTGCCTCAATTAATTCTCTTGTTCGGTTACTAATAGAGTTACGCCCCGTTCCTTGTGATTGGATACATTCCTGAAGCACATTAACAATGGTATCCCCAAGCTTTTTGTTCTCACCAAGTGTCGTAATCTCTGCCAGGTCAACAAGAGCCGGCACTGCCTTATCAATCACCTATACAATGGCAAAAGAAGCATCACGTGAAACCAACTTAATTTAAACTAGAATATCCAAAATTAATAAGGGAATTACAATATTCTTTAATTTTCTTTCTACATATAAGCCTGCTGTAGTTAAAATAGCAGCTCAAGCTGAAATTGGAGAAGGCCACTTGTATCAGAGCACTGTGCATGTTACGTTTATGTGAAAATGAACTTCAAATAATTAAAAACAACCGCCTAGACAAAGAACTCTGATTCCTGAGTTGTGCAAATATGACATGTCTTTATGTTTCAAGATTTTTAATGATTGTTACAGTGGAAGACATACTCAATATCTTCGGGTCCCATCTCATAAATTTCTAATTTGTTGCAATTTGAACATTACATGACAGCAACCTACCGAAAACTTCCCTCTCTCTTCCCTTTCATCCACAGAACAGGAGAAATGCTCTAAAACATAGACAAGTTTCACATCAGTAACGGCAGATGTTTGAAAGTTAAGAATTATAATGATTCCATAAAAACAATTATAAATCATAAAATGCCACAATCATTCATTTCCAAGGATAAATATGCATAATTGCTAACTGTGCAACTAAAGTGTATGTTTCATCTATCCATAAATCTCAAAATAGGACAGAACAGTCAAATCTCATTCCAGTGGCCTCATCCAGAAGCACAAAACTAACAAATATGTTTGCAAAAGCATCTCTCTGACTTCTCTGTTAAAACCGCTTAATTTACCTTATTGCATGCGCTTGGATCTTGAAGCAGCCAAAGAAGACAGTCTATAGCCATATACTGCCAATCATCAGATGAGTGAGCAATATTACATAATGCCTCAATGATACCAGGACAGCTAGCTACAGGTCCTCGACCAAGTTTGTGATGACAAATTGTTCTCAATAAGCCTATACCAGCAGGTGAGTTTTCATTAACAAGTCCACCCCACATCCCAGGAAGCTTAACTAAGAACTCAGGCTTGCATATTGTGGGAAGAAACTCGGACTTGAAAGCAAAGCAATTAATGAGTTGAAGTGACCAGCATTGCAACTGACTAGCCCATTCCTCTGCCTTTCTTGATTCCATTTCAACGCCACCCATGCCACGTGTCAGTAGATCGCAGTGATAGCTTAGCCTTCTATCAACAAACTGGTAAAAGTGTGAGTAAACTATCTCTAGTGAACTCATCGCAAGTTGGATAGAAAGCTCTAGGATTTCTCCGTGGCTTGCTATAGCAGGAAAAGTACTGGGATATGTAGCCAAGTGTCCAAGAGCTCGCACAGCCACTCTTTGTTCCACCCATGTTAACCTCCCCCTCAAAAGCTCAACCAAGGGAGGAATTACATCAGCATGTAGAGCAGCTCTTTCAGCAAATTCTTCCATATTCATAGTATAGGATCCAATAATATGGGCTGCATAGTAGGGAATGTATATATTCTGGTCATGGGCAAGCCAGCGACGATTCTTTAATCCTTTCCATATAAGTGAAGCCATGCACTCAAATATTCCCAATTCGATGAATTCAGGGTCATTTGGATGTGCCATGGCGGTGTTCCAGAGGCCACTAATAGGGAGGACTTGGCCATCATCATCTTGTGAAGGGAGTTCTCTAAAGAATTTTAATATACTCGCTCTACGCTTGCTTGGATTCCCTTCCTTCATGACACAGAAAAAGCATCCAGGGTAGGGGCAATCGGTAGTCATTTTATCCATGCTCAGAGAGTCAAGTGCTTCAATTCATAAGGTATCAAGTGTCATCGACTGGTTGAATATTTAACTACATGCAACCCCAAAATGAAATATATAAGTGACCAGGCACAATATATAATAACAAAGCAGTAAAACTGTTGGGGGGACAATGATTCTTCATATATGATCAGATTCTACTTGCATACAATGACAATTAAAGGTAAAGCATTATACATAAGAAATCGACAAAACTTATTTCATACAATGACAACACATTGTCGAAGCTGCAATTTCCACAACAACTTCAATTAACTACCGGGAAATGCCAGAGAGAAAAAGACAGTGCTTTTTCGCTTTTTTCAAATATGCCTATTCTCAGCTGATATCCATTGGAAGAAAATGAAATTTGCTATTTGCTATCATCTAAAATCATTCTCTACTTGACATTGGCATGATTCCTATTATCAAAATTTTGAATAACCTACAGTCTGATTTGCAAACTTCATTTGAGCTTCTGCTCTTAGTATCAAATGGATCAGCATAATTAACATAACATTAACAAGGACGACTACATTTTTTTCCCGATTCTAACTCTATGCAACTAACCATAAAATTCCAAAATCAGTTCCTTTTGGAAGACATACTTTCATCAACATATATAGATTCTATAGCTTTTGAAAAGTAAATCCATCCACTTAGCTTCCAATTGTTTGGTAAATAACTTTGCAAACGAAATAAAAAAAACTCATTCCATTAACAATTGAAATATCCCAAAGCAATCAATTTAAGCAGAAACATCAAAAAAATTTCACTCCTCCCTAAAACGTATTGTTTAGATCAAAAAATAACAAAATTTCATATTCAACAACCCAAAAAGAACAAAAAGAAAAAGAGACCATACCTCCCTTTCTACAACAAAGAGCACAGAACACCCGTTAAACACCGATCACATAAAAGATAACCCTATCAAAAGAGAAAGCCTACTCTACTCTACACTGGAACTGTCAAAAAGTGAACGCAAGCTTGGATTTTGGAAAAGCATTAACACAAAACAAAAGAAGATTAAAATAAAAAGACAATTAAAGCCACAAAGAAAAGCAGAGTACTCAGAACAAAGGAAACCTTGGGAAGCGAGAGAAAGAGGTGCCGGAGCAGGAGACTTTAGAGAGAAGACGGCGGAGGGGGAGATGGCGGCGGCGGTGCTCGGAGCAAGGTGGTAATTTTAATGCGACAGCGGAGAGAGGATGTTGAACTGAACCCAACACTCGTAAGTTCCACTACGAGTGCTTCCTCCCTCCTGTTTTAACACAATTAGCCAGTTATGTCTTTTATTCTCTAGTCCACTCGCACTCGGAGTCTGTCGCTGTCAGTTTCGATCTCTACTCTCGAGTGTATTGAAAGGAGAGGGGACGGAGCGAGCCAGAGAGCGCGTGGGAGTATCATGAAGGGTAGGCCAGGGCATTTTCGTAATTATATAAGGATACACTAATTACGTGTCGTTGTCCGCTTTTGGATCGGGACTGCCTTCTCTCTCTTCTCTTTGGCTTTTACCGTTTTGTTTGAAAATCGCAATATTTTAAGATATTTAATAATTTATAGAAATTGATTTATATGATATTGTAAATTTCAAAACCAACATTTAATATTTTTATTATTTAAAGTAAATTTTTGTGTAAAAACGTTTTATTATTTAAAGTGTTTTTTCTTTGTTCAATATGTTGTATTTAATTTTATTATATTATTTTATAAAAATAATAGAGAAGATGGGATAGGTCCCACCTCCCACGATAATGACAACTCCAAGTTGATCAATTATATCGGATCCATAACTAGTCTAGGCAATAGGTGGGTCTAGCCCGACCCGAAATTTTGTATTCGAATTTGAGCATAATCTGATTTTAAAATTTTAAAGTCTCATCCAAGTCTGATTAAATATTTTTAATTTTTAAAATAAAAATAGTATATTATACTTAAAATTTTAAATTTCATGTCAAAACAAGACGGACAATTAAAATATGGACTTATTTTGAAATTAAAATATAAATAAAAAAATCCAACTAAATTTCAATAAACTTAGATCAAATTTATTAACTTCTGACTAAACCAAGTAATCTCGATTGTTCTTATTCATAACTATTTACATCATAATCATTTCAAACCAAATTCCTTCCAAATTCTAAATCAATGTTCTAATTTAATTAGTTATTTTGCCATTGCAATTCAAAATAATTCAGGTTTTTTTAATAGTAAAAATTATACTAAAAAGTTTTTAAAATATTGTACTTATAAAACTTTGGGTTGGGATAATTATATTTTACTTATTTTTAAGTTACCTTTTATTTTGTTACTCTAATTATCAAAATTTTTTGAATTAGTATTTAATTTTCTCAAAATTTTCAATATCTTAAACAAAAATATTAAGTACAATCAACCGGTATATATCTGACTGACCAATTGGGCATCTATTTAATCAATTGATCGGGCTTTTTTCTTCTTCTTCTTCTTCTTCTTCTTCTTCTTCTTATTCTTCTTCTTCTTCTTCTTCTTCTTCTTCTTCTTATTATTATTATTATTATTATTATTATTATTATTATTATTTTGTCTTTTAAACTTGTATCACATACTTGAAATTTTTTTTAAACTCTTCATGTCACATTTGTCTATGCGTCTGCTGGAAATAGTCTCTCTATTTTGTAAGGGTAATGTTGCGCACTATCAAACCTTTCAAACCTTGCGTTGGTGCCGGGATTCATCTAAGTGTAATGATGACGAAGAACTAATTGATTAAAGTAAATATAATTATATAATTATGTGTTAAGTCGGAAGAAAGAAGAAAATTAATAATCAAATATAATTATTTATGTCACAGAAATAACATATCATCTTGACCCCAAAAAATGTTAAGCGTATCGGATGCCAAGAATAATGTTTAACTGGGTAAACATGCAATGTTGACTATAGTAATGATCCGGTCCTATATTTCTACGTCCAGTACCTTAGAGGTGAATAGTATCAAGCCAGCATGAGAATTGAGAGATATTCAATAGTACAAGCCGCGCATGGGTGGTTTAAACCTAAAACCGATGGGGCGTTTAAAGGTAATCCTAGCATGGCGGGAGGGGGGGACTGCTAAGAGAAGAAAATGAAATTTGGGTGGGAGGTTTTTCACATAATATAGGATACACAACATCTGTAGTGAATGAACTATGGACAATCAGATCTGACCTCAAGCTTGCATAGAGTAAAGGTATACGCAAATTAATACTGGAAGTGGACTCTCAACTTGTTGAGTCTATGATTACAAATGATATGAATATGATGAGATTGAATGGGACGTTGCTCAAGGACATTAAAGAGTTAATGAGTCATAACTGGATGGTGTTATACAATCACGTATATCGCGAGACTAATCAGTGTGCCAACTGGTTCTCGAATTATGCCCTTTTATTGCCAATAGGGTACCATGGATTGAATAGTATCCCAAACGGTCTAGGATATTGGCTGTTTGGTGATGTAACAGGGGTCACCATGTTCCGCTATTGTCTTTTACGTTCTTAACAAATTCAGGCGAAACCCCCCATTGTACCAAAAAAAAGCACATAATTTAAATTAATTAAAATTTGAGTCAATTTTGAATATTGAATAACTATTTAAAATAATATTATTGTAGTTTATAAATTTCAATTTTTAAATTTGGATAACCTGAGATTAAGTCCACTCGAAATTTTATATTATTATTTGGGTATAACTCAAAGTTCGATTGAGTTACGATTTTAATCAAGCTTGGATGACCTGAAATTTAATTAGATCCGATTAGGTTTGAACTAAGCTCAATTAATGTTTTTAAATTTAAAAAATTAGAAATGATATTTTTATTTAAAATAATATGATTTTATTTTAAAATTTATATTCTAAATTAGACCGAACCAAACTGAACAACCCAAATTCAAATATGATCAATTTAGGTCCGACTTGTTAAATTCAAACCAACTTAGCTAGACCGACCAAAAATTGTCATACCCAACTTTGGTCTAGCTAGGGTGACCGCCCACCCGGGCCATCCATTCAAAATGTGGTCAATAGATACACTATCTTCTTCCTCGAAAGCATTGTTTCAGGTGCTCGTGAGTTCTCCCTCATGTCTCTTTCTTATGTTGTAAGCTGTTTTATTTGATGACACGTACATAGTACTGCTACTGACTAAGCCGAATGTGACATCGACAATCCCTTCGGCTTTGGACACCATTTTCTACAGGATGGCAATGTCTATCTTATGGGTCAAATTTTAATTGTTTGCGATGAATTAATCTATAGGTCGGCTCATATTTAGATTGATTCAAATTTTAATTATTTTAAGTAAAATAATATTATTATATTTAAAATATTTAGATTTCGGATAAGTTTAGACGTAGGCAGTTCAAACCCGAATTCAATTAAAAAAACAAATTGTTTAATATTTTTAAAATTTTTTAAAAATTATTTTAAAAAATTGACATTCTCATCCTTAATTTTCCGTAATAATTATAGGATTTACAATCATTATCTTATGAATTATGGAAAAAATATCATAAATATAATATCAATTACGTATTTTAAATCAATCAATTAATTAAAACCACATATATTATTTTTATTGCATTAAAAAAAGTTAAATTCCTTGAAATGTCGATTCTTTAATTTGAAGTACAACTGAGGCTTATGGGCTCTTTTTCTTTGGGCTGTAGATGATCATTTTGTACCTAATTTGACATGCACATAAGAACGACAATAGCAAGTTGGGCTCGAATTCTTTTTAAGGTCCAAGTTTAATTCCAAAAACGAAGCATTCGAGCTAAGTGCCGGTTCGAATCCGATCTGAATCTTGATAATAATAATAAAGGAAACAAAATAATATATATATATATACAAAATTATATATATATATATATATATATATATGTATGTAAATATTTACTTGATTTTCTAATTCAAGAGTAAAACTGAATAATTTATTCTTTTTTAATAAATCTTGAAAATGTTTTTTTAATTTAGCTAAATCTTTTATAAAATCTGAAGCATATGTTAAAATTCTTAAAAAACTCTGTACTTATTTTTTATCTAATAGTTTATCTGGAAATTTAGAAATTTTTTCTAATATATGATTCTGTAATTCTATCCCTTGTCTATCTACTTGCATTCCTAAAAATTCTACTTTATTTTGTAACATCTTAGATTTTCTTTTAGATAATCCTAAACCATATTTTATACAAATATCAGCAAAAGTATTTAATTGCTTAATATGCATAGTCATATCTTCTGAAGCGATTAACACATCATCAATATAAACAAAGATAAAATCATAATGTTTAAACAGATTATCCATTTTTTGTTGAAATATTTGTGGAGCATTTTTTAATCCAAAAGGTATTACCAACCACTCGTATTGTCCTTAAGGAGTAGAAAATGCTGTATAAGGAATACTATCAGGATGCATTTTTATTTGCCAAAATCCACTTTTACAATCAAATT
>JANQBM010000220.1:33477300-33489930 GCA_025594535.1 Erythroxylum domingense
GATTTTTATCCCAAAATTGTAAAGGATTTTCAGTATAACATTGGTCTAGTTTGGATGTAATTGTATCTATTGTTAAACCTAGTTGTCTTAATTCTATTTGATATTGTAATAAAGGTTGAGTTTATATATATATATGTATATGTATGTATGTGTTTGGCCTTTATTTGACTAAAGGAGAGCATGTAGTCTTTTGTTCGATTTGCGAGCGTGTCAGGAAATTAAAGTGTTTCTAAACTAGGAAAAAATACGAAAAAAGATTGTTGCACCTTGTACACTAACTAAAAATCAAAACGATTGTGTATTGCTAGAAAAGAGACAAAAATCTAACAGAAAGTACTTTGCTTTTTTGATAAACAAATTGACAAACACGCAATGACTAAGAAAGTTGAAGAAATAGCTAATGAAAATTGGAAAAAAAAATGCTAGGCTAAGGAAAATAAATGATTGCTGAAAAATAAATAAACTAAAAAGTGTAAGGATTTGCTGGAGTGCCAGGCTTTTGATTTGTCAAGGGTTCCATTATTTTTTCTTCTTCAAAGCTCCTATTTATAGCCAAAGATGTCGAGTGTCCTGTTCTAATTGAACTTGCAATCTTGATAAAATCGTATCCCTGCTAGATAAAGATAAAATTCAAACGATTCTCATCTTATTCGATGAAGATTAAGTTTGGCTGGTGTCCATCATCTTATGCTCTTATCCCTTCTTTAAATTTGGACGTCCAGTCTTCTACTCCCATTTAAACTCTACTACGTCCCCTTCTGCTAGACACTGAACTCCAATGAGCCTAGGTCAGTGAATCTCCTCTGGACTTCAAACTATGGATTTTTCTTTGGGCTTCGAATTTTCAACCCAAGGCAGTAAAAATAGACCGAACAAATTTTTTCGGTGTAAACAGTATGTATATATATATGTATGTATGTGAGTACGTATGAGATGTTGGACAAAAAATCTAACTTGAATTCAAGCCGAACTAAACCGGGTCAAGTCGGGTTTGTGCATTCCTATCATTCCTACTTGCATATTCAATATAATCAATTTGTTAATAGCCCATGATCAAATAGAAAATAAAATTTAAAAAGAATTATGAAAATTTTAAAATTCGAGAATTCATTATTAATTTAAGGAATAAAAACACAATTTATTTATTTTGATTCAATATTTTCTAAACATTTTCTTATTTAAAAAATTCTTTGTATTATTTTAATATAAAGATTTTTTTAAATATAAAAAATAGATCATAATTTTTGTTAAAAATAAAATTAATAAATAAGATTTAAATTAATATTGACCAAATTATTTTATCACAAAATTATGAAATAACTAAAATAGAATCATTTTAATTTATATATTTAATAAATTAAAATTTAAAATATCATAATTTAAGGATCGTTTGTTTCACTTATATTTTGTTTTTATTTTTAATTTTTACTTTTTAAATAAAAATAAAAAAGTTTGGATATTAATGTAATGGAGTTATATTTATATTATTAATAATAATTATATATGATAAAATTTAAAGATAATTTTTTATAAAATAAATAATTAGATTAAATTCATTTTAATTTCTTATGTAAATTAAATATTTTATTAAAATAAATCCTTTAATAATTAATTTTATGTATAAATTAATTTTCATTTTTAACATACGTCCTTAATCATTAAAGCAAGTCATAACTAAAATTTTATATATTTTTAATATATTTTAAATTTAAATTCTATTTAATATTAATTATATTAAATTACTCATAATTCTAATAATTAAATATACAATTTTAATTCTTATTAATAATTAAATAATGTATATTTAGTTATACTAAAGCAGATTATTAAAAAGAAAAATATGAAACTGTAATAAAGTAAAATTAAAAATAAAAATTGAAACTAATAAATTTTTTACTTAATTTAAAAAATAAACTAAATTAAATTTTGATCCATTACAACTTTGACTTTATCCTTATATGTTAATGGGCTGGGCATGATCTAAAGGTAAAGTGGTCGATGACCCAACGGATTGGGACTAGCCAGACCTTATATATAGAATTTTTAAATATTTAAAAAAGACATCTGTTTTGATATTCTGGTTAGTGGTTAGGCCGCAACCGACCTTTACGGCTTAGGGATGGCAATGGGCCAGTCCTAACGAAATTTTTTAAAATAAAAATTTTAAAATTAAAAATCTAAAATAATTTATTTTTTAATTAAATTAGGGTTTAAATTGCCCAAATTTAAGTTTTCTCGAGACTGAAACTTTTTAAATAAAATAATATTATTTTACTTAAAATAATTAGATCTTAAATTTATCTGGCGTAAGCTTAGCTCTTGAATCGGTTCGTTGAAAACAACTAAATTTAATTTTATGATTCAAATATTGCCATCTAGTGCCAAATAATTTTGACCTACATCCTCTGCAACTTAACGGAAATGCTGATAACTACATAGCTACAATAGCGCCTTAAATTTGAACGGTCACTATCTAAGTACATATCAGTACTGTTTTTTCTCAGCTAACTTCCAACAACTTCAATAGATCCACATCAACGTGTCAGAAACTTTCAGATACACATCGACCGTCGTACGCGACTACTGTCGGTCGCATGATTCACCGACACAACTCATTAAGATCGTCGGCTAATTACACTCGTCACAAACGTAGAGAATTTAATGTTTTTCCTTGGCAACGTTTTCGGTAAGATAGCGACATGACAATAATTTTGCATAGTTCCGCAGAGTAACACCATGGAAATGGTACTTGAAGCTAATGAACTAAACAAAAGCATAAAAATTGGAGGAGATGGAGAGGAACCAAATGGGTTCTTTCATTTATCAGTAACGGGAAAGTTTAGTTCATCTTTCCTTTTCTTGGTAAACTTTTTGATAAGATACAGAAATTACAGTAATTTGGAGAGTAACACCATGGAACTGCTATTTGAAGCTAATGATCTAAACAGAAAACAAAACTTAAAAATGGTGGAGATAAAAAGAGTGACAAAATGGTATTGATCTTTCTTTTTTTTTTCAGTTTAATTCATCTTCCCTTCTTCACCACCTTCCTCCACGTACTCCTTCTTCCTCCGATCAGCTCTGGAAAACAGGCAAACGACAAGGAAGCAGGTGGCGTAAACGCCATGAACCTTCCAGTTAGTCTTAGGAGGTTTGTGCAGAACCACCCTGTGGAACACCGCGACGTAGTAATGCAACCCAACTGCAAAGCCCACAAAGGTCTGACCCAGACCCAGAAATCTGGAACTCAACCCACATTCAGTTGAAAACACGAGAACCAAGTACATGAGAAGCAGCAACAAGTAGAAGACGTAACCGAGTGTCTGAAGCACCATTAAACAAATGTATGTGGACTGCGAGGTGGCGTAGAAAAACTTGAGGGGCTCGAGTCCCGTTATCAGAGAAGCGAGGCATAGGATGGAGAAGTAGATTGAGAGGTAAACTTGGATAAAGATCAAAACTTTTTGGAGCGAGAAGTATGCTTTGATTTGATTGACGACTAACGAGACGAGCAGGAGTGGGATTAGAACAAAAGCAAATGAAACTACGGAGGCAATGGTGGATGCGTACTTGTTTCCGACAATGGGTTTGAACCCTCTCGTCATTTCCTTGTTGGCTTTTGTCAGGTACTTTTTGGAGGTCATTGAGATGCTCTCCAAGTCTCGTTGGATTGTCTGCTGGAATCGCTGTGGTAAATCTCTGAATTCAGAGATTAGATCATCGTCATCATCTTCTTGGTCCAGCCAACTGACGGGTTTTTTACTTTTCTGGTTAGATATGGATTTTGGGGTCTTCTTCTGTTTCTGGGATTCATTGTCACCGAGTTTCGAAATTGGGGTTTGTTTTGCAGAACTGGGTTCCATCGTTTTGTTCTTGGAAGAGCCTAATTTGATTAGATCTAAGCTTTTCTTGGTGGAGCCAGAACTGTTCTTGGTAAAGTTGGAAGCTTTTGATGTGGAATTGAGCTTCTTTTTAAGCTGTGAACTGGTATTGAGCTTCTTAAGCTCAGTCTTGAACACTATTCCTTTGGTTGAACTCACGTTTTCAGGCTTGAGCTTGGTTTGATTCTTGGAGAGAGACAGGTTTGTTTTCATCAGTTTGGTCTGGTTTTTTGCAGACATATTGGGTTTCACGACCTTGGTCTGATTCTTTTTCTTCAGATTCTTGACTTGATCCTTTTCCATCTCTAGCAACACTCTTCTATCACTAACACTTCCAAAAACATCTCTGCTCTCAACCAGATGACTATCTGAGGAGGCACAGAGAAGAAGCGAACTGAAGAGAAACAGAACAAGATGAAGTAGAATTACCTGTCTGAAAGTGAAGTGCACCATCTTTGTGAAAATCTATGTATCAATTCAAAGCCTTTTGTTTGTTCTTGACCTTGAATGGATCTATATAACAAACGACTAAACAAGACAAGATGTAGAAACCTGTGTGGGTATGTTGGATCTAAACCTTATAAAAAACACACGAGACATTGAGACAGACAGAGAGGAAGGTGAGATTGGGATTTCGAGTGTGCGTGTCTCACATGGGATGGCTGGCTCTCAAGTCTCAAGTAAAGACATATGAGAGTGTGAGTTTTTAGAAATCAACGCGGTTTCACAGGTCCCGGTGTTGCTACTGCGTAAGCAATAATGTAACTGTAAAGTAATAACCTTTTTAAGCTTATGGGCCACTCTGTATTAATATAATCAATTCCTCAATTTGTGATTAGACTTAAAAACTTGCACCTTTGGGTACTCCAAGTTTATGTTAAGTTTGATTTACGTAAACGCTAATTGGATTGAGTCATTTTTGTTTTTATTTTCAAATTTAGTAAAGAAATTTGTTTGTTACTTCTAATATTCAAAATTTATAAGAATAATTATTATTTAATATATCAATTATTAATAAGAATTAGGAATAATTTAATTTAATATTATATTTACCTAATTAAAATTAATTATTAATATAGTTATGAATATTTTAATCTTTGAAATTAAATTAATTTAAAATTTATAATAAATATAATTAAAATTTGAATTAATAATTAAATATATTTAAAATAAATATTAATTTTTAAATTATTTATTCGATAAAATAAATAGTTTTTATATACTCTTTCACAGGCAATAATAATTAGTAATCTCATTGAGACTAAAACGCTTTCTTGGTTTTCTTTAATGCTAGTGTGTGTATGATCTGTATTGCTTTAGATTTGATTGATTGTTCATCATTTCGTTTTTCATTTCTTAATCTCAAAGATATATAATCATAATTCCATATAATTCCCAAAATTCTATGCTCTTTAGGTATTTTCAATATTAGAAATAACAAAAAAGTAATTAAAATAAGCTTTTTATAAATTATCACAAATTTGCAACTTCTCTTATTGCTACTGACTTCATTTTCGGTTAGAGTATCTTATATGGACTAAATATAAAAATATTAAAGGGTTTATAAGTAGTAAGAGCCAGCTATCTAAATGACTAGTTCTAGCTATTTTTAACAATAGTTAACCCAAGCTCAATTTTTATTAATTAGCTATTTTTAATTTAATTCAATCTTTAAATAATTTTATTACGAACTAATATTAATTGAACCTTTTAAATCTTAAACTCTTGTCTTATCGGTTAACTTTCAATTCAATTTTTAAAACACTAGTCTTTACTTTAGTACTATGTATTCCAATTTTCACATACATTCTTTACAATTTTTTAGGTATTCAACTTATAGAATTTTTTTATTAGTTGATGTTACTGTAAAGGCAAGCTTGATACAGTTGACCAATGCATAAGGTGACTAAATATTCTACTCTTGCACCAAAGAGGGAAACTTCACTGCCTCAAGAAATGCAAGCTAATAGTGCACGTGAGCAAGATGGGTCTTAATTTTTATATGTCAAAAATATATTAGTTTGAGTTTAATATGCCATTTTTAATAAAATTTAATTATCTTCCACTGTTTTTATTATCAATATTTTTACTATTTTCAATTTTTGACTATTTTATTAAAATTTTAATTTCTCATTTTTTATATTTTTAGGATTTTTAGAAATATTTAAGGACTTTTCACTCCTTCTGCAATTTTAAATAAGAAAATATATAACCCTTCTCTATTTATTTTTCTCAATTTTCTCGTTTCGTTGCATTAATTAGTTTAATTTGATATTTCACTTTAGTTTATACAAAAGTTTAACGATTACTGAGTTATACGGTTAAAAGAATTGAAGGATCGCATACATAGCAGAAACAAAAAATTGCAATCATGTATAAATCTATTACGTTTAATATTCATACTAATAATAAGAATAGACAAAACAAATACTTGAAATTTGTGAGTATTAACCGGTAATAAACTTCGAAACTATGAAGTCTTTATGCACTCTACATCAAAAAATACGTTCTGTTTTTAACACTTGATATAGTTATGGTTAAATTTGAAGAATCCTTTCTTCAATAACGGAAAAAACAAATTTTCCTTGTTTAAATTTTATAATTTACCAATTAATGCACCTATTGTAGTTTATTTAATAAGCACCCAAATAATAATAAATAAGAGTTATTTCTTTAAAAAAACTTAGAAAATATAATAAATTAATATGAAAAAAATTTGAAATGTATGTAGCCCTTTTTCTCTGTTTTTTTTTCAACTTTTCTCCACAGTCAAGTTGAAATACAATGATAAAAAACTAAACCAATTTGGCTGATTTATCTGTAAAAAACTTTGAACATGTTGACTTTTCAATTCAATTTTAAAATTTTTGTTTGATTTATTTAGTAGCCCTTGTTGTTAAAAATCGGCCAACTTATTAATTAATCAGTTAATCTCGTAAATTAATCAATTTTATAAATTAATTAATTTTTATTTAAAAGTCTCTTTTTTAATTAAAGGTTAAATTATTTGATTGGTCAAAGACAATTTCTTTTAATTTTATTTCAAAATTTTTAATTTTATTTAATTTTTAACTAATTTTATGACAATCTGATTGAACCTTTTCAATCTTAAATTTTTCGTCTCACATATTTAATTTCTGGTTTAGTTTTGAGTTGGACGAGTTGACTGAATTGTGATTAGAACAATATAATATTTATTATCCAAAAAAAAAGGAAAATTTTTCTTTGTTCTTTCATTTTCCACCTTCTTGGGACAGAAGGGAACAGTTAATATGTTCGTGTAAGAAGGAGACCAATAGTTGAAATAGTTGACTTTGTGCAACAATGAACAACCTTCTAAGCAATGTCCATACGAGATAGTAACAAGTCAAAAGTCAGGTGAGCCCATGAGTTCCATCTAATCAGGATCATATTATTACAAGGTCTTCAGACCCAGAATCCAGGATCCTAGGCTGTTGGGGTCCTACTAATATGCAGCCCTGAGTAACCTGCTTGCTTTGCTTCACACTCATCTTGCTCTATTTGAGACCTCACGAGTTTCCATCCAATCAGGATCATATTATTTTAAGGTCTTGAGACCCAGAATCCAGGATCCTAGGCTGTAGGGGTCCTACTAATATGCAGCCCTGAATAACCTGCTTGCTTTGTTTCACACTCATCTTGCTCTGTTTGAGACCTAAAATCAACAAGTCAACTCGAATTTGATCGATTTTAAGTTCATATTTAATATAGATGGCAATAATGGCCCGATCAGCTCGACTCGGCTTATTTTTGGCTCTGATTAATCGGGCCATAAATAAGTTATGAGTCGATCACTAGTTAGCCCGACCTGACCAGTGCCTCTCTCATTTTTTTAAAAAGAAGTCGTTTTAAAAATTTTTTGCTTTAAAAAATAAGTAGTCCGATAGGTCGTAGACCAAGCCACGAGTCAATCAATCAGCTAAAAAATTGGGCACCCAAGCTCAACTCGGCTTATTGACATCTTAATATTTAGAGCTTATTTTGATACTAGACTTGATCAAACTAATAGACTAAGTTCGGTTTGATTATATTTCAAGTTGAACTTAAGTTTGAGATTTAATTTGAGACTTAGTTCATCAAATAATTGATCTCTTTTTTTAACTAATCTACTTTTTATAAATTAAAATAAATCAATTAATTTTACAATTTTTAATTAAATTATAATAACAATCTCATTTAATCATATTTCAAATTATTCAACTTATTCAATCTTTACCGATTTTATGACAATTTAATACTGATTGAATCTTTTAAACTTTAAACGTTTTATTTTAAGTCTATCTTTTATCTTCCTTTAATTATATTTCAAATATTTCAACGTTATGCACGTTTTCGTAATAAACCGATTGAACTTTCTAAGCTTTGAACCTCTCACCTGTCTTCTCCTTCTGTCCAACTTGTAAAACATTAACTCAATCTGCGTTTGTACAGAACATGAAGCAAGGAAAAAGGGCAAAAAGGGCGTTGGGGTGAGAGAGGCTCGAACTCTCGACCTCAGGATAACTCAGAAGCTATGAGACCTACGCGCTAGCCAACTGCGCCACCACCCCTTTCTTGAGAGCTACAGGCTGCTCAATACACTAATTAGTAAACAAAACGTTCCAGCATTCAATTTATAATTAAAGGATTATTTTTCACGTTGGTGATTCGATATTTGCGGGCTCCACAAGCTGAGTCACTAGCCACGATTTCCATGATATGGGCCTCATGGGAATGGCATCATGCATAAGGGAAGCATATGATGATGGTTAGGCTTTCACGATGGCCCTCGTTACCGTTTGTCATTATTAGGCAATGCACATTCTCAATGTCAACATGACCCACCAACTTCCCAGCGGTGTGGGCTTTTAAAGGGCGACAATTTCCACATGCCTTTGTTCTTTTCAACCAATTTACAATCATTACCCTTTTATTAAAAAGTAAATTTTTAAAATTTTATTAAAAATATCAATTAAATATTTAAATATTTAATTTATTATAAAATAATTATCACTAATTATTTATTTAACAATAATGACGTAAAGCGTCACATAAATAGAATCATTTATTGATTAATAAATAAATATTTTACAGATCATTTTAAGTAATAGATGAAATTTGAAAAGATCGGACTCTAATATCTCCAATCAAACTCAAAGTTACAAAAAACTATTGATCCAGACTTGGGCTTGGATTAATCTAACTCAATCCGACTTGTTGTCATCTCTCTTTGTGTATGTAACTCTAGCAAAATAAGCCAATAGCTTTAAAAGGTGGGATTCATTTAGCAATAACATATAAATGATTTGGCAATGACTTCTTTCCATTGTTGGGCTATAATTAGCAATACCAAAACCACATTCATTGCCATCATGTTCATTGCTAGTGGAAGTAAAATCACTTTTTAGAAATTGAGTACTTGTTAGGTATGGTGAATGGTGTGAGAAATTTATTTATAAAGTTGTAATATATTCAAATTTTAATTATTTCAATTTGTCAAGCTTAACTCTTGCCTCTTAAGGAGTGGTCGAATTGGTGGGGTGGAGAGGGAGTATAAGACTAAAAGGTCCTTTGTTCGAAACTCATACTTACACTCTCTCGAATCGTACAAGGTTTGTTTAGTGTGGAATACTAAATTAGTACGATTTGCAGGCTATTACGTCAATCTAAAAATTTACCAAATACACATCTAAATGATAGCGACTGCAAGTTCTTCTGTCTAAAAAAAAGAATTTAACTCAAATTTAATTAAAATTTATTTTAAATTAAGTTGAATCGATCATCTTATATTCAAAATTAATTAATTTCAAAATAAATTTAACCAATTCTTAAATTATATTAAATCGATCATTTCATTTAAAATTAATTAAATTAAATTTTATTCTACATTAGCTCAATTAATGAATAAGAAAAGGATGCTTACATGCTTAAAAGTTCGAATGTATAAAAGTATAATTTCTGGTAGGAGACCAATATAAGAATAATTACATTTTTGTCTGCTTACATTTGCTGCTATGTATGGTGGCAGACAAATGTGGACTTCATGAAGATCACCTCCGACCTCTTAAGATGGACAAGTAATAATTACTTAGGATGGTAAGAAAGCAACGTGACAAAAAAAAATATTTATGTTAAAAATATAAAATAAATATGATTTATTGAGAAAAATAATATAAAAATATAAATGGATATATCTAGAATAAGTCAACTAATTTTTAATTATAAGGAATTTATAATTTATTTTTTGTATGTTAAAAAATATATGATATTTTAAGAAATTAAATGAGCTAAATAAATTATTTAATAACTCATGCTCAATTATTTTTTATTCTTATGTTATTAAAATTTGTAACTATTACATTTTAGTTATAGAGATTGAAATTTATAAACTATAGATTTTAAATAATTTATTTAATAAGTCAATAAAATATAATTAAGTTAAATTACTATTTACATATTTAATTCAATTATGGACCATATTAAAAACAATATGTTAAGGTTCCACCTCAAACAACTTGTTAAACTTTTGAAAGAGTCTCTTAAACATGTTAATAAGAGATAATCAATCTTTTAAAAGTTGAATTTATTCGGTCAGTTTTACAATAAAAATATTAAATCAGCCAATTTTTCAATTTAATCTTTAATTTTTTTATTCGATTTAGTTTAATTATTTTTATTATAAAACTAATCACAATTAGTTTTCATTAATTAATTATTTTTATAGACTAAAATATACTTATTTATTTTTATTTAATAGTCTTCTTATTAATCAAAATTTAAAATTTTTTATATTTAAGAATAATTTTTAATAATTTTATAATTTAATTTAATATTTAACTAATTTTATGACAACTTAATAACAATTAAAATTTTTACACTTTGTCCGATTTTTAAAATATCGGAGAAAATATAATAGAATGTCAAAATATATAAATGATTGACTCATATTTATCCGCCAATCCACGCCAATTTCTATAACCAAGTGAAGAATAGTAAATTAATATTTTTCTTTAATAGTACTGAAATAACCTTCTTTGTTATATAGAAATAAGACTGCATACTATTGAACCTCTCAACACTTCACATTTCAACAAGAATCTCACGGGTTATTGTTTTTGTTGTTATTTATAAAATGATATTATATTTTCAAATTTGTGAGAGATAAAATTTGATGGAATTCTTAGAAATGTTTTTTAATTAAATTGGTGAAAAAAATATAATAAAACTTATTTAAAATCTTTATTTCAATTTGTTCGAAACTTGAAAATTTAAAATTTTAACTCAAATTTGATTTCACTCTTAATTACAATAAAATTTATTTACTAATATCAAATAAAATAGAAAACAGGTGAGAAAAATTTTTATATGATATAATTTTTCAAAATTTTAAATTTTAATAGAGTAATATTATTTAGTTAAATAAATGAAAATAATCCAACCCAACTTATTAAAATAACGTTATTTTGAACAACAATTTGAATTAAACTTTATGTAAAATTTTAACCTAAATTTAATCAATAATTTTAATTTTAACTTTCAACTCAAATTTAATCGGACTCCTAATTATAATAATTTTTTATTAATTTTACTGAATTAAACTCGAATTATTTTACATTTCAATTTTACGTGTTCTATTTGGGATTTGATAATATCCTACCTTTAAGACATCTTTCGAGTAATTTAGTAGTATCAGAGTTACCAGATTACGACCTAAGTTTGCCAACATCGCAAGTTCAATTATCCAAATAATAACAAGAATTGGCCTGTTTGGTAGCGTAGATAAAAGTGAAGGTATATTTAGGATTTAATAACGCCCTACTTTCAAGATGTTTTTTTGGATAGGTCAGTGGATTGCAACCAATAGTTACCAGACCAAGTCATCAAGCAAGCAAGACTCCAACTTGATTATTGCCCCTTAATTATCACCATTAGCGACTAAGATATTGTTAAGCATGGTCTCTGTTATGACTTCCATTGTTGTTCAACGACCTTAGTTCATCTTTCAAAACGGTGGACCACAAAAAGGTTGAAAAAAATAAATATATTATATTATATGGAAAAAAATCTACATATCATTGGTTTGGAGTCAGACACGTGTAATATTTCTAGGTACTTAGCGTGTTTAAGAACCCATACTTGCAGTTTTGGGGTTCTGAGCATTATAATAAAGCTCAACATCCACAATGGTCAAAAGAGCAATGAATATGGTTTTGTTTTGTTGGGATTATCTCACCAAACCAAAACCTTTTGTGTATATTTTACTACTTCTAATCATATAAATTTAAACTGCAAATTACAAAGTTTGTCTTCTTCCTCCTGCATGGGGTATTTGTATCTGTGCGAGCTGGACAAGTGAGGGAAGGAATGGGATGAGCCCTTTTTTTAAGGATTCAAAAGTAGGACAACTTGCCTTCATGGTTCAACCGGGGGAATTTATTTATTTTATTTTTTTAATAATTTAATTTTTATTTTTTGTCTTTATTAATTAAAAAGCTTTATTTTTTTTGTCAAAATTATCCTTTTCTTAAAAAAAATTGTTGAACTCTAATATTAGGAGCCCTCACTCCCGTGCCCTCAAGATTAGTGAAGGATGTAAATCGCAAGATGTGCCTCAACTGACCATAAATGAGATCAATCGTTTATACATAATTTAACCAATAATTAAAGAACTAAATTAGTTGAACCGTAAAATTTTGAATTGTCAAATTTTGTCGAATCAGTTTGTATTTTCTCGGTTTAATATACTCTA
>JANQBM010000220.1:33542089-33553676 GCA_025594535.1 Erythroxylum domingense
AAGGGATTTATATTTAACTTTAATATTAAAATTTTGAATTGAGGTCAAGTTAATAATATTAGTAATTAACACTTAACCAATTTGATCGATTTAACAATAAAAATTTTGAACCGATTATCTTTTATGTTCATTTTTTAACTTTTCAAGTCGATTTATTTTAATAATTTTTGTTGTTAAAACTAAACAGTTTATTAAGTAGTTGATTATTTTTTATAAACTAATCGGTATTTATAAACTAAAATAAATTAAATAATTTTTATTTAACAGTTTTTAATTAAACGTTAAATTCTTTGACGAGTAAGGATTATCTTCTCTAATCATATTTCAAATTCTTTAATTTTATCAAATTTTAACCAATTTTATGATGTTTTAATGCCAATTAAGCCTTTTAAACTTTAAATTTCTTATTTTACCAGTTTAATTTTTAAATATTGAATAATATAAACAATATCTAAATATATTAAGCAGATATTCTAATAATATTCTAACAACCACATAATTTGTTAATTATGTGAATAAATGGTTGAGTTGGTAAAATTAGGACATAAAGTTAAAAGGTTTTGTATTTGAATCCTCTTACTTACACTCTCTAGATTGAACTAGTTATATAGGACTTGTTTAATACGGAATATCCGATTAGTATAATTTATAAGCTATTACGTCAATTCAGAAATTTAATTAGTTCACATATGAAGGATAATGAATTTCTCTGTTCTAAAAAAATTCTAATAATATTCTAACAACCACATAATCTGTTAATTAAGTGATTAAAAGAAAACAAAAGAGTTGACTTATAGCATTAATGTGACTAGGATCAATGTTCCTAATATTTAGGATTTTTTTTTTCAAACAAAGTATTGTGAGGTTCAAAGTTCAAACCCGAAACCTCCCACTACGAGTTCAACCACTCAGGACAAAGGGATAGGCACAAATGGCATGAGCAATGAGCCATTAGGTATCGTGTGGGGATGCGTAACGTAATGATAATGCCACCACCAGGTAAGGTATCACCAAAATTGCGGCGCTCTGGCCATTTTGAGACGTGACTTTCCTTTTCCTCCACCGAGTGAAAAAGATATTTGCCAGAAAGAGTTGTCTCAATCCCCCATTTTCATTTTCACTCACCTAGACCTACGATTGTCTTATTCTGTCCTTTCGATACATTTAAACATACGAAAACCATTCTCAAATTGAGTGTAGTTGCCAATTGATACAAGTAGAGTTGGTAAAAAATTTAAGGTTTAATTCAATTCAATATAAATTTAATTTAATTTAATTTTTTAATTTTAATCTTTAAGTTGACTATATATAATTTTAATCACTTACTTCTTTTTTTATTGTTGGTAATCCTACTTTCTCTTCTTATTTTCAACTTTCGCTTCCTTTTCTATAATTATTGTCTAAAAATTAATTTAGTTTATAAAAATTAATTAGTTTAAAAAATTTATTTTAAACAACAAAAATTATTAAAGTAAATTAAACTACAAAATAAAGACGTTTATGATTGAACTGTTAAGATATGTGTTATGATATTTTGAGCATTATTTATAATTAGACATTGTTGATTATTTGATGAATATTATTATGATGAGTATTCTACCTTATGTATAACTATTTGAAGATAAGTTTATTCGGGATAAAAATCCTAATCATGATAAGATTTAGTTGGAATCAAATTATTGATATTTTGGGCCTTTTTTGACAATTTATTTTAGAATAATGATTATCTAAGGTGACTTGATTTTTGGAGATTCCATCAACTATTTTGCCACTGCATTGTTGCTGTGTTTTAAGTAATTTTTGGAGTTGTTTTGTTGCTTTCTTATGGGAAAAACCGATTAGAATATGGTAACTTGACAACTGAATTTTTGGAGATTTTGACTGATCTTTAGAAGCTGAATTTTGTAAAATTTTCAAATTGGGTAGATGTGTTTTCTGCTGAATGGGTGTATTTTTCATTTTTTCTAGGCTGTCTTTAATGTGATTTTTGAGTGAAAAACCTTCTTGCACGTTGGAGGTGTTGCAACTGTTGTGTTTTATGACGATTCAGCATCGGAACGCTTGTTGATTTGAGGGATCTTTGTAGCTTATGTGTATGGAATATTTTAGTGACATTATCAAATGTTTACAATAGATTTTGGTGGACAACATCTCATTCTTTCATTGAAAAAAATACATTGTTAAGGAAGTTGTTTTGTCTTTTCAATTGTCTTTGTTTACGTTCTTTATTATATCAACTATTTGAGATGTTTTATCATTATTTTTATTATCGAATATTGTTGAGAAAATTTTCTATTGAAGTTAGCACGAGGTAGTTGTGTTATTGAGTGTGATTTATTTTCACGAGTAGTGAAGATAAATGATAGTGTCAATGATTGAGTGAGTCGGTTGAGTGAAGCCTTATATAAAACTATTGTCATCAGTGAAAATGATTAAGTTGAGTGAGAATCGCGCAAATATAAATAAAGTGTGTCAAACTACGTTAACAAATTTTAAACGTTGATTTGCTTATTTTGCTTTTAATTTTTTTGTTTTTGTCTGTACTAGAAAATTCATAGTTGCTGCACAATTGCTTCACTTCAAGCAATCACATATATAGTTCAAAGCAACTATGGTTGAACCATAACTTGCGGAAAACTGAATCCTTTCTAATTTTCATGAACTATTCGAACCGATTTAATTTTTTAATTATAAAATAAATCAATTTCCTTCAAGCTGGCATGTGTAATTGAAACCCTAAAGTCAAAACGTTGAGAACGAGAGTGAAGGAGGAGCTTCGAAAGCTTGGTTTCGTTTCGTAGGAACTAAGCCACCACAACAATACATGACGTAGAGTGGGTCGTACCATGATTGCAGTTCCACCTAATTTCCGACGTGGAGATCACTATAATTAGCTTACTTAACCAAGTTCACCTTGCCATACTTAATGGAGAAGCATACTCTATATAAAGCAAAATCTATTTTTTATTATTAGTTTGTGATAATCTTTTTCATCTTTAAATTTGTTTTTTCTTCATAAAAGAAAATTAAATTTGTTTATGTAATTTATTTTTCATTCACCGAAATTGTTTTATGGATATTACTACCTATCACCCAAACACTATCAAAGTCGTTTAGGCTTATAAGTAGGCTGATCTAGGATAATGTATATGATTAGTTAATTAATCTAATTGCTAATGTTAGTGAATATATAAAACTAATTAAGTTAGTCTCATACAATAATTTAAACTTTTATGGTAAAACGATCGTTTAACATAATATTAAAGCATTTAATCAAGTAGTCGTGAGTTCAAATTCTACCACGCACTTATTATTCAGCACAAGATAGAATGAGCTTGTACAAGTTTCAAATCCAAAAGGCTTTCACTTAAGGAAGTGTGTTAGTGAATATATAAAATCAATAAAGTTGGTTTCACGTAATAACTTAAGTGTTTGTCATGAAATGATCGTTTAATAGCTAGGAATCACAATTCTATTTTTTAAATTATTCACGACAATGATTAAAAACTTCAATCAATTCAGTTCAATTATAAAAGCTTTGAGTTATCTATTTTTTAATTTATTTTTTAAATTTTCAGATCGATTTATTTTAATAATTTTTATTGTTAAAAATCGGTCAAGTTATTAATTAATCAATCGATCTTTATAAATTAATAATTTCTTATAAACCAAAATTAATTAATTAATGTTCATTTAACAATTTATTCTTTAATTAAACTTCATATTTTTAGCACTTTCTTTCAATGATATTTAAAAAATTTTAATTTTATTTAATTTTTAGCCGGTTATATGATGACTTAATAACAATTGAATTTTTTAAACCTTAGTTCACTTATTTTATTGGTTTAACTTCTTATCCGATTATTAATAAAAATATTAAAAATAGTGACATATTTTTCAATATTCAAATTTCATCGAGGTTTCTTTTTTTCTTTAAAAATTTGATAATTAAGTCAACCACGCTACTAGGCCACTAAAAGCGTTAAAAAGTTGAATATATTCACATGCTGCTTAGGTTCTCTCCAAATACAAAAGTATAACTAGAATAAATGGGAAATGGATGTTAGATTTAAGTAAAGCCATAACAAATTTATAAGAACAACTTTGACACCTAGTAATTAAATGATATAAAGTGCTAACTCTGAGCTGCTTGATGACAAAAACCTCAATATACTGCAGACAATGCTGCGTCAACTGATGAACATGACAAGAAACAGCCAAAAACATGAAGAACAGATAAGATAAATGGTGATGATAACCCTTTAGTTTGGTAAAGGTTCCTTTGATGGAAAAAGAAGACCTTTCAAGAATTGCATCTCAATTAAAAAATTAAACATAACGGTCAGTTAAGAGTATGAATATATTAAAAATTGTAAGTAATAACTGTTTCGAATCTAACATTGAATTTTAATAAAATTTATTAATTTATTAAATCATTTATAGATTATTTTAAGAATATGCCATTGAATTAAATTAACTATGGAGCCTCGAGAATGACGACAAGGAGACTTTGGAAGACGTGAAGCTTTCGTTGGTTTTTGAGTTGGAAGTGGTATCATCTGGTGATGGCTCTTTCCACTTTGGATTTGGTGCCTTTTGATCCACTTCAAACGCATAATTTTAGCTCCTCGAGGTCTCATCAATTTGAGGAACGACCAAAGAGGGGCCAGTTACAAAGACACTTGACTTAGCTGATTTTTATAAAACATTTAAAATGAATTTATCGCATGAACTGAGGTAATTAAAATATCCTATTTATTTATTCCCTTTTCTTGGTAGTGTTGTTTTTAAAATTAGCTTGTTAAAAAAAAACAAACACATGGATTAGGTAACACATCATGTGAATTCTTCATGTGATTCACTTCAATTTAACGTGCTTTTGTTCCCTTTGGCTTTTCTTATGTTTAGATTGAAAGATTCTGTTTCTATAATTTCTATAATCTATGAACACAAATTAATTTTCTGAAAATTAGATAAAATTATGATTATAACTTAATTTAATCTAATTCAAAATTAACATTATAAGATCTAAAGTTAGATTGCCCCTAGAGGTGGTCGAGTTAGTGAAATGGGAAACATAGGGTCAAAAGATTATTTGTTCAAATCTTCCTACTTACGCTCTCTTGATTGAGCCTGTTGTATAAGGCTTACTTAGTGTAGAGTACCCAGCTGACGTGATTTGCAAGTTATTGCGTCAATTCGAAGGTTTATTCTGTACGCATCTAAAAATAACGGTTACAGGTTCCTTCATTTCAAAAAAAATCTTAAGTTGGATTCAATGTCCATCTAAACTATTTAACTTATTAAAATATTGTTATTTTATTTAAAATATGAAATTAAGATTTAGATTAAAAAAAAGCCGAGGGTTGACTATCCCTATTAGGAATCTATGGGTTTTTAATTAAGTTTAGCTTTTGGTTTTAATCATAGTGATTAGTGATTCACTAGTCAACAATAAATAGCTATTATCTATACTTGGTGCAACCTATCTTCTTGTCCCTTTCTAATGAATTTTGCTAATCCAATACTCTTCCACTATCCTTTTACATATAAAAAACTATTTTAAGTCGCACTAAGTTGGGTCGATGACATCTCATCGCATGCACAAATTGGAAACACCGTTTGATTCACTTATCATTTAGGGTTGCAATGATGTCGTAGACACTCAACTTTCTGGCCACCAATCTGCAGATAAGAAGAAGATAATATGGTTTGTTTAATGAGTTTGACTCTTGAAAATGTCAATCTCAGACCACGTACCTAAATAATTGTCCGAAGATAATCATAGACAAATGGAGTTGTGCTGAGACGTGGCGAACTTAAGTGCACATATTAGGGTTTTGTATTCGTTTATTCAAGCATATAGCTGTCTTTTCAATTTTTTTAGTAAAAGATTCGAAATTTTAGTATTAATTAAGAAAAATTTTAAAGTTCTTTGTAATTTTCAATTTTTTAGAAAAAACCTTTTATTATATTTAAATTAAAAACTAATAACAAAATATAAGTGATAAATATCATACATGAAATGTTATAAATATGATAATTCAAATCATTTATTAAATTTGAACAAAATTAATAAATTTAATTGTAATTATTTTAAATTATTAATTTAAGTCAAGTTTAATTGGTTTAAGTTGTGTTTAAGAACTAATTTAGTTTAAGATACTCGTGACATTTAATTAGTCTACGTATTTTGTTCATAATATGTGCTTCATAATTATTTTTTAATTGAAATAAAATTATAAGAAATTTTTTGAAAATTTTAAAGGTCGAGAGATTTTTCTAAAATTTTTAAATTACAAGAGAAATTTATTACCATTACCTTTTTTTATATGTATAAATATATTGTACATCTTTTTGAATATTTATTAAATAAATCATCAAATACACGTATTAACTTACAAATCACGTATTCTAAACAAATAATTAAAAAAGTCATCACAAGTTATTCAACATGTTTATTTTAATCTTAAAGTCACCAAAATGGCTAATAGTCCTTCATCATGGACTCCAAACTATTAGGTTTCGTATGGTTGCTTTCAGTTTTAGTGGAATTGTATAATAATCATAATTTTCCAAGCATTCAGGCATGGAACCTCTTGACTTTGAGGAAATGGCCAGTAAAGCTTCTCACCTACTGGGCATGAACTGAGAGGAGTGGTTGCCAGCATAAGAGCTTATGTGGGTATTGACCAAATGCTTTCCTTAGAGCATTTATAGGTTAACCATCTGGTGTTGTATATATAATTAAAGTCAAACAGGAGAGTCTGAAACTTCTTGTCAAGTTTAATCACGCTCCATTAGAGAGCTTAATAGATGTGTTGACTTCATCTTTTATGGTCAGTTTACTTTCGCATGTCAGATGGATAGTGATTGAAGCATACATGTCAAAGCTATTAAACTAACCTTTAACAACTTTCAGAAGTTGGTATTGAGATGAATCTGCACTATTTTGATGAATCTGCAAGTTCAAGTTCGTAAGCAACAAGTGGAAAAAGACCAGACCTAATTGCTCTTTTGTAACACTCTACTTTGAAGTCATTTTGTTTTAAAAAATTAATCACTCAAGACATTTAGAACCTAATCAAAATTTGAGTGTCTCCTACAAAAAAAGGACGACTTGAATCAAACCCGACTCATTACTACTTCTAACGAGGCAAAGGTCAACTCCGGAGCTCCACCGTGACAAGTTCTATGGACACAGCTAAGCAAGTTAGGGTAATTCGTTTTCAATCCATAATTGTCTCAAAATATGCAAAGCACTCATCCTCATTGAGAGTAATCATAAGCTTTTAGTGTCCAAAGTCTTGTTCAACAGTCATAATCTATACGTACTGTACGTCCTGATCGTATCCTGAAGGTAAAATAGTTGAAAAAGAATGTAAGGAAAAGCAAAAAATGTCAATGACTAACTAAGAACATTCAGAGAACTGGTCAAATTTCTTTCAGCTGCACCAAAAACAAGTGCGAGATGCCACTCGAATTACTTAGGTATATATGAACCAACAAACAAGCTTATTTCCAGCCTTGTATGCATTTAATAAGTAGGTTAATATGGAAAGGTTCACAAAATTATCAAGCTTCTAGTTCCTTCAAGCTAATAAAGAGGTCAAATTGTGATTGGATCTTATAACTTGATTTAATTTGTGTCCCAAAAACTCAATCAAGCTTCATTAAAGCAGGCTGAGCCTGATTGATCTTTAGACTGACTTAAAAATAACACTTGGGTTCCATTAAACAATAAAAAAGATAAGGCTCAAATTCAGAATGGATCAAATTAGGTTGAGCTTGGATCAAGTTAGACTAGATACTTCTGCGTGACGTCTAAGCTTGAAGCCTAAACTCAAATTCAGTTAAATCAAAAATTTTTTTGTTTCAAGTCGAATTAACAGGGTCAGCCTGTACCTTTTTCCCAAGCTTACGCTCCCTTCGCAAGACTAAAAACTGAACTGATCATCATGTTTTGGCGGCTTCTCCATGTACTCATCTCCTATAACAATTATTAAAACAGAAACATATGCATGACTTGCAAAATGATTATCTAGACTAACCATTCATACTGAAATGCAGTTAATTCAGATTCATCATGTAAGAATTGACCTGTCAAAGATAACAATGATATGCTTGAACACTCGAATTCTCTGAAGTAGACAAAGGATCATGTTACGTCAGTTTGTCTGAATGTCCTTTGCTCCATACCAATCAATTGATCGATTTTATCCACTTAAATAGTTAAGAGGAATTCAACAAGCTTGTATTAACTGCTAAAGAGAAATGCGACAGTCAAAAATTGGTACTGTATAATGTTGTAGAGAGCTCAGTTTAGCACCAAAACATTCATAATCCACCTGATCACTAATTACCCTAAGAGGCTCCAGAGAAGCTGGTTTTCATACCTGATAAAGCACAAAATTTGATCATGTAGGTGATAAGCACAACTAAAGATATACAAAGGTTAAGTACAGATAGAGCTACAGAAGTTAAAAAGCTTCAATCTCCACGCTACGGTATAGGAGCAAACATAGCTGCAAGGAAGGCACTTGATGAATGGATGCTCCTTGGACGGCTCCTAATAGTTTGAGACCGTAAGATAGTCTTATAATCACCGAAGTATGTTATTCACTAAGTTTTGTCTGAAGGCATGCCAGTAGCCCTCTCAAGATTCAATTTGCAATTTTCCCTCAAATCTCTTAGCGCAACAAAATTAGCTTCCTGCATAATAGATATGAGATATTCATCACATATCAGGCTAAAAGTTGATGGTTCATAACACAGAAGAAAGGTATAATATAAATCACCAAATTGTAAGAACTTAAAAGGATACCCCAAATTAATAGAGCAAGTTCATTTGATTAATCACCAGGACTGAAATTGATGGAAGCATCCTGAAATGCAAATAAGTGAAGAGACAGTAATTGCACTTACAAGCTGACTGCTTTCATGACCAAATACACTATCCATGTGATGAAAAAGGGACCTCCATTGACTCTTGAGGTCAGATTCTATTTTCAAAGATTTGTTGGATTTTCCTTGGTCCTGAACCTCAGACTGCTTTCCTTTGCAAAATTTGTTGACCAAGATGCTGGCTTCTTTCCGACTCTTCCTCACCGCTACAGAATTGGAAACAGGGAAATTAGCAACAAATTAAAGGATTGAAACAATGAAAATGCCAATCCAAGTAATGTGTGACCTATCCTACTAAAGCTCACCTGCTATTCGACCTTTAATGTCCTGGTAATGTAGGTCTGACCACATATGAGCAGCTGATTACCACATTGTAGAACAAAGATATCATATTCAGAAAGTCTACTTTAGCGATAACCAATACTGCATTGATCAAACTGCTTATAAAAAGTAAAGGTTAAGGTCACCTTTCAAGCAAAAAGAACAAGAACAAGCTTTAAGCAAGTCTGCACCCGTATCCAGATTAGCATAATCACCCGACTTGAGAGTTGCGCATCTAGTGAACCCAAAAGATATGGATTCCTGAGATTCCGGCAGGTTCGACCACTCTACAGTATCACAGTTGCTAGTTGGCAAACTACCAACACGGTGATCCCTGTCAACATTAGGACCAACATGAACAGCAAATCCTTGAACTTTCAAGTTGCTCGTTGTATCATCAGATGCGAGCACGACTACTTCGTCATCATTCCCTTTCTCGCATGGACCTGAACTTGTGGCGATAGAAGCACTTGAAGTACAACTATCCCTCGATGCACAATCCTTGAGCAATTCAACACTATCATCGGCAAATTGAGGTTCTTTAATTTCAGTTTGCTCACTGGTGTAAAGAGGCGCGACATCCTCCTGTGAGACATTGCAAGATTGCTTCTTTTTCAAGTTACAAATATCAACTTCCAATTTACGCTTCTTCACCAGGTTCTCAACTCTTATACACACTTGTTTTGCAAAATCTAAATTCTGAACTTCACTCCCTACGTTTTCACCATACCTATCTATAGATTTAAGTCGTACGCCATCCGTAATCAACGAAAAGTTCCTTCTAGAAGACCGATTAGTCAAATCTTCCAAAACCCCTCGCGATCTGGAAGCCCTATCTGAGAAATTATCTCCACTCATGAGTAATGCATTCAGTAGAAACCAAAAGCAGAACCAGTAACAAAATCAACCGCCTTGAAACTAGAAACCAATAACCCAATCCACCAATTCGCCCAATTCCAGAAACCCACTTCTCTGATTATCCTGGGTCAGTGAAAAGTGTAATGAATTCGCCTATCCAAACGTTCAAAATTATCGCGGTAGCAGAAGAATGAATGAATCAGTTTGCACATGCAAGATTTCGAATTAAAAATAATAAAAAGAAGAACACAAAATGAAGAGAAAAAACAAGACATATCGACGGAAGCCGGAGACACTGACCTGAAAGACGGGATACACCGGAGAGACAACGAACAGGATGGGAAATAGAATGATACTGGTTGATACTTGAGAGGCTTTTAAGAGAAAGAAACCTAAATTTTTGAAACAACATTAGGGCGGGAAGCCCGAATTAGTCATTTAGCCAAATTTGGTAGCAAATGAGAAGGTTCGCTGTTTTGATTGATAAAGAATGCATCCAGATGAAGTGTAGTGTATATAGAGATTGGGTTGTTGGGAGGCCCGATCAACCAGGCCTTCCTTCTTGACTTTTTTTTTTTTTTTAATAGACTGAGGAGGGAATTAACCCATATTACAAAATCCTTGACCTCATAACACCAGTTAAGTCAGCTAGCAGTAACGGACTCACAAACGGCGGTGGAGTATCCAACCAGTGCACACCATTAGCAAGACCTACAGCATTCTTCGCTATTGCATCAGCAACTTCATTGGCTTCTCTATAAATCTTCCGTAAATCGACAACCCAATCTCGCCCTAACCATTGCTTGCATCGCAACACCAGATTACGCAGGCGAAAAGGAAGATGCTCACTAGTCGAAAGCAAAGCAATGACTATAGCTGAATCAGTTTGTAGCTCCATCTTTCTCCACCCATTCTGCCACCCAAACTCTAATGCATGAAGAATACCCCAAAGTTCAGCCTCAACTGCGAAACAAAGGCCCAAATTATGTTGGAAACCACCTAACCAGCGGCCCATCGGACAACGAAAAACCCCCCCACAGCCAGCTCTCCCCGGACAGCCGGCAGCACTGCCATCCGTATTAACCACCACGCCTTCAGAGATCCTAGGCGACCAAATGATGAAGGAGACGGAAGGTGATGGCGACACAGGTTGCAACGGGTCAGCTTGCCAAGCCTTCTGCGAGCAGCTAGCTTGATCAAGCACCGCCAAGTGTAGTTTTTCTGGATTCGAGCATGAACCTTGGAACGAGCATGCATTTCTATCCTTCCACAGAAACCAAATTGCAAACGCAAACACGATGTCCCATCCAATACCCGCTACCTGATTCGCAAAGAGACTAATATTAAGCAAAACCCAATCACTAACACCTGTACAAGTATAAAACTGTGGAGAGAGAGAGGACCCAGTAAGCCTTTCCCATAAATCTCGAGCGTGTGGACAATCTCGAAGAACATGCATCACATCTTCAGCACTCGAATGACATAATAAACAGATATCATTAGA
>JANQBM010000220.1:33561394-33571967 GCA_025594535.1 Erythroxylum domingense
GTAGTTACCAATTTGCTGCAGTTTGCATTAAATTCTTCTGGAATGAAATCACAAATTGTTTCTCTGCGCTTGATATGATAAAACTGAGAAGATGGTCTGTATAATTGTCAGGATCAGAAGAAAAGTTGCAGAAATGAAAGCTATTGTAGTCTATGGACTTCTGAAATAGACCTGCGTTGCTTCACTCAACCATTTCCCAGTTCTCACGGTCTGCTTGTTATTGAAGTAGTTTATAAGTTCCTGTCTTGGTATCATTGAAGACGTCAAGATAAGGCTTCAAGCTTGAAGTGAGCTCGCGAAAGGTTTTTAAAGCATCTTGATCATTTGGAAGATGGTTGAAGAGTATTCCTGCCTCCTGCAACTCTGCAACATCTTCTTTAGTCGCTATGAGTGAATCGAGAAAACTTATATACGATGTGACTACCCGGTCCTTATCGAAATTTGGATGCATTTCACATGCTATTAAGTTGAATAAGAGAAACTTCCCTTGGTCATCAACAAGTAAGCTAGGAACCTTCAGTTTCCAAAATAAAATTTCATGGTGGAAATATATATCACGTAGAGAGCTACTAGAATGGTTCGGCTCCAATCTGATTCCTGCAGCCTGAAGATCCTTAACACTGCGTAAATGTCGAGAATTTGCGTCAGTTCTACAAGAACGACCATATTTCTCCTGCAAAAACGTTTATGGGACGCCATTAATGCTAATAGACTCAAAAAAGAGAGAGCTTTTGTTGAATTAATTCTTAAACAACAGCAAAAGAGGCTTCAAATGGTGGTCCTTTTGCAGTTTTAGCAAACCTTTTTGACGAAGTTCATCCAAATGAGCTCAAGCAGATGATTAGCCTTGTTAAAACTCTGATATGTCAAACTGTCCGCTTTTACATCCTTTCCCCATCTTGCAAAGTATATCCTTCCGATGAGTCCAATGAACCGACAGAGTGACTGTCTAAATTCCTTTGATTGTTCTTCGACAGTATGATCATTCTGGTACAAGTCTCCTCCTTCCTTACTAAATCCCATAACCAAGTTCAGGACTCCTAAGGGAAGCTGGTTATCTAACAGTGTCAAATCTGCTGCCATAACGTCCATTTTGGAACCGGAAATGTTCATATCATGGTCCCTGGCCTCAACATACTGTTGGAATATTGAAGGGGAACAAATCCCATATTGGAAAGGAGGAGAAGAAAAGAAGGCCTTATAAACAAACATGGAGCAAGCCTAATGCTTTCTCTCACTCCCTCAGATACACTTCTCTTTATTTCGGGTCTGTCACATTTTCCAACATGGTATCAGAATCCATTGGCTTTGTTTTGGCCCATGAGGATCCAAGACCTGAAAGTCCAAAAAGATGAAGAAGGCTTAGTGAGAAAGATCCAGGCAAGCAAAAAGAAAAAAAGAGAGATAGACCTGCGGCCTTTAAAGTTCAACAAGAGTACAAGCTCAAGAAAAGACATTGTGGCCTCTGAGACTCCAAGTAAATACAAGCTCAGGTAGAAAAAAAGAAGAAAAAAAGGAAAAACAAAAAGGAAAAAACAAAAAGGAAAAAAAAGGAAAAAAAGAAAAATAGAAAAATTGAGGGCAAGTCACAATTGAGCAGGCCAATTAGACTTGAAGGGGAGTGTTGGAATATTGAAGTGAAACAAATCTCATATTAGAAAAGGAGGAGAAGAAAAGAAGGCCTTATAAACAAACATAGAGCCAAATCAAAATGCCTAAAGGCATTTTAGCGGTGGACCTCATATTTCAAGCCCAATGCTTTCTCTCTCTCCCTCAAATACACTCCTCCTTATTTCGGGCCCGTCACATTTTCCAACACATACAAGCAAACAAATTGGATCAATGCACATCCATCTACAAAGAACATCCATGCAAGTTCCTCGTCATCCACATTGAACTTCTTTCGCAGCTCCTGTTGATCGTAGCATTCTTTGAAACTTTTGATTTCTTTAAGAATATTGTTGTATATTTTCTCTTTGGACTGGCGGCTCTGTTCAATGAAAAATTTTGTCATGTAACTTTTATACTGTTGGCCTTGCTTGAGCTCGTTCTTGCCATGGTAAGGACCAATCGACATGATACGAGGATGGAAGTACTGTTTGAGTTCAGTTTCCGTGCCTAAGAAGATTGGAACCTGTCCTATCGAGGGTTTATGTCCTTTATCTTCTTCCTCGTCTGAGGCAACTGAGTCCATCAATGTTCTGAATCTCTCTTCAAAGCTAACACTGATGGAAATAACATGCTCAGTCCCTGTCTCCTCATGTCGGTTATGACCTTCACAAATTTCAGGATTTGTAGGCTGGTTTCCTTGCATTTCCTTGCTAGGAACAACTGAGTTCTCCATGCCAGACAAAGTGAAAACTTAATTATAGTTCTGAAAATCCAGAAAATGTTAATGGCTAAGAAGACAAGAGCTAGAACAGCTATATCACAACATAGTTATCTCTTAATGATCGATTATGAAAACTAGATGAGCGATGATATTGAGAATGAAAACTTTCATTCATTTCTGTAAAGAAGTTATTAGAATACAATGAAGAAAAGATGTATATACAAAGTTAACTAACTACGAGTATACTAGCTGAGAATGCAGCTAAGCATTCTGTTATAACAGAACAAACTAACTTCCCTTAACTTACATTAAATAATTATTTACATTTATACTTCAACACTTAAACTTACCAGAAGCTGTGATGTTGTTGGAGTCAATAGTTACAGAATCTGATATGGTGTTAGATTCAACACTGCTTGCTTGTTAGGTAATCAGGTGGAAAGCAACTCTAAGTAACTTTCATTAATTTACATTGTCTTAGCTCTGCTCAACCATTATTATTAGTTAAGTATTTACATAAAAATCAAATCTATTGTAGTAATATAATATATAATATTTTCATAAAATTACTTTTAAGAATAATATATTTTCATGTTGTATAAATGTAATTACTATTTTTTAATATAAGAAAATCAATACTTACATTCTTAAAGTGAAATAATTCCAGTTTATAATTTAATTATGTTTATACTTGAAGTTAATCATTTAAGTTTAAATTTGGGTAATTCAAAAGTTCTTAATCTTTTAATTAAAATGAAATTATTTTAATTTAATTTTTCAAAACAATTATATGTGTGAAAACTTCAAAATTAAAACAATGCAATTACAATGTTATTTTAGGGTGACAGAAGTTTATTGACTTGGTCCGATTATATTCATTGCATCCTTAATAAATTATACATTGTAATCGTACCAACAAAAGCTTAGAGACTAGCAAGAGTTTACAGTGGAATTTATGTTATCTTTATCAATATTTTACTTATGAAAGAAAAGAATATTTACTTTTCAAAAAAAAGAATATAATTATTTATCAGTTTATAAACAGTTATATGTAAATATAAACTTCTACTAAACTTGAAATATTGTTATTATTAAGTCATATGAACTCAATAACATGATAAGATTGTGTGACGTATACATGTTATATTCTTTTAGAGTGAGATAAAGTAACAAATTAAACTTTATGACCTTTTATTAAAATATCTTGATTTTTTCAAAAGTAAATATAATTGGAGATTAATAATCTTGATTGATAAAATAAATTGAACAAAGAGAAAAGTATAAATACACGAAAAATGAAATGAATTAGCCAAGTTCTTTTGCAGTAATTAAGTCAAAATTAGTAAATATAGATTGTCATTAATATTATAAATAGTAAAAAATTTACGTGGTGAGAAATCAGTTGATATTTATAAAATAATTTTTATTTAATAATAAGTTCAGAATGATTTAATTTTATAGACCAAAAATGTGAAACCCAATTCCAATCACGTACTAACTAGTTTGCAATGAGTGCTAAAGCATGTATCATCAGAGAACTGTAATCTAAGATTTTACTACTTTCACAAAAATTCAAGCTGTGAGTTTTAAACATACTTCTAAATTCTTAAGCAATAACTGAAACAGAAGGAATCCAATGGAGAATAGCAGACTAACTTGGTTCTAAATCCCAGCACTAACTATTAGAACAGCAGAACAGCGGCTGAATCGCGATCCTTGAAGGCTCTCGGCGAGAGGCAAGAACACATAAGGGGGTGGTGAAGCTGGAATAAAATGTTTGGTTTAGAGCTATGCTTTTGGATCACACAAGTGTCCCTGAGCAGTGTCTTTAATTAAACTAGACTACTGTAAAATCTATACAATGGATCTGTGAATTTATAGTGATAGCTAGAAGTCGGCATTAAATCCTGCAACAATAAATCTGGGGATAACAATTGGGTCGAGGCTTGGCCCTGTCAAGTAAAAGTAAACAGAATAGGTTGATTACTGTTAATAATTACATATTATATAAAACTTTAAAAAAATTAATTAAAAAAATTTATTTAATCTCTTAAATATTATTTATTAACAATTTATTAATAAAATTATTTTATTTTAACAAAAATTAATATTTATTTAAATATATTTTAATTATTAAATCAAATTTTATTTTAATATTTACATATCTTAAATTTAATTATATTTATTATGATTTATTATAATTTAATTATTAAGTAAAATTAAATTATTTACAATTTTTATTAAAAATTAATTTTAATTAATTAAATATATAATGTTTAATTAAATTATTCATATTTTATTAGAAATTAATGTATTAAATGATTAAATAATATATATTTAAAATAGTAAATTAGATTATGAAAAAAATAAACATGAAATAAAAATCACTTTTTATATAATTTTATAATTTTTGAAAACATGATGAAAAAGAATCCAAAAACTCTAACAAACATTTTTTTTTCTAAATTTGAAAATAAAAATAAAAAATAAAAAATAATCAAACAACCTAAAACATCCCCAATTGGAATAACGTTTGTTTTATGATTAAAGCATTATTTGAGGTATGATCAGTTTAAAGAACCACAAAAAATACTTTAATCATAAGTTTTCTTTTAAAAAATGATTTTTGAGACTCCCAACTCAATTATCCTTTTGGTAATTTTTATTATGTTTCAAATAAAATTATGATTTAATTTGTAGATTATGAATTAAATAAAAATATATATTATACTAATGTATGGAATAATAATTCAAAATTTTACAGAAAATAAAAGTTATACAACATTTGTTTACGTATTATTAATAGTATGAGTTTAAAGAACCTCAAATAAGACTTTAGCCATAAGTTTATTATTATTTATGAATAATTTTTGAGTTCAGATAAAATTGTGATTTTAAGTTACGGATTAAGAATAAAAATAAATATATTATAATATATTATAGTAAATACATGGAATTAATTCACAAATTTTACATAAAATAAACGACATACAAAATAAATTTTTATTACTGTTTACTCATTTATTTTTGTGATATTATTTCATGTCAAGAAAAATAAAGAAAGTGGTGTAATTGCATCTCAGATCACAACTGGCCCTATTTGATTTCTCGTAAGAATTTTCATTTTTGTTGGAACATAATTAACATACAAATCAAAATCAACATGGAATTCGCATTATCGATTAATTCATTTTATAAAAATTTTTATGTTTTAAAATGTCAAATTCACATTTAAAATAAAATTAGGTTCTTTTTTTGTCTGGACCTATTTGATAATAAATAAATAAGTTCTATTCTACATATTGCTACACATAAGGATTAGCTATTTGTAATTGATGTGGTTTTCAATTTTTATTTTCTATTTTTATTTTCAAAATTATGGCTTAACCTCATGATATTTAATTAAAAGTATCATAAACCTATTACCATTTCTTTTTTTAAGAAAAACAATTATTTATTTTAGATGAATTTCCTTATTGAATTACACTGGTATGAATTATTATTTAGGTCAAAAATAATGTCGGTGGTCTACTAATAACTTGGTTCCATGTATTTTTTAAGGTCAAACTGTGTCCCACAAGATAAAAGTGAAGGTTCTTAACATAAGAAATTTAAGATATTTTTATCAAATACCAAGATAACTTATTATACATGATTACAACTCTTAGTTCAATTAAACTTAACTTATTATACATTTTGTGATATATATATATATACAAAAAGAACTCTTTGATGTCATCTTTAAGGAATTTTAGATTAAAAAAGCCTTTAAATTTTTATATTTTTTAAATGCTCCTCTCAGACTTCAATTAAAAAATAAGATAAAATACACGTCAAATAAATATTACGTATAGATCAATTAAATGTTATTATATGATGCTATAATCTAGTCCTTAAACTCAAATTGACCTAATTAAGTCCGATCTAAATTAATAATTTATTATAATTATTTTAAATTATTAATTTAAGTCAAATTTAATTAGTCCAAATTGAATTAAAGAGTTAATATTATATTAGTTTCATTTGACATATTCCATGTATAATATTTATATTGCACTTGTTTCATCATTACTAATTAAAATTTAAGAGATTCAAATTTTCTGGAAATTTGAAAATTAGAAAAGTTTTTATGAGAATTTTAAAATTTAAGAGATGATTATAAAATTTTTTAAAGTGTATCTTTTACTTTTATAAATACACATATAAAATTCTTGCTTTAAATATTCATACTTTTCTAACAGAATGAAACGAATTTATAAATTTTCAATAAACGATACCTTGCGTTCTATAAAGGAAAACCTGGCTTCAAACATTTCCAAAAGCAAAAATCAAGCAGACAAGTGACACCACATAGATCTATATGGACCAGTAATAACATTGCTGAAAGAACACCAAAAGCAGGGTTTGGTCATGATCTCTTACATGTAAGTAAAAGCAATGACTATCCAAGGGCTATTAAAGTGATTATTAAGTCACTAAGATACATTAGCCCTGAACTTTGTTCCACTTGTGGTCTATAAAGGAAAACCTGGCTTCAAACATTTTCAAAAGCAAAAATCAAACAGAGAAGTGACCGCACATAGATCTCTATGGACCAGTAACATTGCTGAAAGAACACCAAAAGTAGGGTTTGGTCATGATCTCGTACGGGTAAGTTAAAACAATGACTGTCCAAGGGCTATTAAAGTGATTATTCCTGGAACTTTGTTCTTGTAATGCCCGACAATGCGGTTACATATCATCTGTTTAAGCACGGGAGGTGGACACCAAATCCTTTGCCAACTTCAATATTGTCTAGTTTTGAAATTTAAAGGTGGGATACGGTCACCATAGACATCCGTTCGACTGACAATGGGCAATATACAATGTTATATTTTTGTTCGAGAAGTACAAGTTGTATGGGATAGAGATACTGAAAGAATAATTAAAACAAAATTATTGATTAATGTCATGATTAATTAATACAATTAGACTAATCCTATAATTGCAACATGCTAGATTCAAGAATTGGATGGACAAATACCTGAAAATTGAGGAGAAATTGAGTCTATTGTTGTTTTCTGTGAAGCGAAACGACAAAGATGCAGATGATTAACTATTACTATTCTAAATCCTGAAAAAACCCACATACAGTTCTCAATGGGGCAACTGTATTTAAGATTGGCTAGCAGTAGGGTCTCCTGTGCATTTTATAACATGGGCCAAGCATACCCATCACAGCAAGCCCATGAACACAGGTTTAATGACACGTATGAGATTTTGACATCTAATTAATCCGAGTTTGTACAAAATTATGTTTATTGTTTATTACACTAGGCCATAAAATTAATGATAAAATTCTATCATTCTCCCACTTGGACAGTATAACCAACATCAATGAACAACAGAAACAAATCCCAGATTAATATAATAATATGTGGTTATAATAGGATGTCAAAATATAGCCAATAATCTCTCAATCATAAGCCCAAAATGAGGTTACAAGTACCTTAACAGTATAGAAATCAGACCCAATAGGAGTACTGATAACATATATGCAAGATACCTATACTCAATGACCTAAACAAAATGTGTCATAAGAAAATGCACACAAAATGGTGATCCGTATGTGCAAGTCCAAACAAAATGGCCCAAGCATCCACTTAAGATGCCAACTAAGATTTAACAAAATATCTCAAAACATCAAAATGAGACTGGGCACAAAATGTCTCCAACAAAATGCCATATATATACAAATATTTAAACATATCTACGCAGTATATCCAGAAAGTATATGGCAATAACAATAATAGCAACAATTATAAACAAAAGTCTCTAGACTGAATAACAAAATAAAAGACAAACTCCCACTAATCCAAGGCATCAAAAGATTTAAATAGACTCATACATGATTTACAAAAGCCTTAATAGTCAAGCCTTTGGTTAGAGGGTCTGCCACCATAAGATCAGTGGATATATGCTCTATACAGGTCTAATATTCCTTAACCTTCTCTCTAACAAAAATATATTTTGTATCAAAATGCTTCGAACGCTTAGAGTTCTTGCATATTTGAGAGAAGTCTACCACAGTAGAGTTATCATAATATATGGTTAGAGGTCTTGAAACACTCTCCACAAGATGAAGCTCAGAAATGAAATCCCTCAACCATATTGCTTGTCGAGTAGCTTCGTAACAAGCCATATACTTTGCCTCCATAGTTGAAGTTACTGTAAGTGTTTGTTTAACACTTTTCCAAGATTCAACTCCTCCAGCAAGCATAAAGATATATCCAGATGTGGATTTGTGATCATTAGGGCAATCACCATAATTAGAATTAGAATAACCTATCATCTTAAGGTGATCAGACATCCTGTAAGTGAACATATAATCTTTAGTACCTTGTAGATACCTCAGAACTCATTTCACAGCTTGCCAATGACCCACACCAGGGCTGCTCAAGTATCCCCCAAGTACACCAATAACAAAAGCAATATCAGGACGTGTACAAACTTGAGCATACATAAGACTGCCAGCAGCAGAAGCATATGGGACCTTTCCATCTCTAACTTATCTTTATCATTTTGAGGAAACTGGCTATTCGAGAGTTTATCACCCTTTTGGATGGGTGCACTGCAAGGATTACAAGTCTTCATGTTGAATCTATTCAAGATTCTTTCAATATACCTTTTTTGAGACAAACCAAGAATGCCACAAGATCTATTACGATGAATTTCAATGCCCAGAACAAAAGAAGCATCACCAAGATCTTTCATATCAAAATGAGATGTCAACATTTGTTTAGTCTCAGAAAGAAAATCCACATCATTACTAGCTAAAAGAATATCATCAACATATACGACAGGAATAATGAGTTTTCTCCCACTATTTTTCAAGTAAATGCATTGATCAACAACATTTTCCTTGAAGCCAAGGGAGCAAACTATTTGGTCAAACTTCAAGTATCATCGTCTGGAGGCTTGTTTTAGCTCAATTTGCATACCATGTGTTCCTTACCTTTCTCAATAAAACTAGCAAGCTGATTCATAAATACATCTTCATACAAATTACCATTTAGGAAAGCAGTTTTCACATCTATTTGATGGAGCTCCAAATCAAAATGAGCAACCAAAGCCATCACAATACGTAATGAATCTTTAGTAGAGACCGGGGAAAAAATCTCATTATAGTCTATACCTTCCCTCTGGTTATACCCCTTTGCAACAAGTCTGGCTTTGTACCTTTCTATCTCACCTCTAACATCACATTTAGTCTTAAAGACCCATTTACACCCAACAATTTTACAATCATTAGGTGATTCCACCAAATCCCAAATGCCATTCATACTCATAAAAGTCAACACATCTTTCATGGCTGCCAACCATTGTGAACTACGAGGACAAGAAATGGCATCCTGAAAAGAAATAGGATCTGAGTTTTCAACTAAATTGAATTCATGCTCCTCCAAGTAAATATAATAGTCTCAAAATTTAGAAGACTCAATGGATTTAGGAATCCTTTCAGATCTCCTAGATGGAACTACAATCACATATAGGACCTGAGTATCAATGCCAACCTGTTGAGGAATTTCAACATCATTTCCTGGATCAACAACATCATTATGAATCAAAGGAGACTGAATTGCCTCAAGATGAAATATAACAAGTGTAGGAATAACAACACGATCCTCTCTGAAATCAACAACACGAGACTCATATCTTTCATTATGTTCGATGTCCCCTTCAAAATAGATAACCCTATCTGATTCAATGACTCTAGTAGTGTGATTGGGACAATAGAATCTTGAACCTCTTGAGCCAGTACAATAACCAATAAAGTAACTTGAAATAGTTCTAGGATTAAGCTTCCTTAGTTGAGGATTATAACTCCTTACTTCAGCCTTACAGTCCCAAACACAGAAATGCTTCAAACTGGGCTTCTTTACTGATATAAGCTCAAAAGGAGTCTTTGGTATAGATTTACTAAGCACATGATTGAGAACATAAACAGCAGTCCTCAAAGCGTCTCCCCACAAAACTCTGGTAAAGTGGAGTGACTAAGTATGCACCTAACCATGTTCATGAGAGTACGATTTCGTCTCTCTGCAATCCCATTTTGTTGAGGAGTGCCAGGCATGGTATATTGCGCTTCAATTCCACAATCTTGCAAGTATTTAGCAAAAAGGCCAGGGTTTCTACAAGTTTCATCATACCGACCATAATACTCACCACCTCTATCAGATCTTACACATTTGATCTGCTTCC
>JANQBM010000220.1:33584179-33600128 GCA_025594535.1 Erythroxylum domingense
TGATATTTATTTTTAATTTTTATTTAATGTATAATTATTATTAGTAATAAGATATTTATTTTATTTTAAAAATAAAATAATATAATAAAAGTTAAACTAATCCATAAATTTAAAAATTTGAAAGAAGGGTGGTGGAGGGGAGGGGAGGAGAGAGGCGCGGGAGAGAGAAAATTTTAAAATTTTTTGTTTTTTAATTTAAATTTTAAAATTTTGCAATTTAGTCTCTAAATTTTTTAATTTTTCCGGTATTTAGCCGGTATTTATAATACCGGCCAGTACCAACCGGTATTGGCCGATACCGATCAGTATTTGAACCCGGTACTAAATTTGATATTTCGGTACCGTTTTCTGGCTGGTACCAACCGGTACGGTATGAAATTCAAAATATTGGTACCAAGTCAACTTTTTTATTTTAAAGATATATCAAATATATCAAACTACAAATAATACCCAAAACAATAAATAATTTATTATGCAATTTTATTATGATGTTTTAAATTTTACCGCATGTACAATAAATAATTTGTTTATTTTAGATATTGTTGATCATATAAGGTCTTTAACTTATTAATTTTGATTATAATAAAATATATCATTATTAATGAATTTTAACTTTGGTGATGTTAGTACTTAGTAGTTATATTATAATGAAGTTAGATGATAAGAAAATGATGGAGATGGAATGAGGTGATGAATCTAAGTAAATGATGGAGATAGAATGAGGTGATGAATCAATTAAATAAATTAAATAATTAAGGTACATGGTCAACTGATGTAGATTTTTTTAGTATATTGTTCAATCAATATAATTGAGTGATCGACCAATGTGATTTTATAATATGTATTATAAGTTTGTAGCCACATTAGCCGTTGTAATAGGTAGGCTTTATTTCTAATGACTATTTTAAATTACTTTGTGTATTAATAAACTATACATGAGTTATGAGAGTAATCTTAGATATACTAAAGAGTTGACGGGAGTCTTGAAAGGTTAAAAAATGCATGTGTATGATATAACATACACTGATCACCTTTTATGTATAATAATGTTGCTTCCAAGTCTTCCTTATCCTCGTACATGTCTCTATACATCTCTGTCTTACGAGTAATTACCGAAGTGACAACACAATAATGTGTCTTTATTACCAAGCTTTCAAGGCTTCCTTGTTCAAGGACATGTCTTCATATATCTTTGTTTTACGAGTTATTTTCAAAGTGACAACACAATAACGCGTCAAATGCTTGATTTAGAAAGAAGAATTATAGGCTATATTTATATGGGAAAAGACTGGACGTCAAAAATGATATTATTGATGAAAAAATTAGGAAATTATCAGAAAGGTTCTAGTTGAAAATAAAAAAATGAATATATTTAATATTGAAAGAATAAAAAGAAATAAGTTTTAAAATATAAAAAATTGAGTAAATATATTGGTACCACAAAGTCCCAACTCTCAACCGTAATATATAATAAATGAATTTCTTTTGATCAATGCAGCTTTCTTAGAAATTATTGTCAAAAGTTGGGACCACTACCATAAACGTGTTCAACCACCTTAATGAATGAGTCTCTGATAAAACGGTTCTGGAAGCTCATCACTTTTTCAATGTAAAACTTCTTTAGAACAGTGAAGTATCAGATGAGGTTCATAGTAGTAAATTTTTATTAAACATGTATTGTCTGTGTCCTAAGCTATCCAACTCTTTCTTTTCATGTTACTCTCGTGATTACTTATTGGAGAGGTCACACGGTACAAACGATTGTTTATTTCCTCTCCCAAATTTCAAAGTCTTCCTTTAGTAATTAACTCTTTATTAAACATATAATGCCTGTTTCCTGCACTATCCAACTCTTTCTTTTCATGTTACTCTCGTGAATACTTATTGGAGAGGTCATATGGTACAAGATTGTTGATTTCCTTTCCCAAATTTTCAAGTTTTCCTTTTCCAAGAAGTCCATTTCTTTACGACCTTCGTTACACGGTACAACGATTGTTTATTTTCTTTCCCAAATTTCCAAGTCTTCCTTTTCCGATAAGTCCATTTCTTTACGCACCTTTGGTACATCGATTGTTTATTTCCTTTTCCAAATTTTCAAATTTTCCACTAAGTCCATTTCTTTACGCACCTTCGTGTCACACGATACAACGATTGTTTATTTCTTTTCCCAAATTTCTAAGTCTTCCTTTTCCAGTAAGTCCATTTCTTTACGCACCTTCGTTACACGGTATAACGGTTGTTTATTTCCTTTATCAAATTTTCAAAATTTCCAAGTCTTCCTTTTCCAATAAGTCTATTTCTTTACGCACCTTCGTCACACGGCGCAACGATTATTTATTTCCTTTCTCAAATTTCCAAGTCTTTCTTTTTCAGTAAATCCATTTCTTTACGGTCATTTGCCCAATGAGTTACTGCCAAAGTGATCAACATAGTGACCTGTCAAATGAACGATTTTGACTCATGGATTTTTTGGCTATATGTGTATGTATTTCTGTCACTTGACCTATTTAAAAATTGAATTATATAATTATGAGAGTTACTTATAAAAATTTTCAAATTTCACTAAATTATATAACAATAACTCAAAATTTCAAATATAGCAATAAAATAGTACCAGCTTTCAATTTTTAGTAAAAATAATCTGACGTCAACTTCTCTGTTAATAATATGGAGAAGTGACGAACTATACAAAATTAGTATTTTTATTATGTTAATGCTACATATTATATTTGTATTATGTATGAATTTTATTATTTGATAAATTAAAAATGCCATAAATCTTAAAATAATATTAAATGTTCTAGAAAGATTAGGATAGTGTATAAATCTTAAAATAATATATACGTGACGTTTTATATATTCTCCTTGTTTGGTTGAAAGTTTAATTGAAAAAATGGGACCACCACCATAAACATGTTGAAGCACCCAATCGATGAGAGCCTCTTATAAAAGGCTTATTCTAGTTCATCATTTATGCGATATAAAACTGCACTAGAATTCATCTACGGAACTGTAGAAATGGCAGGGATAAACTATCAACTGCGTTCAACAGTAGTAGTAATAATGATGAAACTATTGTTATTACTATTACAAGGGTGTACCTGTGAAGCTTGTTTGGAGGAAGACAGAGCTGCTTTGTTGCAACTCAAAGATTCGTTCAATGTCCCATATGGTGGTTTCACCGAAGAAGGAATGCTTTCATGGAGGAAAGAGGTTGACTGCTGTGAGTGGGTTGGTGTTGGATGCGACACCAAAACAGGTCGAGTCAACGAGCTCATGCTTGACTATTTTAGAGTTGGAGATTCTGTGGATAATTGGTACTTCAATGCCTCTGTGTTTCTTCCATTTCAAGAACTCCGAAAGCTTAGTTTACGAGAGAACAATATTATTTGCTGCTCAGAGAATGAAGGTTCTTAATTATATCAACTTTCTTATCAAATCACACATGATTTTGCTGTATGTTTTAATATTGCTAATTAATCTTTTTTGATTAAGTGGAAAACATGTGAATTTTGTAGGTTTTGAAGAATTGCAGAAACTGAGCAAATTAGAGTTCCTGGAATTAAGTTACAATGACTTGAACATTAGCATCTTACCTTTGCTCCGTGGACTTCAATCTCTCAAAATTTTAAACATCGTTTATACTGAACAAAACGGGTCAATCAACATGGAAGGTTGGTGGTTGTTTTCTTTGATGACATAATTCACTAAAAGAAGTTAATGTTCCTTAGACTTGGTTTTTAGTTCGTATTAGCATCTAACCAAATTTTCTTTTGTTTTATTTTTCTGGTTGCTCACAAGATTTGGTTGCCTTATCCAATTTGGAGGAGCTAGACATTAGCCTGAATAACGTCGATAAGTTTGTTGCGTCTAAAGGTATACTGAATCTTGTATATCGTAACAACATAACATGAAAAGATTAAGATACTTACGACAAAGAGACATCCTCTTTATGTGTGTGAGTATATATATATATATATTAGAATATCGGCTATGTAAGATGGTTAAATTGATAAGATTAGCAGATGATTACTTATGAAGAAGACAAATCTCAAGAGCAAGGGAAGAAGAGTCATATTTCTACTTATCATTTCAATTTACTTATGATTATCAGTAAATTCCTTTTTTGTAGATATTGAAGGTCTAAGTAATATAAGCGTACTTTGGATCGGCAGTTTTGGAAGCAAGTTTCAGCTACAATCATTAAGGGCATTCCCAAATCTTAAGTCGCTTCATCTACTCGCGAGTAATTTTACACCAGAACCATTGTCACAAGGTAAGTACAGAAAGTATCTTTAAAATAATTAAAGTCTTAAAGTTGTAATTATCTTTTTTATTGTACTTATTAAAGTATATATTTATTTTAAAATTATATAAAAATTTTCTTTATGATAAAACCATTCTCTTTATCTACAAATTTATATCTAAGAATTTTTTTCCTGTGTTATGCAGACTTATCTAATTTCAAGAATTTAAAAGCATTAGATTTGATACTCGGTGTGTTGGGAAATATCAATAGTTTCTTAGAGTCCATTGCAAATATGACCTCACTTGAGACTTTATCAATGGACTCTTGTAAACTCACTGGCAGCATTCATGGTACCAAAGGTGAGTTAGTCTTAATAGCATAATTTGAACTATCTCTTCAATATCTATCTTCCTAATCTTCTTCTTTATATTATATATTTAGGTTTATGCGAGTTGAAAAATCTTCAGAATCTCAATCTTTATAACAATAGTTTGAGTGGTGCCTTACCTCAATGTTTGGTGAACTTAACACTTCTTCAAGAATTGGATCTCTCACACAATTACTTCAGTGGAAACGTTCTCCAGGCTCCATTGATAGGTCTCACATCTATCTCTTCCCTATCACTGTCTTATAATCAGTTTAAGTTTCCAAGTTCACTCTCTCCATTTCTCAACCACTCCAAACTCAAGATTTTTGAAGGTGATGAGAATGAAATCTTTGCAGAAACAAGGATGGTCAATCATAGTTTGACACCTAAGTTTCAACTAGAGAGGCTTTCTTTACAATCTACTTTTAGAGGAGGATCATTTCCTGAGTTTCTGTACTATCAACATGATTTGCAATATCTTGACATTTCTGGCATTCCAATGATAGGATCGGGCTTTCCAAGTTGGTTATTAGAAAACAATACAAAATTGGAAAGGCTTCGTCTCTCAAATTGTTCTCTTTCGGGATCTATAGTTTTGCCAGCACATACCCCTACTGCGACTTTAAGGAGATTGGATATCTCCACCAATCAACTTTATGGTCGCATTCCAATTAACATCGGTACAAATTTTCCAATGTTAGAGTGGTTAATCCTATCAGAAAATGGGTTTACTGGAAGTATTCCAAATAGCTTGTCTAATTGCTCTTTCTTGGTGGCAATGATCATGCGTGATAATCAACTATTTGGCGAAATTCCAAAGTGGATTGGAATAAAGGATTCCCTTTTAATACTAGATCTTTCGAAGAACAAGTTTTCTGGAAGCTTATCTGCAATGTTGGGAGCTCCACGGTTGCAAATCATTCAATTGTCCGAAAATAAATTCGAAGGACCTTTTCCTCATTCAATTTCTAACCTCCATAATTTGGTATCTCTAGATCTCGGTCATAATTATTTAACGGGTATCATTCCTAAATGGGTTGGCAAATTATTTAAATTGAAATTTCTTCTATTAAATAGTAATAATTTTATAGGAGAGATTCCAATTGATTTGTGGATGATGACCGATTCATTAAATTTGGTGGATCTTTCGCATAATGAACTCTCTTCATTCTCTACTAATTATTCATACAGTTATAAAAAAGATAAAAAATATTTAAAAGGTTTTCTTAATTCAAGAGCGAAAGAAGTTCTTGAGTTTGTAACAAAGGGAAAAAGTTTTGAATATAATATAGATAAAATATGGTTTACGGGATTCATTGGATTGGATTTCTCTTGCAATAACTTGACTGGTCCGATTCCTTTTGAATTTGGAAACATTCAAAACATCAAACTTTTGAACTTATCTCATAACAATTCAACAGGATCTATTCCCTTATCATTTTCAAATATGACAGAAATTGAAACTCTAGATCTTTCTTTCAACAACTTGAATGGGTCAATTCCTTTTCTTCTTACAGAACTAAATTTCTTAGAAGTTTTTAATGTGTCTTACAATAATCTTTCTGGTGAAACACCCACCAGAGTTGCTCAATTTGCAACTTTCGATGAGACAAGCTATTTAGGAAATCCTTTTCTTTGTGGGTTGCCACTTCCTAAGAGTTGCGGAAATGAGGATTCAATGACTAAAGAGAGTTCAGATGATGATCAAGTTGACGATGGTGTTATTGATATGGAGGATTTCCACATCAGTTTTTATGTGACTTTTGTTATTATCTTAGCGGGCATAGCTGGAGCTTTGTGTATGAGTCCATACTGGAGAAAAGCGTGGTTCCACTTTATCGAGATGGTCATCGATAGTTGTTACTACTTTGTTTTGGATTGTCATTCTTACCTATCAAGATTATGGGCGAGATAACTTGTATGCTTGTACTCTGATATGATATTTCAATGTTACCTCAGTAGTTGCTACTAATTAATTGATGTGTTGCTCTATATCTCTTTCACAACCCAAAAAAAAATGAGTATATCGAAGTTGAGATGTTGCACACTCTGTTTTCTTGCCCAAGGTTATAACAAGTTAACTAATCCTAAAGATATAAGAAGTAAGAACTATTGTTGGTAATGATGTGAGATGAAAGTCCTTCATGTGTTTATGGGAAACCATTCTAATGACCTTTATGCTCTGCTCCTAGAACCTGGAGTTGTGCTACCATTACTTAAAAACCCACCTGATATCTAAAACTTCATACCCAAACAAGTGATCTTCAAATAAAATTAACACAGAAAAGGTAGAGCAAAATTAATAAAGGTTACTTTTTGAGGAAATCAAATCTTCTATGAGAATGTTATTGTACGGGTCCCTGAAAACAAAGTAACTTTTGACAATCTAAAGAAACAAAACATGGAGAAGAAACAATGAAGAATGACTCGATTAGTGTACGTCAAAATCTCCCAAAAAAAGGTACATTTCAATTCTCGAAACATCAATGAAACAATCCCACATAAGCTAAGCTAGGCCATCCCCATTTCCATCCTCTCGTGAACTTACTTCAAGCACTTTGCGAGTAGAGCATGACAGACCTTACATTTGCCTACCAGCAACATCAGCAACAAAAGGCAGGCATTGAGTCTTACCCGTAACACAACTCACCAACCCGTATATAAAGCAGAAGCAACTAAACACGAACATCGCATTATAACCCCAAACCATCAACTTGAACCTAAACCCACTTCGACTTGGGTTAAAGATTCGACCCAAAAGCAAAGGCATAACTAAGAGAACATCCAAGGTCACGGATTGCATCGAATTGAACCTCAAGTACCGGCTGAAACTAGGGTTTTTCAAAACCCCCAAATAAAGACCAAAAAAGGCAACAAAACTAGCATAGGGAACGGATCGGTAGAGACTTAATAGAGGTTCAAAAAGGAGAACTAGAGATGGGTATTCGGTGAAAAGGAAACGGCCATACTGTAGAGCTGTCAAAATTGACAAGATCAAGCAAGTGCGCAGTTAAATATGATTGAAAGAATAATAATAAACAAATTGACACATTTTTACGTGAAAAATCTCTAAATAAATTAGGGTAAAAACTACAGACAAGATGAAGAAATTTCACTATAAAAAAATTTAACAGTTACAACCTGTTTCTAATCTTACAACGAGAAACACTAACTCTCTTAAGAAATAGGAGAAACATTTTCTAAATTTTGGGGATTAAAAATGAAGAAGCTAACAATTTTTTGGAATGCGTATAAAACCATCTGGGAAGGCTAATTTATAAGCCTCCCCAAACATGTTCCTTGGAGAGATTGTCCACAGTTGGGCTTCCTTCAACTTGCAAGTGGATAGGTCGACAGCAATAATCTCTCACTTAAAGATTTGATTGAAAGTCAATCGGATCTTCACACCATTATTTCTTCTTTGCTATTTTTATGTTGCTCATGTCCCATCAAGTCACAAGAGGATCGACACAAAATAAATTTGTCAATATTAATTATCTTTGTCATGAAATCTGCTAAGTTATCTTTGGTATAAATCTTCTACATATCTACAACTCCTTCAACTTTTTCACGAATGAAGTGATATTGTACTCGTATGTGTTTGGTCTTTGAATGAAATGATGGATTCCTTGCAATATGAAAGACACTATGACTGTCACAAAATAAAGAAATCTTCTTTTACTTGTGCCCGAGCTCCTCTAATAGCATTTTCAACTATAATGCTTCTTTACTTATGTAGTTGCTACATATTTTGCTTCTAGTGTCGACGTAGTAATAATTGATTGCAGTTTTGAAATTTAGCTTACTGTTCCGCCAGTAAGTTTAAACATATAACCTGTAGTAGATTTGCTTTTGTCAATATCGCTTGCATAATCTGAATCAACATATCCACTGACAATAAAGTATGATCCTCTATAACATAATGCAATATCTGAGGTTCCTTTAATGTATCTTAGGATCCTCTTTACAAAATTTCAATGCTCACTACCAAGATTCGCCAAGTATTGAGTAACCACTTCCACTGCATGTGCAATATCTGGTCTAGTACAAATCTCAACAAACATTAAACTTCTCACTGTTAATGTATACGGTACTCGAGACATCTCAGTCCTCTCAGACTACTAGGACTTATGCTGGAAGATAACTTGAAGTTAATCAGAAGTTAGGTAAAAATTGGCTTACAATCTTGCATATTGAAGCGTCGTTAGACCTTCTTCAGATAATTCTTTTGAGAAAGCCAAATCTTCTTGTTTCTTTTGTGTCAGTAAATATGCATCCATAAATTCTTATTTGTTGGTCCCAAGTCCTTCATATCAAATTCCTTAGCCAATTGTGCATTTAAGTCTTTGAGATGATCTTTGTTAAAGCCTGCGACCAACATGTCATATACATACAATAGTAAGATAATGAAATCACGTTCACCAAAGCTCTTGAAATATACACAAGGGTCTGCATTGAGTCTTTTGTATCCAAGGCTCATGATAAAGGAATCAAATCTCTTGTACCGACTTCTTGATGCCTGTTTTAGACCATACAGAGATTTGTTCAACCTGTTACTGTTTAAGATGTAAATCAAATGTAACACACATTGCCAAGACTACTTGGATTGTAGTGAGTCAAACCATAGGGGAAAATATTTTATTGAAATCAATCCCTTCCTTCTAAGCATATCCTTTCACCACTGATCTTACATGATGCCGCTCCACCTGATCATCGCCATTTCGCTTGATCTTATAGACCTATTTGTTGCCAACGACCTTCCTTCCTTGTGAAAATGGCACAAGTTCCTAAGTCCTATTCTTATGAAGAATTTCAATTTCTTCTTGCGTTATTGTCATCCATTGAGATGCATCTGAACTGTTCATTACCTCCTAGAGAGTTGATGGCTTCTCATCCTTAATTAAAAGACAGTATGCAACATTACCCTTAATAATATAGTCTGAATGCCAATATGGTATATAGTCACCTTTATGGGCAATTTGATGGACAAGTCTCTGGAGCTTCAAACTCTATTGGTTTTTGTACCTTGTGCTCTGGTGCTACTTCAGAAGAATCCATCTGGGATTCCTTTTCCACCTGAACAACGGTATTCTCTAAATCTTCCTTTGATGTGCTATCATCTTCTCCTTTTTTTGTAGCTTATCTACAAATATTACATTCCTGCTGACGATAACCTTATGAGCAGTAGGATTCTATAAGCGATACCCCTTCACTTCATCAACGTACCCAAGAATAAGCATTTCTTGGATTTTGGATTCAACTTCATAGTTTCTTGGGAATTTTACATCATGTACACAGGACTTCCGAATAAATGGAAGTTTGAATAATCAACTGGCTTATCAGTCCACATCTCCATTGGTGTCTTCAACTCAATTGCAATTGATGGGGCTCGATTACCATATAACAAGAGGTACTTGCCAATATAGCTTTGGTTCTCATTAACAGAGTTCTGTTCATCTACTCTGCCACTTCATTCTGTTGAGGAGTGTATGTTCATTGTGAAATGTCTTTTGATGCCTTCTTGTTTGCAGAATTGATCAAATTCATTGTTAGTGTATCCTCCTAGATTATCTATCCTCAAACACTTAATTTTCTTTCCAGATTCAAGTTCTACCGATGCTTTGTAAACTTTGAAGACTGGAAATACATTTGCCTTCCTCTTGATTGGATACACCTAACATCTTTTTGTAAACTTTGAAGACTGGAAACACATCTGCCATCCTCTTGATTGGATACACCTAACATCTCTTGGAATAATCATCAACGAAGGACACAAAGTTCTTTACTCCTCCTAAGGACATAATTGGTGCTTGCTGTACATCAGAGTGAACCAATTCTAAAACTGATTTGCTTCTAGAATTTGATGTGTTGAACTTCAACTGATGCTGCTTACTTATAACACAATGCTCACAGAAAGGAAGTGATACTTTTGTAAGTCCAGGAAGTAGCTTATGATCTACAAGGATTTTCATTCCTTGTTCAGACATAAGCCCAAGTTTCAGATGCCACATCGTTACTGATCTTTCACTTGCATTAGTTGATACAACTAATGCTTTCGCTTCTTGCAAAGTCTCTCCCTTTATCATGTATAAATTTGCAGCTATACTTTCTCCCTTCATAAGTACAAGTGCTTCTTTTATTATTTTAATGATCCCATTCTTACCAATGATCTTGCACCAAGATCATCTAGTTGTCTTACAGACAATATGTTCTTCTTTAGGCCCTCCACAATGTCACCTATCTTAAATAATATGAAATGTACCATAATACATTTTAAGTTTGATATTTCCAATGCCCGTTACCTTTAAGGCTTAATCATTTCAACTGTACATAGATCTTTCAGAGATAGGTTCATAATGATGGAACCATTCTCTTCAAGGGGTCATGTGGAATATAGCTCCTGAGTCAAGAAGCCATACTTCAGCAAATCTTTTTGAGCCTTCATTAGTTGCTGCTGCTTCACAACATAGAGCATCTCCATCATTGGAATAACTTGCCATAATTCCTTAAGGATTGAAATTTTTCTTTAAATTCCAACAGTCTTTCTTCAGGTGACCTTTCTTGCCACAATTGTAGCAATTTAAATTCTTATTACTTCTTGATTTTGATCTACCATTATTTTGGTTTGCAGTTTGACCTTATTTTGTTGATCTCCTTTACATCACTGTCAAGGCCTCCATATGTTGTGAACTTGCCTGCCTGTCTTCCTTGTTTTTGCATCGATTTTCCTCTTCTAGGACAACAGCTGCAACATCATCGAAGAGTATAACATCCGCAAGGATATTATTTATTAAGTTGATGATGAGTTGATCATACAAATCAGGTAAACATTGAAGTAAAAGATCAGCATGTTCGTTTGACTCTATTTTACAACCGAACGAAGTGGGTTGAGAGGATAAAGTATTCAAGGTATTGACATGCTTTGTCACCAAAGTAGCTTTCACCATACAAAGAGTATAAAGTTTTCTCTTGAGGAAAACTTTGTTGTGCAGTGATTTTGCCTCGTACAATTATGTGAGATAATCCGAAATCTCTTTTGTCATCTTCTTCTCTTCTATGCTTAACAACACCTCATTTGATGAAGATTTGCAATAGCATTCCCATCCATCTCATTCCATTTATTATCATCTGTGAATGTTGTCGTTCTTTTGCTAATGGCCGCTAAATAGTTATATTTTCTCAAGATAGCCTTCATCTTCAACTTTCACAATAAAAAATTACTCTCATTAAACTTCTCAATCTCAAATTTTGCCGTCATTGCTTCTATCACGAACAAAATATTGCTCCCACTATTTCACGTGAATATAGATTGCGTCAAAAAAAGATCGTCGTAATTTTATCAATACAGCTCTGATACCACTTGTGAAAAATTGTCCAAATTAGAGCAAGTTCATAGCTAAATAGGATTGAAAGAATAATAATGAAAAATTGACACACAAATTTTACATAGAAAACTCTCAAATAAATTAGGATAAGAATCAATGATAAAAAAAAATTCACTATGAAAAATTTAAGAGTTACAACCTCTCTCTAATCTTATAATGAAAAATACTAGTGTTAGAGATGGGCCCCTCTCACATGGAGGGACTCCATCATTCCAACATTACGGCACCGAAATCGGTGCCGCAATTGCAATTGTTGAAAATAAGCAAAAAGATAGCTACAAGGCAGCTGTCTTACACAGTGGAGTGCCTATATAAGGCACTTCCTACTTCAGAGAGAAACACAGGAAACAGAGAGAGAAAAATCAGAGCAAATCAAATGTTCTGAAGTTAGGAAATATATTCCTAAAGGGTTGGTGAGTAACAAAATAGTGAGGTTAGTATTTGTTAGGTTGGGAAACGCCTTGTGAGCCACTATTTTGGTTTTATCTCTATATACCTACTGTTTGTAATAGTGGAAGAAATATTCTGAGTTTTGTCCGTGGACGTAGCCCAAAGTTAAGGGTGAACCACGTTAAATATTCTGTATCCATTTTGCTCATTTTATTTTTCCTTTTCACAAAATACACCCGCTGCGCCCAACAAGTGGTATCAGAGCTGTGTTTTCACTGAAGGTATTTTTTGAAAAGAAGCACGTCACCGGGAAGACAAAATTACAACGAATTTTTTGACATGATCCGTTCAAAAAGTTGACGTAAAATGGCAAAGGTGATGAATAGTACTCTAAAGTTGTTTTAATTAATTTACAAGGTGACGACACTGTGTAGCAATAGTAACTGAATCCCGCGGCACGGTACTATTCACAAGTTACTATTTACCGAATCCCGCAGCACTATTCTAGTGGGTTCAACGACATTGTTCTGGTCCTACAGTACTATTCCAGTGGAGTCTGACGACACTATTCCGATCTAGTGGTGAAAATTTAGAAGATATCTTTTTGCCAAATTTTGACATCCTGGTTTCATTTTTGAGGTCAATTATCTCAAATTTGGCTTAATTTTGCAAATGAAAGTGAAGACGAGTAAAATGATCAATCTAAACGGTATCAATTACCATATATGGCAAACCAAGATGAAGGACCTCTTGATGATTACAAAGATGCATTTGCCCGTATTTTCGACAACTAAACCGGAGGAGATGTTCAATGAAGATTGGGAGTTTGAGCATGAACGAGAGTGTGGTTATATTTGACAGTTTGTCGATGATAATGTGTACAATCACATTCGTAACGAGACTTATGCAAGAACGTTGTGGAATAAGCTGGAGCAGCTGTATGCTTCAAAGACCGACAACAACAAATTATTTTATCTAACAAAATTGATGCAGGTAAAATACCTGGAGGGTACTTCTGTAGCTGATCATTTAAACAATATGGAAGGGATGGTTGATCAGTTGTCAAAGATGTGTATAAAGTTTGACGACGAGGTGATTGCTCTAATGATGCTAGCTTCATTACCAGAGTATTGGGAGACTTTGAAGGTGTCTTTAACAAATACTACACCAAATGGCATATTAAATATGGAGTCTGTTAAAAGCAGTATACTAAATGAAGAGATGAGACGTAAATCACAACATGCAGCCTCTTCATCACATTCAGAGGTTTTGCTTACAGAAAATAGAGGAAGGAGTCAATCCAGAGGTCCAAAGTCCAGAGACAAGAGCAGAGGAAAGTCAAACAGATATGCAAATGTGAAATGCCATTACTGCAAGAAGAAAGGCCACATCATGAAATTTTGCCGAAAGTTGAAGAAGGAAAAAGGCAAAGATGTGAAGAAAGAAGAAAGCAGTGATGATGAACAAGGTAACATTGTTGATGTATTTAACCTTATTATTGATACAAAGATAGTCAGCCTGGTGTCACAAGAAATAAGTTGGATAGTTGACAGTGGAGCTACTATTCATGTTACATCTCACAGACAATTTTTCTCATCATACACACCTGGGAATTATGGCGTTGTTAAGATGGCAAATGGAAATTTGTTAAATGTTCTTAGCAAAGGAGATGTTTCTTTAGAGACAACGAATGGTTCAAGACTGTTGCTGAAAGATGTCAGGTACATTCCTGATATGCGTCTGAACTTGATTTCTGTAAACAGGCTAGATGATGAAGGTTTCCGAAATACTTTTGGAAACGAAAAATGGAAGTTTACTAAGGGCTCCTTCGTAGTGACCAGAGGTCAGAAGCACTCAAGGCTGTATATGATGTAGGCAAAGCTCTCCAATGATGTTGTCAATATAGTGGAGAATGATAATACAGTTGATTTGTGGCATAAAAGACTAGGCCACATTGGTGAGAAAGGGATGACTCAGCTTGTAAAAAGGAATATGCTATCTGGTCTAAATCAGATACATCAGAAGAAATGTGCAGATTGTCTAGCAGGGAAACAAAACAGGGTTTCTTTCCAAAGTTCTCCTCCATCCAGAATGAAAAATGTTCTAGATCTTATTCACTCAGATTTATGCAGACCATTGCCAAAGTCACTTGGTAACGCACAATACTTTGTGACTTTTATTGATGATCATTCCAGGAAAACGTGGGCCTATACTCTGAAGACTAAAGATCAAGTGCTAGAGGTGTTCAAACAATTTCACGCCTCAGTTGAGAGACAAACTGGGAAGAAGCTAAAGTGCATTCGGACAGAAAATGGCAGAGAGTACATCAGATTATTTGATGCTTACTATAAAGAGCATGGTATTCGACATCAAATGACACCACCAAAAACACCGCAATTGAATGGCGTAGCTGAGAGGATGAATAGGACTGTGATGGAAAGAGTCAGATGTCTACTTTCACATTCAAAGTTGCCTAAGGCATTCTGGGGTGAAGCTTTACTTGCAGTTGTTTATGCATTAAATCGTTCACCATGTGTTCCTCTCCAATATGAAGTTCCAGAAAAGGTGTGGTCAGGAAAGGATGTTTCCTATGATCATTTGCGGGTCTTTGGTTGCAAGGCCTTTGTCCATATTCCTAAAGATGAAAGGAAAAAGCTTGATGTCAAGACACGACAATGTGTATTCATTGGTTATGGTCAAGATCAATTTGGCTATAGGTTTTATGATCTGGTACAGAAAAGACTTATCAGGAGTCGTGATGATATATTTGTTGAAGATCAAACTATTGAAGATGTCAACAAGGTGGAGAAGGAAGTTCCAAGCTCTAATGATGACTCAATAAGCTTTCGATTGAGTCCTCTAACAGTGGTGCTTAGACAAGTTGGAGATGAAGTGCATAATGATTAGCTAGAAGCTGATAATACAAATGCCCCCAATGAAGTTGAACCAAAGGATGATGATGGTGTTCATATTCAACCACTAGCACCTGAAGATTCTCCAGTCCCATTGCGAAGATCTAGTAGAAATAGACAACCATTTACTAGATATCCAGTTAATCAATATGTAATGTTGACTGATGGGGGAGAACCAGAAAGCTTTGATGAAGCCATGAATGATGAACACAAGAAGAAATGGAAAGAAGCCATACAAGATGAGATGAAATCCTTGCATGAGAATAAAACATTCGAGTTGGTGAAGTTGCCAGAAGGCAAAAGAGCGTTGAAGAATAAATGGGTTTTCAGGATTAAGCATGAAGAACACAACGACGATCCTTGATTCAAAGTAAGATTAGTGGTCAAAGGATTCAACCAAAAGAAAGGTATTGACTTTGACGAGATATTTTCACCACTGGTGAAAATGACATCTATACGTATAGTGCTAGGGCTCGCCGCAAGTTTTAATCTAAAGGTTGAACAAATGGATGTCAAAACCACCTTCCTATATGGGGATTTGGAAGAAGAGATATATATGGAGCAGCCATAGGGTTTCGAGAAAAAGGGGAAAGAAGACTATGTTTGTAGACTAAAGAAGAGTCTATATGGTCTAAAACAGGCACCA
>JANQBM010000220.1:33623033-33640811 GCA_025594535.1 Erythroxylum domingense
CCTTTCCCACCAAAGGATTTTGTTAACCTAGTTGTCCTTGAAGAACAAGAGGTAAATCAAATTGGTTGAGGATACAAAAACAAGGAGAAGATAGATTGCTAAAGGAAAAGATTCAAAAGCAAAGGGTTTGGATACAAGAAGAAGGAAAGGATAGCGCAGTGAGGATTTAAAGCTGTAGCAAAGGAGTCGGTAATACTCTTGATATTGTTTATGTTTTTTCTTATCCTTACACCATATCATGTATGGCTTGGCATGATGATTTGGATTTGTTGCTTCCGCTGGAAAAATGATTTCTTAAAAGTTTTGAAAACTACCATTTCTCCAAATATAACATGTTTTCTTTTTCCGATCCAACAGTGTAGTCACTACAAAAGGCAAATCAGTGGATAAGGCAAAGGTTGAACTTATTGCAATCTTCCTTACCCTAATAACGACCGAGCAATTCGAAGTTTTCTTAGATATGCAGGTTTTTATAGACTGTTCATCAAAGATTTTTCAAAGATTTCACAACCCTTTCTAGATTGTTCTAAAAAGATATCAAATTCAAATTTAATGCAGCTCACAAACAAGCCTTTGATAAGTTAAAGGCACTGCTCACCTCAGTGCCAATCATTCAAGCCCCCAATTGGGACTACCATTTGAAATTATGTGTGATGCCAGTAATTACACTGTGGGATCTATTCTAAGATAGAGGATTGATAAGAAGAGTCATGTCATCTACTATGCCTTAAGGACTTTGAATCCAGCACATACTAATTGCATAACAACAGAGAAGGTGCTTTTGGCAATTGTGTTTGCTTTAGATAAATTTTAATCTTATCTTTTGGGCTTTAAATCTATTGTTTATTCTGCTCATGCAACTCTATGCTACCCACTTGCCAAAAAGGAATCTAAGCATAGACTGATACGATGGGTATTGCTACTATAGGAATTTGAATTGGAGATTAAGTAAAGAAAAGGAATGGACAATCATGTAGTAGATCATTTAAGCATAATCGCAAAGGAAGAAGACTCCAAGATAATTTTCGAATTGTTTGCAGACATGCAGCTTCTACTAGTCCAGAGTAAGGAACCTTGGTTTGCTGATTTAGTGAATTTTATAGCTGTTTGTGCTTTTCCTTCCCAATTCACTAAAGCACAGAAAGATAAACTTAGGAGTGACTCACGATTTTACTTATGGGATGAGCCTTACTTGTGGAAGATAGGGTCTGATTATATTATTCAAAGGTGTGTAACAAAGAAGGAAACCCATCCCATTCTTACACATTGTCACAGTTTTGCATGTGGTGGTCATTTTGGACCAAAACGAACCACAAGAAAAGTTTTAAACAGTGTTTTTTACTAGTCATCACTATTTAAAGATTCTTACAATTTTTGTAAAAGTTGTGCTAAGTGTCAAATACTAGTAATCTCAGCAAACGGAATGAAATGCCTCAAGTTCCTATGTTATTTTGTGAAAAATTTGACATATGGGATATAGATTTCATGAGTCCTTTTCCTAGTTCTTTTGGGAATGTTTACATTTTATCTACAATCGATTATGTTTCGAAATGGGTAGAGCCACTAGGGCTAATGATTTTAAGGTTGTTCTAGGTTTTTTGAAATCTAATATTTTTAGCAGGTTTGGAATTCTAAGAGTTATTATCAGTGATCCAGGAACGCATTTCTATATTCGAATAGTTAAGGCCCTACAACGTAAATACGATGTCTACCACAAAATAGCAACTGCCTATCATCCACAAACAAACGGTCAAACTGAGGTTTCCAACAGAGAAGTCAAAAGGATTTTGGAGAAGACTGTTAACCCTAGACGAAAGGACTAGAGTATGAGTCTAGATGACGCCTTATGGGTGTACCGGACAATACAAGACATCGATTGGGATGTCCCCGTACATGTTGATATTTGGGAAACTCTGTCATTTACTAGTTGAAATTGTGCATAGAGCATTTTGGGCAGTGCAACAATGCAACTTGAACTTTAATGAGGCTGGGGTGGAACGGGAGCTCCAACTATAAGAATTATAGGAAATCAGGTTGGACACCTAGGACAATGCCAAGATTTACAAAAAACGCACCAAGTTCATTCATGACAAAAAACTCCAACAAAAATCATTCATAGAAGGTCAAAAGGTCTTACTTTTCTAATCTAAGCTAAAGCTCTTGCCAGGTAAACATCACTCTCGTTGGATTGGGTCATTTTTGGTGAGAAAGGTTTTCCAAACAGACGCATTAAAATTCAAGGAATAGATTTTGGTTCTATTTTTAAAGTTAATGGTCACAGACTTAAACCTTTCTTAGAGGATATGATACCTACCCTAACAGCAGAGGAAGTTCAACTGACCAATCTTATCTACCATAGCGACTAAGGAAAAAAAAGTCTAGCCAAAGACACTAAAGAAAGGCGCTACTGGGAGGCAACCCATTATTTTATTTTCTGTCTTTTAATTTTGTTTTATTTTTGGTACCTCGGTTTCATTCTAACTTTATTGTTTTTTTTTTTAAGTTTTCAATTTAAACATTCTAGTTCTTAGTTTTAGTTTATTTTACTTAATTTACGATTCTACCCCCTACATCTAGTTAAGCATGCAAATTTCCCATTTACTAATCATATCTAAGTATCTTATTCTAGGGCAAAGAACACATGCATCATTGAAGGCGTGCCCTATACACTAAGGTGCAACAGAAAAGTAAATGTGGGAATTTAAAGAGAGGGTTCTGTGACGTACCTCAGTAGGTACCGATTGGCGATTCTTGACATTACACCCTAATTCTATTATTTTAAGGGTGGAGGTAGAGTTTAGCATTATTTCTTTTTAATTACTGTTAATTAAAAAAACAAAAATCTAAATTTTTCTTTTTAATTACTGTTACTAATTATAAAAAAGTCAAACATCCGAAATTTTTTGCTAGATTCCATCCAATTTTAACTTCTCAATTTATTTTATAAACACTTTTTATGCTATATTTGAAATTTAATAGTCAATGGTAGTTTTAAATGTTAGAGAATAATTATATGAAAATGTGATTGATTTTGTCATTAGTCTATAACATACTCAATTATGCAGTTACACGTCAACATTATTATGAGGATTAAATTTAGTTTCTAGTACATATTGTTAGTACTTTAAAATTGTGGGTTATTTAGATTTCCACCATTTAATGCTAAAAAATTGTATGAATGTCATATTTATCGGAGGTAAGTTCGAGCCTTATGAAAAAAATGATAGGGTCTGCATTTATTTTTTATTCCCTAGAGATATGCTAGCCTCTCCAGCTCGAGTGAGCATCTCCTTTGGGACACTTGTGTCTGATGCCCTAAAATCAACTGGTTTGGCAGTCATCAAGCTAAAGCTCATTACAAGGGTTAGTTAGAAAGCTTCCTTAATGTTTTGAAAAAATACTCAATCTGTTATTTGAAAAAAAGAAAAAAAAGAAAAAAAAGCAGTTCAAAATAAGAACGTGAAGATGGTGATTCGTTAAATAGTTTACAATTGAGGAGTTTACTTTTAATATGTGTATGGAGCTAGTTTAGTACTTATGATAATGTTGAGATTCACTTTACACGAGTATGATTATGAATGAAATATAAAGACTAGAAAAATTTTAGAAGCGTAACTTTGCTCTTTCATTTAACCTTGCTAATGATATGATAATTTTATTTTGTAATTAAGTGTTTAAGCGAAATTTTATATGAAGGAAGATTAGATGGAATCTAATAAAAAATGATGTTGATTTTTTTACTTAAGGAGAAGTAAAATGCTAAGTGTGGGGTGGAGGTATTTGATGAGTGCGTAATTGTACATTGTTTCCATATACTTTATAAGCAAATATTATCATTTGGAATATGTTACTACATCTATTTGGAATGATTTTGTAGATTTGTTGCTGATAAGAAGATATAGATAAAAAGCTAGAGTTGCAACTTAAATTGGCATAGATTAAGAGTAGGGACTTAAGTGGAAAAAGGATGAAAGTTTGAGGCTGAGTTGTTGTTGGCCCCACATGAATGAAAAATTGGTCCATATGGCCATGTGGGCTCATGTTGGAATAAAAGCAAAAGAGAAAAGACAAACCCTAGCCTACCTACACAACTATACATTTATACACACGTGCAAAGAAAAGGGGAGGTCGGCAGAGGTTTTGTATGAAGACAAGGCAGCTTTTTGGTTATTGGAGTTTTTAATTCTCTTCTCTTAGGAATGCAATTTGATTCTCCGTCTGATTGATTTTATTTATTTACCATTTTTTTATAAATTTCTTTTCTAGTTTTTAGAATCATGATTTAGTAGTTTTCTTTGATTCAGTTCTAGGGAAGACACCGTGATTAAAAAATTATGTTGTGAGTTGTGATTTATTGTTTTTATACTCCAATAATTCCAATACCAATCCTTTTTGATTTCTTAGTCAATTGTGTAATTGATCTCGCGTGTTGATTAAATTCTTAATTGTTATATATTTTCTAATGCTTGTGACGCATGTGTATTAAGTTTTAGATCAGAAACAAAGTCAATTTAATTGGAAAAGAATATCTTATTCTGGTTAATTGATTAAAGAAGGATAGGACAAGATTTAATCACTCAAGCATTTCTTGATTGGTTGCTTGGCATGACTTATTTCTAGTATTTTATGCTAGTGTCTCTTGATTAGATCGTGCTTTCCAAAATCTAATTAATTATTCACTAAGGAATTAATTATAAGCGTTTCTTGTAATTAATTCAATTCTGAAATATTCCATTTTTCTTCTAGCGTTAGGGAGAAGTGAGGTCATTATTGGATTAGGAGGGTAATGAATTTTTATATTTTAATGATCTGTAGAAATTAATGAATTACATGTCAACCTTAGAAATGAGCTTTCTATTACTGATAAATTAATTCCAGCTTGTTTACTTTAATTCTAAACTCAATTCCAATCACTAAAACCCCTTTTAAATTTCTGTTATTACTCACATAAGAAATATGCTACATAAGACTCATAGGAATTGACCTGGTGGTTTCCTACTACTACAAATTTAAATTTTTGATTGGGGTAACCATTCAAAATTATTTTTGGTAATTTCAACAGATTCATCAATCCTAAAGTGTCAAGCTGTGTGGGTTCATTGTTGCAAGGATCATCGTTATCAACTACATAAATACTATAAATCTTTTCCTTCGGATGAGGAGGCAATAAGACATGTTCTCGAGCAGATGACTCTAAAAATTTGGATCCAAATTTATGTTATTGGTCCTTTGCTGACATTAAGATTTGTATTCTTTCTCTTCACATTTGCTTCAATTAATCTTGTTTCACAATTTTATGACAATTTCTTTTCTTTATTTAGGAAAAGTGAGAAAAAGCCAACGTTAATAGAGGAAAAAATTGAAAACTCCTCACAACCAAAGCTCCAAATCATTTGTTGTTATGTGAAATGAATTTGTAAGTTCTTTGTTTAGAAGTTACAATTATATTAGTAAATTCAATAGTATTTATTGTGTTTCAATCCTTTTTTCTCATAAAACAAAGTCAGAAGGAACTACATGGAGAAGAGTGTGATAGGATCACACTTTACAAACTCAAACACTACAAGGAAGATGAAGGCTAAACTTCTGAAAAATCGCAAAATAATTATTTAAGTATATACTTATTTATTATTTAATTTTTATACATATTTATTTATGTAGTACTAACAATAATATTTTAAATTTTAGAATAAGATGTAAGAGTTGTTGCAAAGATCATTACCTGATGGAAATGAGCCAACATAGATGATATTTATAATAACATCCTTGGTACAAGATTAAGGTACATTAAAGGTTTTGGCTGTAATCTTAAGCTAATTGGTTCAGAGGACAACCGGTCACTTAAAGCTCAGTTACAACGTAATTAGAAAAAGTTAAAATCATACTGAATGAAAGTTGGCAAAGCTTGAAAAGATGGTCAAACAAATATTTGACCCAAATTATGAAAGTAGTAGTGACGATGAGCACAAGTCTTGTTCTGCACATAACTTTTTTGTTAACATTTAATATCATTTTGTTTTTTATATACAATTTTTTCTAATTTTTAATTATTTTAATTATATATTTTTAAATTAATTATAAATAAAAACTCTAAAAATTACAAAGAATAAGATGGATTAAAAATATTACCATTAATTATAATTAAATTAAAAAATTATTAGTAGGATTGTTTGGTTAAAAATTAAAAATTGTCACCAAGACTTTTTAACTACGTTCCTAAAATGTCGAAACCATCATGATAACTTTTAGTGATGTTCTGAAAATAGCCGCCAAATATCATTTGCTACGAAACTTAGAACGTTGCATAATATTATTACCTACACGTACGGTAATGTAGCTAATAACATTTAGTCACAAAAACAAATCAATCGTAAGTATCTTTGGCGATGATTTATCTTTTCTTCACCTATCACTTTTAGTGACGTATCTGAGATCAAAGTGAGATATGATTTGCAATAGTATTCAAAAAGTGTTTCCGATAATATTTTGATACTACAATTTTACGAAAAAATTTTGTCGTCACTAAAAAGTATTGGCGATGAATTTTTGGCTTTTAGTGATGAAAGTATTTATCCCTAAAAGCCCCTTCTGTTATGGTGGATATGGAAGAATATGAAGATAACGGAGTTCTTCAATATATCTTTTCTAATTAAATGCAATCTTTTATTGTGATGTAGTTAAAATCCTATCAGATAGGCTCCTATTTGAATGAGGGTGTCATTCAATTCATTAGTGTTATGTAATTTGATAAGGAAAGAGGTGATCTAGTTAGTTTAGTTCAACTAGGAAGGTTGATTTTCACCATATCTCTTGTGTGTTTATTGTTGCTTATGATTATTTAATTTTTTCATAGTATTCTTATTCACGTGTGAGAGTTAAGCACTATGGGAGTCATAAGGTGTTTGAGAATAACCAGTTAGTTAGTCAATGATCATGTAGAAACATCGAGTCTTACTTAACTGGACATAGGTTAGATTATCATGCAAATGAGTAGGCAAGACTTCGATACAAGTTTGAGGTCTAAGACGAAATATGGAATAAATAATAATAGAATGAAACAAACAACTAATTATATTCCCATGTTCAAGTCATTTATAACGGCATATATTGCATCAAAAAAGACTATTTTAGTATTGATGTAATATATAATTATAAAAATCCTATATAAGAAAAAAGGAATCACTAAAACTTTAACTATTTTTCAAGCATTAAAGGTCATATTGACTTAACTACATGATCATTAATTTTAGTATTAAAAATATAAATTTAATTATATGATTATAATTTTAATAGGTTTTTTATTGCCATCAAAATTAACATTATCTAAAATACCTTATTACTAGTAAATAATTTAAGATATATGAAGATAACTTAAATAATATTAACTATAACAATCATAAAAGCCACCATAATAATACTTACGTTAAATTTTCTAATTATAACAGATAAAAGTGTTTATAAATACAAGATATATATGTATTTCCTTAATAAATAATCCAATGAAAGTAAAAAGAAGAATAATATATTTAGGAATATGATAAGTGTAAGTTGCATCGTGTTTTAGGGCATAGTTTGATATTTGTTTAGCCATTAATTCAATCATTTAGTATGTGTTTAGAATAGAATTGTGTTAGTATGATAATTATTTATTTTTCAAGTGTTTTAAGGGTTAATACAAGTTTTTGAGCTTAAATATTATGTTTTAAAGGTGCCTTGATGTGTTTGCTATTATTTTAGGGTCATCATTGAAGAACGGAGGAGTTTCGGACACATTCGAGTCAAAATGACAACGACCATGATCGTTATAGAAGCCTAAGGAATGGCCCACGATCATGGCCTACGTCGGGTAGATGCACCGACACTCACAAACGTCAAGTTTTGAGGGATGTTTTGGACCTTTCGGACCTCGAAAAAATCCTAAGGTGACCTAAAACACAAGAGGAAATAAAAAGAACAAAAAAAGGCAGAGAAAAGAGATTTTTGCATCAGCCAGCATGACAAACCATAGAGATTGATCATCGAGAGATAAAGGAAGAGAAGAAGGAAGAGAGAAGAGAAGAAGAAGCTGACTCGAAGTACTTCCCAAATTAGGAGGTTTCCTCACATCACTACCTCCTGTCATCCATTTTAGATTGTATTTCCTATTCTTTTAGTTTTATTATTGTATAGAATTGGATTGAACAGTTGATGATAGGATCTAGAATGTCGAGGATGTTCTAAACTCACCTTCAGAATTTTATTATTGAGTTAATGAATTTTTGATTATTTATGTGTTTATTAGAAATTGTTGTGGTTTAATTTTGCTATTGCATAATTCGATAATAAATTGAGAGGGTGAATCGAATGAAAAATGATTAAATTGGACTAACGAGAGTCAGGTTATTTAATAGAAACTAGAATTAAATCAGATCAATAATTTATGCAGAGATCTCGTATAGGTTTCCAATAGTTTATTAGAAAACTTTAGAACTAATTAGGGTTTTGGATACGTTGTGAAATGAGAGAATGCAACCTCCATAATCTGATTAGTATTTATGATTTAGGGTTAATGGTTATAACTTGAGAGAGAGTAATCAACCCTAGGATAGTCTAGAACCAATAATCCAATAATTCATAATCAGTTAGGTTAGTATTAAGGATAGGTAAAATTCCCTTTCTCTCGATTGATGATTTCCTTCGGTTGATTCTCGGGTGTATTGCAAATTACTTAATAATTACTATTTTCATGTTTGATTCTTAATTGATTGATTGAATTAAATTCTCGTGTTTTGTTGCATCTTGAATTTTTGTTATTTGTTTCTGGCCTTAGATTTAGGGATTAAATTAGTTTCCTCCTCGTGGGATCCACACCTTTGGTATATGCTAACGAACTGTGCACTTATGCATTATCGAGGGTTAATGATTAAAACTTACACACAACCAAACCCTAATCAGAATTCAATTAATAACATATATGTAATGAATCAATAATAATAATAAATTTAGGAAAACAATCAATAACATATATATAAAGAATCAATAATGACAACGTTAACAAGAACAACATTAAAAATGAGTTGTTTGTGTTCTTGAGTAAACAGAGGTAAACATTTTTACAATAAAGAGATGTGATTGTTAATCTAAAAAGTCTTTCACGACTTAAAGCCTCTAGCAATGTAATGGTGTTAGTGTTAAGTGAAAAGCGTTTCATATGATAAAGCAAACTCACATAAGAGATAAAAGACAGGGGCTTTTTAAAGTTTAAAACAATAGGAGTCTATCAAACAATAGAAGCCAGTTAAATGACAGGAGCCCGTTAAACTATAGGAGCCTGTTAAATGATAAGAGCCTATAAAAACAATTTAAAATAGAAGACACCTGTTAAAACTGAAAGAAACCTATTGCAAGTTGAAAACAGAAGGAGCCTATTATAAAGTGAAGAAGCCTCTTGCTAAAATGAACACACTCACAATATAATGCGCAAATATAAAAGTTAAAGAGAGAGAGGAATGACACAGTTGATTTATACTGATTCAGCTTATAACTTAAGCCTACGTCTAGTCCCCAAGTATCCAATGTGACTGTTTTACTAAAATCCCAAGTTGTAATTTAACAAGCCTCTTCTAGCTCACAAGTATCTATTTTTCAAGGTTCTTTAACCTTCAAAACTATCAACAATTGAAGTTTGCTCGATATGAGCTTCAATGATTTCTCTTAAGAAAAATTTTCAATTTCTATAGCACAAGATATTTGATAATGATATCACTTTCAAGAGTATTGATGTTGTAGTCTGATCTGTTTTAACAAAAGTATTGGCTCGTCCTTAAATAGACATCTTCTTCAACTAGCTGTTGCTTCTCTAATATCATAAATTGAATTTGAATATTCAATACCATATTTGATAAAATATTCTAGTATCCAAATATTTATAAGTGTAAATTGCATCGTGTTTTAGGGCATAGTTTGATATACATTTAGCTATTAATTTGATCATTTAATATGTGTTAGGTTAGAATTGTGTTAGTTTGTTAATTATATATGTGTTAAGTGTTTTATGGGTTAATAAAAGATTTTGAGCTTAAATATTATATTTTTGAGGTACTTTGAAGTGTTTGCTAGTATTTCAGGTTCAATATTGAAGAATGGAGGAGTTTCGAAGGGAACTTGGGCTATAATACAAGCCTACGATCGTGGTAGTCAGGCCACGACCATGAAAAAAGCACTAAGATTGGCCATGCCATGATCGTGACAGAGAGCTTACTTAAGGGTCACGATCGTGGCCAGCATCGGGACAAGTGTGGGAATGCTTCCATACTAAAGTTTTGATAGACTTTTCGGTCTTTTCGGACCTTAAAAAAGACCCTAGGTTACCCTAAAAATAAAACCCTATAAGAAAAACATGTGATGAGAAGAAACGAGAGCCTTCATTTAGCCACTTTTGAAAACCCTAAAGAAAGAAAGAGGAGGAGAAAAAGAGGGGGAAGAGGATGAAGGAGGATAAAGAAGTAGTCTTGATGTGCTTCCCATATCAAGAGGGTTTTTGACGTTGCTGCCTTCCCAGATCATCCATTCTAAGTTTCTATTTCCTTTTCATTTCAATTTTATTCATGTATAAAGTTGGAATGGATTGTATGATGATAGATGGTATAATGATGATGATATTTTAACTCTCCGTCGGGATTTTATTTTGATTTAATGTTATTTGAGTTGATTTTGTGTTATTTGAAATAGGTATTGTGATTTGTTTCATTTCTTGCATAAGTCGGTAATAATCTTAGAGGGTAAACCCGATAAAAAACAGCTAGATTGAATTAATAAAAGTTAGGTGATTCAATAAAACTCGTAATTAATCATATTGGTAATATTATGCAGAGAGAGATCCCATATAAGATCCAATAGTTTATTGGAGTACTTTAGATCTAATTAGGGTTGTTAGTCTTTTATTAATTGAGAGAGTAATCAGCCCTAGGATCGTCTAAAATTGACACCCTATTAACACATAATCGGCTAGGTCAGCATTAATGATAGGTAAAATCACATTTATCTTAACTTGGTAAATGCTTTGGTTGATTTCCATTGTGCTTACTTATTACTCAATTATTAATTCCTTCATGTTTAACTTCTGATTTAATTTGTTGAATTCAATTCTCGTATTTACTTTTTATGGCATTGTTTTTTTTCAGTTTTATAGTTTTTTCTGACCTTAGATTTTAGGATTAGAATACTCTCCTTCATCGTGGGATCTACACTTTAATACTATGCTACGAACCATGTGCTTACTAAATATTGAGGGTTTATAAGATTAAAATTTACCCCGATTAAGTTTTTGACGTCGTTACCAGGGAGGTATAGAACTAGTTTAATCCTTGTAGTCTAAAGCGTTTCACTTTCTTTTATGATTATGATACCCAAACATAAGAAGGGGAAAAGAAGGTAGGAAGTTTGGGCAAAAAAAATTAAAAACACACTGATTTGGACATCATAAGGCAGCGATGAAGAATCTAGAAAATTAAATATCAAGAAGAGATAAAAAGAACAACCATAGAGGATATATATTATAGGGAGCAAAACACTGTTTTGGAATTTAATGAGCCCTAATTTAGTTAGGGAAATCATCATCCTTATATGATCACATACACTTCAGGGTGGTAGAATCACCCAGATTTTCATTGGTCTAATAATGTAAGTACTCATATAGGACATCAAGACCTATTAGGATTTCAGCATAATGAGTCCAGTTCATGGGATTCCAAATTGGACAAAATGATAGATAAGCTAATAGATATGGAAGAGACCTAAAAGAGACTGGAAGAGCAATTTGATCAAGTAACAAAAAATCATGCCTTTTCTATTCACAACTTGGAGATTTAAGTGAGACAATTTTCACGTGAATTTTGTAAGAGATGTGTGGAAGACTCTCTCAGCAATATGGAATTACATTAACTGGAGCAATATGAGGCTATCATACTTAGATTGAGGAACAGTAAGAAATAAATAGTGGGAAATCAAACTGAACCCCATTTTGTAGAAAACCAAGAGATGAAGAAAGAGGATGAAGAAAAGAATGACAACCTCCCTATTATTCCCTAGATCTTGGTATACCATGCTTCAACATTGGAAAAACTTGGGTATATGTGCATGAAGAGAACCTCATCATTTAGATTAATGATGAACAAGCACCATTCAACATGAACGATGAATTAAAGAATTCAGAGGAGGGCGACTCATTTAGAAAAATTGTTGTGCTCGAATCTTTGGAGGAATGAGAGGATGAAGAACAGTTGACAACGGATATCAAGTTTGAAGAAGTTTAGAAGCTAAAGAAGAAGAGGAGATGAGGGCAAATGAGGAAGAACCAAGAAGAGAACAACTCACCCTCTTATCGGGCAAACTGTTGGATTCCATGGAAGATTCAGGGAGTTTTGTTATTCCCTATTTTGTTAACAATTCTCTTGAAAAAAGGACAATATTGACCTTAATTGGTTCTCATAATTTTATCAATATTGTCCTTTTGATCATTTTACAATTTGTAAATTACTTACAGGCTACAAAATTGATGTTGAATGAAAAGGGTATAAGCAAGCCACTCATAATTGATCCTGACTGAGTTTCCAATGATGCAAGGTCAAGCAAATGACCATAAATTATCACATTTATGTTAGGTAGTTTTGAATTTCATTGTTGGAGTAGTTTGAATTCAATAAAAATTCCTAAAGGATGGAGGATTATGCAGATTAAGGAAGATATGATGGTGAGTCATGAGGTACATGGTGAAAATAATATGTTAGGGAAGGATCTTAGAGGTAAAATGAGGAGAAAAGACGAAAAGTCAGTGAAGTACAGGAAAGGCCACGGCCACGGCCACGATTGTGGCCATCAACCACGATTGCAGCGATCATCAATAGGGTAAATCTGTCCCACGTGTCTTTCAGCTTAATTTTTTTACTCAGGGGAGGAAGGTATTTTATTCCAATTCTTTAGTGTTAAGCAGATAGTAGTCCCAAAGTTCTTCGATTTTTCTACGCTAGATATATTAAAACTGCGAGATAGGGTCGAGAATTTAGCAAAAAGAATTCAGTGGAGCAAATTTATACACTTCCAATATCCTGTCTACTTGGAGCTCACCAATGAATTCTTTACTTCCCTTCAGTTTGAAACCAGTAACTCTAAGGAAATGTGGTTTAGGTTGCGGGGACAACCTTATAAGTTGAAACTTGCAATTATGTGTGATATTTGCGGTTTCCTTGAATGTTCCATTATGGATCAACATGATGATTTTTGTGCTTCTCGCTATTGGAATGAGTTCACTGGGCTAGAGTAGTTCGATGCCAAGACTGCCCACAACAACATTAGACAAAACTATGAGCACTTTTTGTTACATAAATTCACATGTCAAATGGTCTTTGACAAATCAGAAACTAACAAGTGCTCAATGAAAGAACTTTTTCTATTATGATGCATGGATCACAGCATCTCAGTGTACACCTTCACACATATTGTGAATACTATTGTTGGGACTATACGTAAGAGGAGCAACAATTTGGGTATAAGTTACTTGGTTTCCATCATTACTGAGTACTACGGTATAGATTGTAGTGGTCTAAATCACCATCACTTTTGGCGTGTTGAAATCCTAAAGTCCTATAACATGGAACTCTGGGACATTAGTCAAAAATCTCATATAAAGATCAGGGCTAACCAGGTGATTTCTAGCGCAATGCCACCTTAGCAGCCAGAAGAGGACTCTACTAGCGAGGAGTCTGAAGAGGAAGAAGAAATAGAAGAACCTGGTTGGAAGAAGGTGCTTGATGTGATCTCCACCAACACCCAAACATTTACAGACACACTTGCAAAAAACTCTAGGATGATGAAGGAGATGGCTTGCACACAATGACGTCAGAGCCAGGATATATGCCAGATTCATCGATACTTCGAAGCTCAAGGCATACAATTGCCACCTCCGACACCATCCCTGCCTTAATCACCATGAGTTCATATTCTAACCCATTTAGTTCCTGCTATTGTTTTTTTCTTTTCAATATTGTGATTGATTTCTCCCTTTTGTGTGTTTGTATGTCTCCTTCTCACATTAAGGACAATGTGTTGTTTAAGTGAGGTTGTGTGTTTTCCTTTGAGTGTGAATTTTGCATATTGTTATGTTAGTGTGTTTAGGTTGAATATTGTGAACTGTATGAATGAATTGATGGCTTAAATGGAACGAAATTGATTTAATTTTGACCATAATCTATTAGGTTATGAAGAGTCATTAGCTCGCGAAATTAGTGATTTGGGTTCTTTGGCTAAAATATGCAAGCTAACTAAGATTCAGTATTAGTTTATCACCCTATAATTGTCACATTCATTCATAATTTTAAGTCTTTTGACTAGGTAACTTTGCTAATATTTTTTCAAGAAAATGAGCAACTAAAGTAACAAGGTAGGCATTAATTAAAAAAGGAGTTTTTGTAAATTTTAAATAAATAACTATTTCACTAGCCTTCGGGTTATAAATAAAGCTAGTAGCTAGTTAAGAACGTGATATAGTTGAGTAACTGAATTGACAAGCTTCACAAATGTGTGCCTTTGCTTCAAAATGCTATAATGACGTTCTAACCAAGCAACTTATTAAAAACATGACTTAGTCGAGTAATTGGATCAACGTTCATTACAAATGTTTGCCTCAGTGTAAAAAGACTAAGTCCATGTCCACAAAAAGTAGAAAAAATGTTTTTTAATAAAAACCTACTGAACTTGTAAGTAGCTTAACTTTTCATGAAAACGTACTTAGGATTAGTTACAAAGTTTGATTAGTCAATGTGTGTACATTGAAAGGGTGAATAAACTTGACATTTAAGTTTTGATTAATATGTATGTTTAGTCTAGAGTTCCTAGACACGGATTTTGCATGTTAATAATATGGAACAACTTAAATGATTGTGTTTAAAGATAAATTTGTTTCGTGAAGTTGAAGCCATTGCCTTAGTATTGCATTGTGTGCTTTGTGCTTTTGTGTTGTTTCTTGTTTTGTTTTCTTGAGAACAAGCAAATGTTTAAATTTGGGGATGTTGATAAGTATAAATTGCATTGTGTTTTAGGGCATAGTTTGATATGCGTTTAGCTATTAATTTGATCATTTAGTATGTATTTAGGTTAGAATTATGTTACTTTGTTAATTATTTGTGTTTTAATTGTTTTATGGGTTAGTATAAGCTTTTGAGCTTAAATATTATATTTTTTAGGTACTTTGATATGTTTGCTAGTATTTCAGGGTCAATATCGAAGAACGGAGGAGTTTCAGATGGAACTTAGACCATAACACAGGCCCACGATCATGGCAGAAGGCCATAATCATGACAGAAGCATCAGGATTGGCCCAAGCCATGATCGTGATAGAGAGCTTACTCAAGGGCCACGATCGTGTCATATAGGCCATGATCATGGCTAGTGTAGGGATAAACATGGGGACACTTCCAGACTAAAGTTTCGAGGGACTCTTTGGACCCTAAAAAAGACCCTAGATTACCCTAAATAGAAAACCCTATAAGAAGAACATATGATGAGCAGAAAGGGGAGTCTTCATTCAGCCACTTTTGGAAACGGTAAAGAGAGAAAGAGGAAGAGGAAAAGAAAGAGAGGAGGAAGAAGAAGAAGGAGGAAGAAGAACCAGTCTCGACGTGCTTCCTAGATCAGGAGGTTTTCTGATGCTGCTGCCTTCTTATATCGTCCATTCTAAGTTTCTATTTTTTTGTTTCAATTTTATTCATATATAAAGTTGGGATGGATTGTATGATGATAGATGGTAGAATGATGATGATGTTCTAACTCTCCTTTAGGATTTTATTTTGATTTAATGTTATCCGAGTTGATTTTGTGTTATTTGAATTAGGTATTATGATTTGTTGTGCTTCTTGCATAATTTGGTAATAAACTCAGAGGGTGAACCTGATAAAAAATGATTGGATCGGATTAATGAGAGTTAGCAATTCAATAAAACCCATAATTAATTATATTAGTAATTTTGCAGAAAGAGATCCCGTATGAGAACGATAGTTTATTATAGTGATTTAGATCTAATTAAGGTTGTAAGTCTTTTGTTAATTGAGAGATTACAAATTTCATAATCCAATTAGGGTTTAATGGTTATAACTTAAGAGAGAGTAATCAGTCATAGGATCGTCTAAAATCGACACGCCATTAACACATAATCGGCTAGGTTAACATTAATGATACCTTTCTCATAACTTATAAATTATTTTGGTTGATTTCCATTGTGCTTTCTTGTTGCTCAATTGTTAAGTCCTTCGTGTTTAACTTCTGATTTAACTAATTGAATTCAATTCTCATGTTTTCTTTCTACGGCATTGTTTATTTTTAGTTTTATGTTTTTCTGGCCTTAGATTTTAAGATTAGACTACTCTCTTTCCTTGTGAGATCGACACCTTTAATATTATGCTATGAATTGTGTGCTTGTAGAATATTGAGGGTTTATAAGATTAAAACTTACCCTGATCAGATGTTAAGACAAATGATCATATCACGGATTTGAAAGGTTTCTTCAAGAAAGGTTTCTTCAGGAAAGGAAGCATTTATTATATGATTTTATTTCATTTGAAGAATTATCCCGCTAGCAATAGAAAGAAATAAATCTAATTTGAAAGGTCATCATGAAACTTATTAAGCCTTGAGCTAACAATCTCCCCCTTTTTAATGATGACAACCAATAACAAATATATTTTCAAAATTCAAACAAGAGTCTGAGATATACATGTCAGCTTTATAAGTTCTTGTTAAATAGAAGGAGCCTATCCTTTCTACCATATAGACTACACAATAAAAAATAGCATAGATTAATCATATGCAAAGGACAGTCATGCAAGTATATCATCAATCTTCAGCAAAGATATATCGAATAGCAAAAATAATTGTCCCCCTTTGTCATTATCAAAAAAATAGAGGGAAAATAACTAAATAGCCAAAAAATATCACAAGTATGTAAGAATAAACCAGGCAAAAATATGTGTTCATCTTAACTTTTAACTCTCCCCTTGCATTAATGCTTTCCTCTTTCGAAGTTATTCTCAAGCAGAAAGTTAATTAACCTCTCATGCCATGCTCGAGGAGACTGCACCTTACCATTTTCATCACATAAAATTTCAAATTTTATGTTATCAAATTCTCCCTTATGATTGCTCCGAATTGATGAAACGCAGTACCCTTTTTCAATTAGAATTTTTCAGCAAAACTCCATCTTTTCTTTTAATGTAATTGAAATGTGATATTTTACTTGTCATATGTCTTGAACATCTAATATCAACTATCTATTGAATTTTTCTTGTCTCCATTTTGAAGAATATCTGCAGAAAGTATTATCTCATTTTAGTTACCTATATGTTTTGGGTCCTTTTAGGTTAGTAATTTGACCTTTCAGTCACCAAACATACATTTGAGATAATTTCCTTATTCCATGAAAGTTACAAGAATTATTAATATGAACATGTCTACCACAATAGAAGCACAAAATAGATGAATCAGAGTTGCTATAATTTCTACCATGTATCAGGTTCCTGTTATTTTAACTACAGCTACTACTGGATTTAACAAAGAAGTTCTTATATGGTCTAATATTATTATTTTTCATTGTATCCTATTCTAGCATTATCAAAAATGTATTAACCATTACCAAACAATGCATCAAGGTTGGTCCTTCTATTAACAAAATTTGTAGAACAGAAAGTCACCACCTTAAAACTTGAAAAAGAGAAGGTGCTGGAAAGATCTTATCTCTAGAAAAAGATTTGT
>JANQBM010000220.1:33660785-33671669 GCA_025594535.1 Erythroxylum domingense
ACGACTCCGTTTTGTCTGGCCGCGGGCCGGGGTAGCCTGCCCATGGCCCGCCGAACCCGGGCGGGTCGGGCGGACCGGGCCAACATTGACATCCCTATTCATAAGGCTATAAATTTTTGTGGAGAGGTATAAAAATGTGTTAGGAATCTATTGGTTCAATAATCGAGTCATTTTGAGGTCGGAAGAAGAATTTATAGCCAAAAGAATGAAGGATGTTCAAAACTGTCAAACAGCATTGTACACTAACTTTTATTCCAAACTTCTTTAACTCTTCCCAAAACAGACCTTCGGGTCAATCTTTTGTGGTCATTTTGACAAAGAATATGAAGGATTTAGGCAAAACACTCTCTGAAAAATTGTTACTTTATGTCTTAGGACTCTAATGAAGTTAATTTCACGCAATTTTGTTCAGTATCATTCAAGTTATAATCAAAAACTCACAAACTGTTTTCACACTCTAACAGAACACAAATTTCAACTTCAAGCCAATTTTCTAGATTTTTAAGGACATAATTCGAATTCGATTCCTTCATAAAAAATGTAGCTTTATGTCTCTAATTTACTCTAAATTAAACTCCATCTAATTTTGATATTTATAGATCAAGTTATGCCCTAAAGACAGACACATGTTTAGTAAAATTCTGCATATCTCAAACTTCAGCTCACTTGAAACTTTCACCTAGTTATACACATCTCCGAATCTACTTCTTCCTTCAACACCCACACTTGCATCAACATCTTTCATGCATGCAACAATCCACAAGCATGAAAATGTATACCAATTACGCATGCATACAGTTACAAACATTAAAACCTAAATAAACTTACTTGACTAAGCTTCTTTCTCTCTCTTCTCTCTTCAGCAAAATTTCCAAAACTTAGGAGAGTAACAAGTTGATTTCGGTGATAGATAAACAAGGGATTTTATGGAACAATCAACACCTCTAATGATAGAAAACTTCACACAAGGTGTAACCTTAATAGATTATCCAAAAACCAATAGATGAAAATGGGTAGATGTGGTTTCGGTGATGGTGAAAAGAGAAAGCAGAAGGTTTACAAAATGCAAACTTGTTTCCTTGTCAAAGACATAGCTAGGTGTCTTATTTGTGCTATAACACATGTCACTCTTGTATTCATCCATTTGTCAACTAATGATTTGTCCCTTAATTCTTTTTTTTAATCTAAAATACCTCAAATTTTCAATAAATTTCCAAAATATCCTAAATGTCTCCAAAAATGTGGAATTAATCATAATACACACTAATTTAATAATCCAAGACAATTAATCCATAATTCAACAAAATTTCGAAATAACAACTATTATCACCAAATAAATTTTGTAACACATTTAATCCAACATTCATACTTTAATCACTAAAAAAAGATATCACTTATACCAGAAAAATGTCAATGAATGTATTTACAATTATTTGTATACTTAAAAAAAATACATATGCACATATAAGTGAGTACTCAAATATGCAAAGCATATAATGCACTGCTGATTCCTCAATATTCCAACCCTTAGTATGAGATGTTACAATTGTTACACTAGAGAAGGCTTGGAGTGGAGTGAAATTCTCAATAGATCATTTTCGAGTTTTTTGTTGCCTAGCCCACATTCATGTTCCAGAAGAAAGGAGGACTAAACTTGACAATAAAAGCATTACTTGTGTGCTATTGGGGGTTAGTGAGGAATCAAAAGGCTATAGGCTATTCGATCCTATTGACAAGAGATTTGTTATGAGTAAAGATGTAATTTTTGAAGAAGAAAAGAAATGGGATTGGGAAGTGAGTTATGAAAAACAAATAGTAGTAGATTTAGAATGGGGTGATGGTGATGGTGACAATGAAGAAAGGGTGAGTGAAAATGGGAATGGAGAAAATACTAATCGAGAGGTAGGAGAGACTCGATCGTGATGAGGGAGCTAGAGAAGAGGAAGATGGTTCTAGTGAGGGTGAAGAGAGAGTGAGGGAGTTGAGGCAATCTCGTGAGAGACAACCTCCTACGTGGATGAGTGATTATATTAGTGGTGAAGGTCTATTTAAGGATGAAGTTCATATGGCATTAGTGTTGTCAATTGATCCATTGAATTTTGAGGAGGTTGTAAAGAGGGCAAATTACAGTGAAATCAAATCCATTTAAAAGAACCAAATATGGACACTCACTGAGCTATCAACTGGGGCCAAAAAAAATAGGAGTGAAGTGGGTTTACAAAACCAAATACAATGAGCATGGAAAGATTGATAAGTATAAGGCTCATTTGGTTGCTAAAGGGTACTCTTAGAAATATGGAGTGGACTATACATAAGTTTTTGCACCAGTGGCAAGAATGGATACAGTAAGGATGATTATTGCTCTAGCTGCATAAAAGAATTGGATGATTTTTCAACTGGATGTCAAGTCATCTTTTCTCTATGGCGAGCTTAGTGAAGATGTTTATGTGGAACAACTAGGAGGATATGAAAAAAAAGGGCAGTGATAATCTAGTTTACAAGTTACATAAAGCCTTGTATGGATTTAAACAAGCTCCACGAGCTTGGTTTAGTCGAATCGAAGCACATTTCATTAGTGAAGGGTTTCAGAGGTGCAATAGCGAGTAGACATTATTCACCAAGAGAAGCAGAAAAGGAAAAATTATCATATATTCTAAATGTTTAAGTTGATGATTTAATCTTTACTGGTAATAAAGTTATGATCTCTGAATTTAAAAGCTCTATTTTAAGAGAGTTTGATATGTCTGACTTGGGAAAGATGAGGTTTTTTCTTAAGATCGAGGTGCCACAAAAGTCTGATGGCATTTATATTTGCCAAAGGAAATATGCATTGGAGGTTTTGTGAAGGTTTGGTATGATAGAAAGCAATTCGGTGGGCAGTCTAATAGTTCCAGTTTTTAAAATAAGCAGAAATCAAAATGGAGACTTTGTTGATGAGATGTATTACAAGTAGCTGGTGGGTAGTTTAATGTATCTCACTGCCACAAGACCTGACATGATGTTTGTTACTTGTCTCACAAGTAGATATATGGAAAAACCAATGGAGATTCTTTTACAGGCAACTAAGAGAGCACTTCGATACTTAAAAGGGACCATGAACTATGGAATCCATTATAAGAAAGGAGAAGATAGTGAGTTGTTAGCATTTACAGATAGAGACTATGCCGGAGACATGGAAGGAAGAGTACATCTGGTTACGTGTTTTTAATGAGTTCAAGTGTTGTTTCATGGTTTTCAAAAAAACAACCTATTGTGACTTTATCAACCATAGAAGTTGAGTTTGTGGCAGCTGCAGTTTGTGCTTGTCAAGGAGTCTGGATGAAGAGAATTTTAAAAGAGCTCGGACATTTTGATGGAGGTTTTACTACTGTGATGTGTGACAATAACTCAACCATCAAGTTGTCTAAAAATCAAGTTGTGCATGGACGCAACAAACATATTGATGTGAGGTTTCATATCTTAAGGAATCTTACTAAGGAGGGTACAATTGAATTAGTTTATTATGAGAGTCAGGATTAGGTGGCGGACATAATGACCAAACCATTGAAGCTTGAAGTGTTTCAAAAGCTTTGAAAGCTGCTGAGAGTGTGAAATTTCTTGTGCAAACTAATTGCTTCACAGCACTTAGTTTAAAGGAGGGAATGAAGGAGTTTACTACTTGTTTTCTATTAAAATAAAGTCCTAGTCTTTGGGGATATTAACTGTATGTGAATTGTTCCAAGTTTCTCTTACCACTTGGCTTTATTTTCGCTAAATGGGCTACTTTTTCTTGTTTCTGTTAAGATCATGTATTGAATGGCTATTTAAGCCAAAGTTATTGTTATTAAAATGAATTCAGCTTATTGTGTTCTTATTCTTAGTTTCGTTTTAGATCAAAGTTCCTAACAATTATGGGTAAGTTCCTTCTTGTAGATATTGAAGCTTCAAACAAAGTCGTAAAATAATTCAAATAGTAACAGACTTTGAATCTATTTTAGTGAATCAAATAGTAGTAACTTCTAACAGTCCACTACAAATATGACTTCACTTCAAAGTTGTTCGTTGAGCTCTACAAGTAGTGAAAGAATTATTAGAAGATATCAGAAGAAAAAAAAAGAGCATACAAGTAATTTTGGGAAGAAATGGCTCATAAAAATAAATGTTTCCATGAATTGAACCCTTATTTAACACTTTTAATAAACCATCAACTTAATTCTCTAAGATAGACTCCTTTTTAGTGCAAAATTGCTCATTTCTGAACTTCCTTAGATCCTACGTTTATCATAATTTTTACTGAAGTGTTGTTGTTGACTCCTTCCTCGTGTCCCATGTATGCAACCGATCTTTTGCTTTTTCCACCTGAAAGAACATTAAACAAAGAAAAGAAAATGAAGCACCATGTAGGGTTCAAATACTTTTTTATATTCCAAAATTTAACAAAAGAATATATATATTTTTAACTTTTGACAAAATTTTAATACATATTATTATGCATATTATTGTATATGTAATAAATGCTACATATCATTGTATAACGGTCAATTATATAATAATATGTATCGAAAATTCTAATGAATATTTAATAAATTTAAAATTCAAAAGTATATTTAAGGAGAAAAAAGATACAAATCTTTTATCTTATATAACATGTTCTTGATAGGGATGGCCGGAGGCTTTTTCGATTTTTAGGCATTAATTTTTGAATTATTCTAACTTGATCGATCAAGTTGGAAGTCAATTGTTTTTAAGTTTAGTAAAATAGTTGAGTTTAATTCGAAGTCAACATACTTAATTGAAATTAACTAAGTTTCATGTTGAACTTATAATTTTTTTAATTTTTAGACTTTAAATTGAACTCATATTCAAACTTTGTGATTCTAGCCTAGCTTGAAATCCGACCTTATCGATATAAAAAGAAATCAAAACAAAGTCTTTAAACAAAGTCATTTCAAGCTTAGACCAATCTGATTATGCTTGGGTTTGCTAGTTCTAGGCCCTCTCCTTAGAAGGCTCGAACTAAGCTTGAGTCATAAGAAAAAATACAAACATGTTATTGTTAGGGGTGGCATGAGGCTTGATTCGATTTTTTAGGTATCGAATTTTAAGTTATTTTAATTCGATTTGGACTCAAAAAAATTTTTAATTCCTAGACTTCAAATTAGACTCTTATTCAAGCTTTGTGGTTCTAGTTTGGTTTGAAATCAAACCTCATCCATGTAAAATAAAATAAAATCAAAAAAGGTCTTTAAACAATGTCATTTCAAGCTTGGACCAGTTTGATAATGCTTAGAGTCACTAATTCTAGGCCCTTCTCCTTAAAAGGTTTGAACTAAGCTCGAGCCATAAATAACTTTGATCTATCCCGACTCCTTGTCAAAACTAGTTGTTTTAATTAATTGGTTGTTCAATTATTGAATAAAAAGACATAATTTTATCTCAAATAGTTCCGAGACTAAACTTAACCAAAATTTTGTTCAACTTAGAGCTGACTCATTAACTTCTAAAAGATTTAACCCGGCCAAAATTACTATCACTAATCTTTGATTTAATTTTACGAGGACTTTGGGATTAATTCATAAGTTAATTACAAGATGAAATGCAATTAACTTTACCTCTTCATTCCAATCTGTCCTGTAGGTGACCCATACCAGAATTGCAGTCTGCAAGAATGTGCCTCCTATCATACCTGACCAGATTCCCTGCAAAACATTAAAAAAGAAAAAGAAAATTAAAACTATACCAATCTTTATATTCATCAATCATCATCATATCATATATGACCTTTGTTAAAAGTGATTTACCTTTGCACCTAAGTTGCATTTAAACCCAAGAAGCGCTCCAAGTGGAACTCCAACGAAATAATAGCATCCAACGTTTACGTATGCCACAAATGCTTGCCATCCACACCCAACAGCCACACCTTTTGGAACACACAAATTGATCAAATTTATATTTTAATAATATTATATAATTTTATTTTTAATAAATATTACACTATCATAATATGATTATTTAATTATTAGTTTATTACATAGTTTTCTTTTGTTATATTCTATTAATTGTTATTTTTTATAATTTTATAATTTTAAATACTACTAAATAGTTTTGAGTTAAACGATAAAAGATAAATTAATGAAATATGAGAAAAAGAAATTGTGTAATAATAAACAAGAAGATAAGTGATAATGTTAAAGTATAATAATTAAAAAATCAAATTATAGGAGGCCAATATATTTATCAGTATAAAAAAATAATATCTTACCATTATATATTTATTTTTTAACGTCGTTTTGTAAATTATAATAAAATAAGAGCCGAGTCCGAACAGACAAAAAGAGGGTCGAGTTGAGTCAGGCCAATTATAAAGAGAAAAATAAAGAAAGACCTTGAAATGAAGTAATAGTACGTGAAAGTGAAACTACCAGATAGAACAGGTTGGATCCCATTTAATAGGAGAGTTACTGCCAGAAAAGGAGTGAGTTCAGACACCGCTTCGGAAACAGCTTCACCTTCGGTGAACGCATAGCTCAGCACATGACGCAATGACATTACAATGGTGGCCGCCATTACAGATACTATGAAAGATACTGAAGTCACCACTACCACAGAAAATGCTGCTGATTTTGGATGCCCAGCTCCAAGCTCATTCCCAACTCGAACACTGAAATCATTAAAACACCTTACTATAATCAAAGGAAACTAGAGTGCAGAATTCAGGTCACTCCTACTGATATAACGATGCAAATACTAACCTTGCAGCAGCATTAAACCCAACTGAAATCATGAAAATGAATCCTAATAGTGTTGTGCTGCAAATCATAATAAACACTTGCTTAACCCAGTTCTGATCAGAAGAAACTAATATAGAATTATGAATCTTACCAAATAGAGAGAGAATCCAGCTGAATCTCAGCATTTGGCAGCAACCCAGCGATCAAAACTAGTACCTGAAAGTACCAAGTCTCCAAGCACAGCATCACAGCAGATGCTGCAGACAATTTAAAGAAGCTCCAGAGCCCAGAAAAGGCCTGCAAGCTAAAACCTGACCAAGATTTCTTACACTTCTTACTCGTGACAATGTACAAAAACTGAGCCAGAACTATAAGCCACCACGACAAGCTGAGCACCAGAGCTGCACCGATCAGACCCCAGTTCCATTTGAAGACTGCAAGCCATGTGAGCAAGATATGCACAACGAGTACAGCCAATGAAATGTAGGCACTAGGGTTGATTATGCTTTGTGATTGCAAGAACTTTTGTATTGGAAAGTTGGCTGCGTAAGCGAAGATTTGAGGTATGAGTCCATAGACGAAAAGTGCAGCTGCAGAGGCAATGTTTTCAGGTTCCCCAAGTAAAGTCAAAATAGGTTTGGAGAAGATGTAGATCAACATTAATGGGATTCCTGTTGCCATAAGAAGAACTGTCGATCTTTGAAGATATATGCCTAACAGTTCGTATTTGTGTGCCCCATAAGCTTGACCACATAGAGTCTCCACTGCACTTCCCATTCCAAGCTGCCATAAGTTCAAGAAAAGCTTTAAACATTAATAATGTCTAGGAAAAATTTTTTTACTAAACCTTACTCGAGCAAGAACATTAGTTAAATCGGATCAGTTTAATTTACTAACTTCAAACCCAATCGACTCAATTTTTAATAATTAATCAAATTTATAAAAAAATTTAATCTCAACTCGAATCCGAGTCAAGTGCGCCTCGATTTTTTTTACCACCAATTGAAGTGGATAGAGCATGTCTCGTAACATTAATAGCATGTGTCTTACTTTAATTACATTGCCTTTAATTGCAAATATGTACTAAACTAGCAACAGCCAACAGTTGTGATTGAATATTCACTAGAATATTTAGTTTCACAGAATATAAAGACGCCTTCCCATCATATCAACGTGAACCTATAGAGATGGCAATCGCTTCGGCCAGGTCAAATCAACGTTGACTTGATGGGTCAGTTGCACGTCGTCCTGGCTGAACTAGTTCGGGCCTAAGTTCGAATTCGTCCTAAAATTTAGTCAACTCGGTCTAATCTGTTGACTTCAGATTGGCTAGTTTGGTTTTCCCATCCCTGTGGAACTCAAAAGACTCTTGCTTGTACCGAGCCTCGGATGAAGAACACAAAAAGAAGAGGAAGAGATGAGAAAGATAGTTAATTACATACCATAAGGCCATAAGCAAAAACTTGGATGCCAGTGTTTCCAAGGGAGACAGCAGCGAGCTCAAGGTTTCCAAGATGGCCACAGAAGATCAGTGTGGACTTGGAAACCACATTATTGAGCAAGTAAACTATCACTGCAGGTGCTGCGAGTCTGAACAGTAGCTTGAGTTCAACTGATAGAGCTGAAGTGAATCGATGTAAATGGGAGGAACCAGTGTCCGAGGACAGAATCTCTTCGAGCTCAGAGCTCACAGCTTCGTGGTTGGACCTGAAGCTTTCCAGCAACGGCTGAGAACTGCTCCTCTCCATTTCAGCTCAGTCACACCCCTAATTACTATCTTTGGTTCTGGTGTGTGCTTACCTACTTTTATCTAGTTGCCATGATTGATTGCTCTTGGAATTGGCTTTTCCTTGTTGAAAGGTGGGTATGGACAAACTTATATTTGTAAGACAGTACTTTTCTCATGTGATCGCTTGACTGTCAAGGGTAGCTAATCAATTTTGAACACCTTCCGCAATAATGTTGGGAAACTGACGAAAGATCCAATTCCGACCATAGATTTCATATTTTGATTTCTAAAAATTAATACCACTTTAATTTTATAAAATGATTTAACAAATAAATCATAAAAAGCATAAATATTAATTCGCACTTTATTTCAAAGCTTAATTATATTTTTATTGTATCTTTTGAATTGTTGCCAAAATTGATTTATCTTAATCACCGTACTCCTACAAAAGTCCATTCTCTAACGGTATCCGCAAAATAAGTTGAGAGAATTTTACAACTTTTACAAAGATGTTAAGCAAGAAGTGTTAGCTTCGCTAGAGCTTAAGTATATTTATAATAAAATTTAGATGTTTTAATAATTTAATTAAAATTAAAATTAAATTTTAATTAAACTTTAATTAGAATTACAAATAATTCTAAATAAATACCTATTATACCCAAATAAGATTCAATATCTCATATTAATCTTTATTTATTAAATATTTTATATTTAATCATAAAGTTTCTAAAATTTTACAATCAAGTACAACTCGGATTAAAATAACTTTTCTCTCTATAATTTATTCTTTACGTATGACTCATTTGGTTTTTAAATATGTTGGCAATTATTATAAATTCTAATTTTAATTCATAATTAGAATTAGAATTAGATAAATTAAAACTGCTTTAAATTTAATTTATCTTTAATTCTCTAATTAAACAATTATAATTATGGATTAAGATTTGTGTCTAACAACGCATTATGATTACCCAAATATTCAAGAATATCAAAGTGATTTTGACTAATCTTTTCATACGTGATTTTTTCGTATAATTCAATTATTTCATTATACAATATTCTGATCAGACATAAAGTATGAAATTAATATTTACTTTATTTTGAGTTCAATCATATTAATTCTCCACGATTATCTATCGATTCAATTAATGACATTTAGAAACTATTTTATAGAACGTTGTTCCACTTTAATCAAGAATTTTTCCTAATCAATACTAATCGAGAACAATAAAACATTATTCTTAATTACTTTAGGATAATGAATTATATCTTAATCACACAATTACCTCCTAATAGTTTGTGTCACATCCAATGACTACTGACTGAATGACTCATGATTAAATAGGTCATAAGTAGTATCTAAACATAATAATTCATAATTTTGAATGCCTCAAGTTAATAAATCACTCATACAATTATCCAATAAAAATTTTCATAGACATACAAGTAATGAAAAATTTTAACTAGCTCTATGCATTAACCTATTATATCAACTACTTCCTTCATAAAGAAGAAACATAATGTGTATTAGCTTTTTTACGTTTTATTAATGTCCAATCTTAATTAAACAATAATTAGGAATAATTTAGAGATAATAATTAAATACAATATGAATCTCATAATTATAATCTTATTATAAATTTATTTGCAATGTATTATCATATACATCTAAATCTGTATAAGATAAAAAATGCCTTAAATAATTTTCACTAAACTATAATCAATTGATTGATTGTAGGGCATGTTAATAATAAGATTGCCTAAAAATAAACTTGTCAAACAAAATATACACGCACTTTTTAAAAACTTCTCGTTACACAACTCATCGGATTTAGGAATCTTACAATGCTTCCACAGCAATGTTACAAACATAGTACAAGATTTGGTATTGGATTGGCTTCTGGTACGGTACTGTATCGATACTGGTCAATACCAGATACAGTTTCGGGTAATTTTTTAAATTTATAAAATAGTCTTTGAATTTTTTAAAAAATTATAAAATATTTCATTATCATATTATACAGTTGTACTGTATATTTTTAACCTTATCTCCAAAATTTACAATAATAAATAATAATCACAATTGATATAAAATAATAATAAATTTTCAGATATTTGACATATAAATAATAACCACAATTTATATGAAAAAATACAATCATTATCATACAAATATAAAATTAAGAACAATATAAAATATTTAAAATATTGCAATTTCAATTTTTATTATATAATAATTAATAATTATATCAAAACATCCAATCAAAAATAATAAATATCCTTAACTCTCAAATTATTATAATTTATAACAAGAGTTCGTGATAAGGAAATAACCAAGTATAATTGAAATATGAAACAAAATTATATTTTATTTAATTTACTATCAATTAAATATATTATATATTTAATTAATTAAAATTAATTATTAATAAAATTATAAATATC
>JANQBM010000220.1:33734226-33746869 GCA_025594535.1 Erythroxylum domingense
TACTCTAAAATAATACTCGTTTTTTAAATAAATTGTTTAAAATTATTAAATAAAATAATTTTACTTTATTTAAATTAGTGGGAAAAGAGATAATAAGATATAGAGATTTTGACATAAATGTTGTCCGCTCAATTTTTCTTCGCCCATTTTTCCATATTAACCCGACTTGCACTGAAATTTCATCGAATCGGACCCTAATTACCAATTCCACGGACTTAGCTTTTTACGAGCCAGAGTCGGTCCTCCACTTAATGTGTAGTATTAGTCACAGTTAATATAGTTTCGTTAAGCCACACCAGTAACATTGTTCACATTCGTCATGTTCCAAATTTTCTCTCGTGGGATTATTTGTTCTAAGATCAAAGTGGCATTTGATTCAATGGCATGAGCAGTATAAAGGGGATATATCATGACTTTCAACTTCCTATTAAGTGTGGATTGATTCTCACATACGATGCAAAATGCCCATGAATATGATATAAAATGAAACTTAGTTCCAAGATATGGTAATCCTTTTGACCAATCTGTTACAATAAGAGAATCTTATATTCGAAGTTAATTCTGAATAATAAAGGATATGAATGGACATTAGTGTGTAAGCGCCAAGTAAGGAGGGAATGGAGGCTGGCCCTGAAAAATAGCGTTCTTGTTTTCCATACTTAATAGAGACACTTGTAATGTAATCATACTAGAGCTTGCCAAGTAGTATTTGATACTCTTTTTAAGTTCTAAATGTTAAAAGAGGCCATGAATGAAAATATAGGTTCAGTTTAACTGTTGCTTGAACAAAACTTTTGCTGTAATGACATTTATTGCAGCTTCTAAATAATTTACCAACTCTATTTGAATTCATAATTTATAGTGCATTGAACTCAGGGAAAAGAAAAGCAGTCGAGTAACTGCTTACATATTAATCGGATATCCTGCGAAGGATCTGACAATGATGCATTTGACAGCACCGATCTTGCTTCAATCAATCCCTCGGAAATCCTTGCCAAAATTTTATCTTCACTAGCCATAAGGGCTGCTATTAGCTTCGCACCTGCCATCCTTTCCTAATGACAATATACAAAACTGAAATCAGTGGAATTGTGATGAGAAAACAGAGATGGAAGAATATGAGAGAAACCTTGTCAAAATGGAATTTTCTTTCTGGGTACACATGTAAAGGCTAGAAGGCTAACCAACTGATGTTCACACTTGCATCACGCGTCAATATTTCACTGATTCTTTGATATATATATATTAACATGAATTTGATGCTAAAATGTTCAAAAATAAGGCATGATTAACAATACTGAAAACAAAATGGCTCACACAATCTTATACCTTGTCGGTCCCTTTCCTAAGAAATTTCAGAGAGACTTTAAGGAGATCAGATGAATAAGGAAGAACTGCTGACTTCAAATGGTATACAGCTGAAAACATAACCTGGACACAAGCAGCTCTTATCTCTGACTCTGCTATAACCTGCACGAAAGTATGGCATTAAAATTTCTATTTTTATGGAGACAATTGCAGTTTATTATGTCAAAGACAGGAATACCTCAATAGACTGCATCAGACATGGAATAGTTTTTTTAGCAAGACGTTTCTTCCCAGGATCCGAGATTTTCTGGCAAGCACTAATGAGAACGTTGGCCATGCAGAGATGAAAAGAAATTGGAACAGTTACCCCAAGTACACAACTTTCACCCTTCACTAAGGACTCGCAAGCAACATCATTCCCATCATATAACAGTTGATCTATCACATAACTGAGGACAAAGTTTCCTGAGTTTGCATCCCCTGCATTTGAACAAAATAAGTGAAATTCCCTTATTAAAAAAACTCCCGGCAGAATTTCTACTGGGACGTTGTTATTATTGTTGTATCAAAAACACTCCCAAGAAGAAGAGACTAACCAGAATCACTATTCCAAGCAGTTAATTTCTGTGAGTAGCCCTTATATGATCCAAGAGCCTGGAGTTCCACACAAACCATTAGTGCGAGACAGTCGATGCATCCGTGTTGTGCTTTGGAAACTGATGCAGAGAAACAGTTTCTCACTCGTCAGATGCAAACTATGATAAGACTATCCAGATAATTCTGTGAATCTCTACCTTCATCCCCATCTAATGAAGGCCATAACAAAATTGTTTTTAGTGTTTTTCTCATTTCAACAGTGGTTGGATGAGTTATTGCCTCCTTGCCTCTAATCTACAGCCATAATGAGCAGTATGTTAGCTGCAAGTCCGCATCATAGATGACATAAAATGCTTAAAATTATTTCGAGATTAAAAACTTGGGGCCTCCAAAGCATCTCATGGTACTCTTTTTTGGAGAGAATTACCAATAGTGAAGTGCAAACTGAAAACAGACAGGATTTTATTTTTTGAATGTCACGGGAAACCGCTGCATGTTCCAGCAATGGCAAAACAACTGAAAAGAGCACCTACAAAGTAAATCAAGCAGAGGAAATTATGACTTCTGGCAGAATCCTGAAAGAAATAGTTTGAATTACGGTCCAGATGAAATAACCAGAAAATTAGAAAGAATACGAATTGCTCGGTCATGACACAAGTTGCAAAGAATACGAATTGCTCGGTCATGACACAAGTTGCATCATATCTCCATATCCATCCACTATAGATTCTTAAATGTATCCTGCTATAAGTAGAACAGGACCACAATCCCAGACACACTAGAAAATCGAATCCCAACATTCAAGCTCATGCGTCTACAACAAGATTCTTACAGCTCATACAAAAAACAATGAAACCAAAGGAATGAATAGGAAAAGAAGAAAAAGACAAGATGAAGGAAATAATAGAACAAAACCTAAAAGACATCTCATAAGGGGAGGGGTAAAGAACCAAATGCCATGATAAACTAGTCCGATAGGAAAAAAGACAATGTACATTACAAGTAAAGAGGAAAAAAGAAAAATAGAACACTGTAATTCAAGTCATTTCTATAAGTCACAAACAAGATAAAAAGAGAAACAAGAGGTACAAATTGATGAAGAAAAGGAAAGATCAGAACAATCAAAATATACCTTCAAATACAAAACTACAAGTATTGTGATTTTGGAGTTGAATTGAACATCATGTTAGAAGATAATAGTGCATCCAACAACCATAAAACGCAAAATGTAGATAAAAAAACTTCTAGCCACACCAAAAACGTATTTCTTATCCCAAATCTGCACATTCAGGAATCTTCTTAGGTGTCAAGTTGTTTGTTGAGGAACCTCAAGGGAACAGCAATGATCATTTCAATAAACAAAATTAAGCCCTAAATTTTTTAAAATCCAAGTGCAGAAATTAGTTAGTTTCGCTGCAATGAATATGCAAAGTAACAGATATATTGAGGTGAAATTTGCAGGTGACGTACTTGGGGATGTAAGCGACCACAAAGCTCAGCAGCAAGTTTTCGTACATCGTCAAATTCAGACTTGCTAATTGACCTAGAATAAAATTAACATAACTATCAGATTAAGTTTTTTTATCGGTGAAGCTTGATGTAGCTTAGGCTAGAGAACAACCTCTTCAAAAGAAATGTAGCAATACAAGCCTCGTCATTGGTGACGATATCCCCGCATTCTGAAGGTAAAGATGGATAGTTAGTCACGTTAACAAACTAAATGAACCAATGAACTAAGAGAAGTAGCTGTTGATTAATCACCCCTTTTTTTTGTTTCACTCATTGAGCACTTTACCCACATCATTAAAAACATTCATGTACAACTTTCTTATACAAATCAAGCAGGCACACAACTCAATGCAATTACAGATCAGCTATTTCCTACCACGTGCAGTTAAAAATTTTCTTCAAGGACCTACTGGGCTATGTATCTTGAGGAAGAACCAAAATCCATTGTGAGTTGAAACTGGAATTCATAACCATGACTACCTACACTAATAGAGGCTAGAACTGAAAGATAAGGAACAAAGAAATACATAGAAAAAACAAGCTTGAAAGAGGTTACAAAAGGCATACCAGTCACAATGAGTCTATTGGGAAGTTGACCATACATAATAGCCGATTTGAGGTCATTAAAAACTCTAAGGGGAAGGAGACGAACTATGAGTAATGGACAAAGGTGCTGAAATAGATCTTTCTGCACCATATCAGTGTCTTTGGTTGTATAACTTCTGTTCTCCCGTCTAGATAATAAGCCTTCCTCAATCCTGATAAGAGAACTGAGCTCATTAAGAAAAAGCCATCAACCACTATAAAATTTGCAATTACACATGACTGAACCACATTGTAAGCCTATTGAAGAGAGAATCAAATTTGCAGTTTTGCTAATGAGTAAAGGATATGGCTGAAGTAACTCAAGCTAAAACATAATACATATACTTATCCTAAAGAAGAATTCATCCCACCAGACAAGGTACAAGTTGATATGTATATATACCGGAGGCAACAGCAGATGAGGTACAAGTTGATACATACATACTTTCATCCCAAAAGCAAGGAAGAGTAAAAGTAAGGGTGGACTAGCGCATACTAAAGGTCAGGATCTCCACTTCCAACATTTTAATGAATATTACAATGTACTTACTCTTCCTGTTCCTGCATATGTGACAGAACACGACAAAGGACTACATCCCCAGCATCTGCTATGTGTTCACTTACACAGCTTAAAAACCGAACAATGGTTGCATTTGCCGGCTCTGAGAACATCTTTTCAATTACTGGTCCAATGAAGGATTTCCAGTCCTCTACCTGTTGAGTATATGTCTCATCAAAATGGAGTCCGTGCACAGATGTATGTAAGTGCAAAATACCAATTAGAAGTTAATGCAACAGATGTGACAACAGCACTTATAAGTGAACCATAAAATTTGAAGGTAAATCCATATATCAGAATGGTATGCATTTTCCCGTAAGACAGGGAAAGATTGGATATGTTTAAAGACAATATAGCTTAAGTAATGAACATATAGAAGTTGCTAGTTTGCATTCCTTTTTTGAAACAAGCATGTAAGCAAGTTTCATGAGTTGTTTCTTTCTTGATTGATTTGTATTCCATTACCTGACTCCATCAAAACTAGTTGAGTAAAACAATATTTGGATACAAAAGGTTTTAAGAATTAAAATAAAAGTTATTATAATTGGAGGGGAAGAATGAGAACAATGGGGTCAGCAAGGGGTTAGCAAGGACGGAGATGTACTACAATGATAAATTATGTAACAGTCTTTGACCTCCAGAAACTTTTTCTTTTTTCTACCAAAAAGTCAACCATGAACTAAATGAAAGGTCCTAAATATGATATATAAAGTGATAAAACGTTCCAGGTGTTTTAAGAGTCTTTTAAATAATAACAGAATAATCCTAATTGGAACCATATCATAAGCCCACTAAACATGAAGGCATGTAATAAGAAGCAAAAGCTTTGGTCACTCGGTGAAGTCATCAAATAGAAAATTCCAATCTTACACTTTTAGACCACTCTGAAATGAGCTTTATTATCCGATCAGCATCGTCTTTTATTCCAGCTATATCAATACAGAATAAGCAACAAAGGAGAAAATATAAGCACTATGTAAGAAAGGTAAGCAAGCTAACTGACAATAGAAAATTTGAGGACAAATAAATAAAACTTGCAACTGGCAAAATGATCCAAAAACTATGCATGCAAATATCGATGAAAAACAGTCAAGAGAGAAACATATGAAATAACTTGTAGATGGTCCATCTGTGATAAAAAAAATTCATACAAAGACAATCCCAAATCAATAAATATGGAAAGAATAAGTAATTGAAATAGCCAATACATAGTGACTAGGTATATGAATAATGCCAACTTTGGCAATAAGTAATAGTTTCACTTGACCTACCACAGTGTAAATCCAAGTGAAACACAAACCTTGTCTTGTATCTTGTCCAGAGTTTGAGATATCCAAGGATTGATTGAGGTTGCTAGAAAATAAGAGGGAAAAGATTAGTCAGTTGCAGAAATGGAGTGCAATAAGACAGACAGGAATTCGGGTACAAGAAGAAAAAAGCACATTTTATAAATCCACACAGTTATACATGGAATTGAAGGTAAAGTGAGGACAAAAATACCTAAGGGAGTCGAGCAGCATGCATATAACCTCAGGATTCTGGTTATTATTTTGGAGTGTTGCAAGTAAAACAGCACTAGCAGATGATTGGATCCTTTCATCTGACGAGTAGACAAGGTGAACCAATGTAGGCAAGAACATAGATGGATCTGCAGTGAGGACAACAAGAACATTAGAAGAAGAAAAAAAACATGATCATATGAGCAGGAGTATATGCTGCATTGTATGTACGTGGTTGCAAACAATCTATTTATACCAGTTCCAGACACTTTTTCATCCAAAGTGGCTGAGAATCTATATGTTAAAATTTCCAAGTTACTGATAATGTGATCAGAACAGAAGCAACCTTTTATGAAGACTGTATGAGCATGAAGAAGACAATATGAAAAGGATGAAGGATTCTGATGTCACCAAGCAAAAGACTAGATAAACGATATCCGTATAAATACAGAGAATTGAAATGGTAATAAGCTAAAAATTTGTGGTACCTTCTTGGATAAGGACAAGCTTTTTGATATAGATAAAAATCAACTAATTAAATTAAGGCTTTTCTTTGGCCCCACCTATAAACAAGAGGATTTAGCTTGTACAAATCCCTATTAGTTTAACACCAAAAATGTCAGTTGTTGCAGTGTAGTAATGACAAACATATATCCACGATTAAAATTTCAATAAAAGGTGTTTTTCGTTTCATATATCTCATACCATTGTGATCTAGTACATAAAAGAAATCATATTTGTCATGTAGCACCGATGGATGAAATGCAGCAACTTTATTAAATGTGTTTGTGGTTTCTTAAGATACTAAACAGTTGAATATGAACCATTGTAGACATTAATATTTCAGAATCTATGAAACAAAAATGTGAAGCATGACAATGATGAAGGGTGACAAAGTAAAAGCATCAATTGTCAAGACAAACCTATCACTTGAAGTAAACTAGAGGCACGTTCACGGATCACACTGTCATCATCACTAAGACACTCAACCAAGATTTTAGCAATGTCTTGCCTTCGGAACCAACATGTGAAGATTATAATAATATCAGTAACATGAGAGAAACAATAAATCATAGAACCACAAGTGTTCAAGATTATTGTACCATGCCAAAGAAGAAATTTTGTTTCCTGACTCTGATGAAATCAAAACCAGCTCTGAGATAACATCAATGGAGTTCAACCTCTGCTGAGAATTTCCAGATGTGAGGCGACTTAAAACTTGTTCAAGGCAATGATTGTCTGTGCTCCTGGAAAATTTATAAAGCAATTCAAGTTTCAGATTCATATCACGGAATCTCATCTGTCAATGCTAATCAGTAACAAACTTGTAGGAAGAAAAGGAATACAGGGAGCAGTATTCTGCTAGAAGCATCACAACAGCTGTGGCCGTGCCATCCCTCTCATCCAAAAGGTGAAGCAAATGTGGTAACAATGTATCCATCTGTCTGCTACTATTTGCAGATGAAAATTTTGGTCTAATAATAGCTGCCTTGAATATGCAAACAGCTCCAGAAATCACATCTTCATCGGCACATTGAAGCTTCCACAGAAGGAAAATCGAATATTAAAACAGAAAAGACAATAAGTATGACTGGGGGAATATGTTACATTCAATTCTAACTACCACCAACTAAGAAATACTGCATCCTGAAAGCTACAATGAAAAGCAGTAAAACAATCTATCTCAAGAAGAAATGGCATGGTTCCAGACTTCCACAATACCAACAATTTTAAAGTTTAAAACAAATATCTGAGTCTAATTACATATCCACAGACATTTCTTTAACATCAAAACACCATCACCTATTCAGTTTTAATGCAAACATTAATGAATGGAGAAGAGAAATGACCAGTCTGCTACAAATACAGCTTACCAAGAACAATAAACTAATTCAAAAGAATGTTAATAGAAAAATAAGTTTGCTACAAATACCCAGAACAATAAACTAATTCAAAAGAATGTTAATAGAAAAATAAATAAGTCCATTACTATAAAGTTTTTGTTCACTAGCAGCCAACTTCAATAACATACAAACAATTAGCATTATGTTTTACAAATGGGGCAATTCTTGGAGTCTAATCAAACAATATGGGGTGAAAATAGTGGGATCATAAAATATCCATGTCAATCATCCTTGGTAATGCTAGAAATATTACTCAGAATATTGCAATTACTTCTGACCTTAAAGACATACTTAACTATAGGTCTATAACCCTCCTAACCCATATTATAAAAATTTTTGGGATGTAAAAACGAGAATATTTTTTGTTTGTTAAAGATTTTCCCAAAAACATCTTTATTAAGGATTGAATTTTTACTAGGGCAAGTTTCTACCCTTTCATCATGAGCAAAAGATATCCTCAGTTGAAATAATTAGAATCAGCATACAAAGCATACCCTGATAAGCTAAGATAAATCTACCTGTGATATAAGAACCTGTGATAGCTGTGCCCCATAGTTGAATACCGTTCTATCAAATTTCTTGCCATCAAGCCGTCCCAAAAGAAGGCATAGACAATTCAAGAAAAACTTTCTAGTCTCTATGCCACTGTACTCTTCTGCATGCCCTTCAGAATCACTCTTCGTGTAATACTGTACTTTTCAAATTTTAGTTATTGCAAGTTTAACAATTACATCACTCAGAACAATACCAAGTATGAGTTGCAAGTTAGCAAAAAGCATTATAGAGATGAAGAGAGGAAGAGAATCCCAACTTACACACAGCTAGAATGACTGCATAATCAACTAAATGAACAAGAAGTGTGCATTCCAGAATGCTAGCACAACAATGAGTATATGGAAGTGTTCCACATTTGTGTTAACCACATCAACATATGCCACGGAAAACATAGAAGTTTACAATTAATGAAAGAAGCTACATCTAATAGAATTTTCGCAATAAAAAAAGATCATTGCTTCAACCCTTAGCTCAGATCCCAACTGAGTCAATCAAACAGGTAATGCCGCAGGACTTGCGTAGGACTTCCTATTACATATTTTTCCACTTATAACTTCTTTTGTTTCTCATTTTAACCTTTTATTATTCAAGATACTTCTGAATACTATAAGTATAGGGATGAATAATTTAAGTATTTATGAATTGCATATAGAATAGATTGAGATTCCTATTCACCTATCTCCTTCTGACTTCTCCTAAACCCAAGTTACCTCTCTGTTTTTTCCCTTTCCTGCGTGCTCATCTCCATCCTCTTTCAGTTCTATCTCTCTTATTGTTCTATTTTATCTGTTTGCAGCTATTCTCCCATTGCCTTGCATCAAATTAGAATTAAAAATTAACTACAATAGAAAAGATTACCTGGATACCATGTATGTACTCATCCAACAATCCACTGCAATGTTCATGAAAAGTACTATCTTCCAAGTGCAGTAGAATGCTGTAATGCTTCCAACAGGATGAAAGAAGCAATCCTCCAGTTTCGATAATGTTTGCATCTGCCTTCCATATTACAGGCAAACAAATCATGATGCGTAGAAAACATAATAGCATCTACAAAACACCTAAAAGCCATGACATTTGATCACCTCAACATGGAAGCAACTGTAGTGCCTTTTTAGATCCTGCAACCATTTAAGTACTTGCTCCACCCCTTTAGCATGCAAAGGCCTACTCTTTTTACTCCACTGCAAGACACATGAAAAGCACATTAAACAAGTTATTTCACTCCGTGAGAGACACACACAAATAGACAAACATACAAACACCTAAAAGAAAGAAAATTTAGTATCATCTTATAGAATTGCCTAAAGAAATGCAGAAGTTGGGAATTGGAATGCCAGACACCAGTTTTTAGTAAAACAGTGTACCAAAATGACAAGAAAACAAGATGAAAGGGATATAGAGCATACAGCTATAAGTCTTTGCACCACAGTGATGAGATCATCAATCTGCTTCCAAAGCAAGCATGGCATTTCACTCATTGGGACTTCAGATGTTATTGTACTCAGTTTGACTTTCTTGTCTTCAGTATTACTTGATGCCCGACATCTAGAACAGTCTGATGAAGTTGAGATCAATGATTTTGGTCCACTACTTGCAACTCTCCCTTGTTTTGTTAGCGCTTCGCTTATTGCTAAAATACAATCAGCAGCACCTATTGAAAGCCTAGAAGGCAACTCAAATCCATTCTGCAAAGAGCTACACAATCAAAGGCGTACAAGTATTAACAATTTCTATTGATGGAGGTCTAACACAATCTGAATACTTACGGACACAAGACAATTGAAATCAGTCCAACTAGTGGACACAGCTACACCTTTTACATCGCTCTGAAAAAATATGACAAAGCAATGGCTTCAACAAATATACACAGGTTCCCAAGAGCCTAAAGTGATTAATAGAATCCGTTTATGTGAAACTGGAGGGAAAGCTTTGGAGCAACTGGCAAAAGTTGCCCCTAAGGTCATAGGTTCGAATCATGTAAATAGCCTCTTAGTAAAAATTACGACGGGAAGGCTGTGTACATTGATCACCCTACCCCGATATGTTGAGTTTATGTGAAGTTGCTCAAATGGCAGTCATTCTCAAAGTGTTCTAACTTAAGAGAGATTGGTTAGGTGAATCCAAAGTAAAACTGAAATGGGAGGGAAGATTCTGAAACAAGAAGACACTTTGTAACTTCCACACTCAAAATAAGGAAATGCAGAAGAAAATTGGAAACTCAACAAAAACAAAAAGAACAGAAATTTTACAGTTAAATTGGCCAGATGGAACTAATTTCTCATATTGATCACTCATAATTAACCCCAAAAGAACTTGCTGGAAAACTAGCTGCAGTTAGCACATTTGACCTTCAACACCACTGGTCACACTTCATAACAAAAAGGATCACAAAGCAACAGTAAATATGTGACGCACATTGAACTATTTACTTTCTTATTCTCCATATGATTCATAATATAAACAAAATACAAGCTAAATACGAACATAACAGCCAAAATACAAAATAAACCACAAGTTGTAGCAACAGAACAAAATATCTTTTAAGTGCACTAAAACAACTCTTAAAATATCAAAAAATAAAGAAAAAAATGTAATACAAAAATATTAATAGCGTCATACCTTCCCTTGCAAACAATACATGACAAGTGCGGGATACACTTGCAAAATATCTTCAGGAAAGCACTGTAATTGTCCCTTATTCCTGGAACAAGTCATATACCCAAAAAACCTTCAAGAAACGGAAGTAAATCAAACGCTATATGCGCAAAAGCATAATGAGAGAAAAACAAATAAATAAATAAAGCGTGATACCATGTAGAGTGAATTGAGCCATGAAACGCTCATACTCCACTAGGCTGCGAACAAGAATGCACCAACCAAAAGCCACATAACGGTCTTCTTTTCTACTGATAATATCAGCTAGCTCCTCCGCAACAAACCGGAAGACAAGTTCATATTGGAACAGCCAATTGATCATTAATAACCCAGGACCACAACTTTTCGAGTCCTTGCTCTTCAGAGACTGACAATTATTAATTCACGAAATTCATCAATGAACTAAGCTCTTGAGTTACATTGGAACAAACAAAAATTACAAGAAGATAAGAGAACATACATGTTGGATAATAGGAACGAGAACTTCGTCCAATTTCTCACCCCTCTCTGACATATCTTTAACGTACTTGAACAAAAACGAGAGACAATCCTCCAAAGAACCTACAAAATTAAGAAGCAAACAACAGATAAATCGGTGAAAAAAGAAACATAAACAAAAGCAAGGTTGTATTTGTTAACAGAACCTAGAGAAGGTCTGTTGGTGGAATCGAGAGAAAAATGGGAAACAGAGTGGTGAAGCTTCTTAGAGCGAGCACCGAGCAGAGTGGTTATCACTCTTCCTACAGTCACCGAAACCATCGATTTCGGTTCGGACTCCGACGTACTCCATATCAGCTGCTTCGCTTCTTCTTCTTCTACTTCTGTCATTAATCGATTCTCCATTCCAATTGCTTGAGTTTAATTCATAATCGCAAGTGAATCCACTATAAATTGATTGAAGAACACACGAGAAGCATTCCGGAGAACAACGGAGATTTACAGAGCTTGATAAAGATCATAATACGAGCCCAAATTAGAATGTGAGTTTTTTATTTGAATTATTTAAATAATTTTTATTAAAATAATTTTAATAAAAATTATTATTTGAATTATTTTTAAAATTTTTTATTTGAATTATTTTAATAAATTTTATTATTAAAAATAATTAATGGATTAATTAATTAGTAATTTTTAATAAATTATTACAAATTAAAATAAATTAATTATTTTTAATTAAACTTCTTATAGAAAGATAGTCTTTTTTAATTATATTTTAAAATTTTTATCTTATTTAATATGTTTTTACTATTTTGCTTTTTAACTAAATTTTATTTGGGTTTTGTTAAATGAATTTTCTTAGGTTTTAAGATTTTTGTGATTTAATTTTTTATTTTAAAAATTATTTTATCCTCATTTAATAATCATATAACCTCATTAATATTTAAATTATTTTTATGTATTTTTGCCTATTTAAAATAAAATAATTTAGAGCTATAAACAAAAACTAATAAATTATATTTAAATGAAAT
>JANQBM010000220.1:33797879-33810900 GCA_025594535.1 Erythroxylum domingense
ACAACATTAACATGTCAAAGACTAGAACAGATAGTAGATTGACAAATTCAAGTCTTTATCTTTGAAAACTTTCACAGGTAAACATAAACCGTAAAACAAAAGCAACGATAAATAACAGAGCATAAAACATAAAAGAAAAGGCCAAGAATTTCCCACCCAAACAATGTGAATCAACGAACCTAATACAAACCATACATAAGAACCCTAAACAATGTGCATCGAATATCCAAAATGAAGCTTAAAGAAACAATCTTTACTTCAGAGCAAACGTCAAGATTCAAATTTGAACAAACCTGAGCAATAACAGCAGCAAAAGACATTCCGAGAGGAAGGGCAACGGCCTCCATATACCCATGTCGGATGGCACTCCCTGTGCGCCGCCGAGCCGGAGCAAAAACGACCCTAAGGTTTCTGAGTTTGAATCCACCACCGCCTTTACATCTACTGGTAGGACTAAAAACACAAGAAGAAGAGGAGGAAGACGCTGTTGATGCTGACGCAGCCGCAGCCGCGTCTTTCAAGATTTTCTTTTTCTTCTTTCTAATAATTACCTTTGGCTCCGAAGGGCGAAGGCTGATTGTGGACCGTTGGATTTGAACCTCCGTCGGTGGAGGCGTTGAGGTCGCCATTAGTATCCATGAAGAGAAACAGGGGAGGCTCAGCTGTTTAAATATCCTCCTACTTCGATACAAGCTAGACGAGATCCAAATACTGTTGGTTTTAAAAGTATTCGTCTACAAAGTAAGCAATGAAATTCTAAAAGTCTAAAAGGCGGAAGAATGGTAATGTGAATTCCACTTAGTCCTACGTAAAAGGGAGAGAATAGAATCATGATAAAGAATGGCAGTAAATGATGAACTTCTGTTTCCAAGTTCATTTTCCTAATGTCTCTCTACGCCTACAATTTGTCTACGTAGCTCTTCATGCTTTGTCTCTTCTCGATTCAAGCTATCTGTACAAAACTACAAATACATTGCGGAAGGGAAGGCGCGCAAGCTTATATCATTGCGAACCTGGGCGCATGAAAAATCTTGCCGTTTTTTGAGTTTGGCGGTTTTATCCGTTGAATCTTGAGAGCGGCGACAAAGGACATGTCGTTTCATTTAAAATATCTTAAACAAGAGAATAAGTGACAAATAATTACAAAAGAAAACATTGTATTCAAAAAATTTGATTTAGATTCGTCTGATTCAATTAATTTATAATTAATGAGTAAATTTTATTTTAATTAAAATTAAGAAATTACGATTTAATTCACCTCAACTCAGTATAATTAAAAAATTATGAAATAATGGAATTTTGTTAAGGCTCTTTTATTATTTTTACCTCTATTTTGTTGACTCAAACATCAGTTCAATCAATGCTTTAAAAATTAGATCAAAAATTAAATTGATAAAATAAGACATTTACGATTTGAAAAGTTTAACCCATATTAGATCGTCATTAAATTGGTTTCAAAGTAAATAAAATTTAAGAATTTGGATTTGTATAAAAGAAAATAACTTTGACTATCGAAAAATTTAAAGTTTAATTAAAAAATTAAATTTTAAATAAATTTTAATTGATTTATAAGAACTTATTATTTACGAAAATTTACCTGTTAATTAATTAATTGATCAATTTTTAATAATAAGAGTTATTAAAAAAATCGAACAGAAAAGTTAAAACTCAAATAAAAAAGTTAGTTAGTTTAAAGATTTAACGGTTGAACCGAATAAATCAGTTAGATTTTTAAACCGTTGGTTTTTACTATCACATGTAATTAAGATCTTATTTAATACGTAAAATCAAAGAGTGAAATATAATTTTGTTTCATTACGATGGTTGAAACGCGTCTAAAATGTATAATAATGGCGTGAAATATGTCTTGATTAGTCTATATTTAATATTTATATTATATGTGTTATTTTTTAACTGAATTTTATAAGAAAGGGTTTTTATAAAAAATTTAAAACTAAAAATCAAATTTTAAAATTTTAAAGATTAATTTTTAAAAACATTTTGATAAATTACAAGAGATTTTTTTGTCTTTTCTCCTTCTTTCTTTCTTTTTAGTAAATGACGTACTGATTACAATTCATTTCTCGCTCACTAATTTAAAAATCTCGGATTCTGAGTTACAATAAAAATGGTCTTTTCATTTTAATAATTTATAAAACTAAAGATATGTAAACATTGTAAATAAAAATTGCATTGAACTTGATATTTAATTCTGAATCTTATTCTTATTAATTTATTCTCCTGTTATTAAGAAAAAAAATATTATGTCTTGTTTCCTAGTTGTCAATAGGTCAGGTCAGTTATGTTTTATATGGTAAAGTGTTGACCGATCAAATAGGTGCATAGTCGTAAGTTACTAGTGACGGAGATGATAATGTAGTGTTAGATTTACAACCCTATCAAAAGAGACAGGTCAAGAATATAATGGTAATAGACAAATTAAAAGTGAATAATATTAATGAAAATTAAAAGAAACAAGATTTAGGTAGATCGAATATGTTAAAAGTAGAGATTATGACGGTTTACTAAGAAGATAAAAGAAGATTGTACTTAAAGACTGCGAGAGAGAAAAAAAAGAAGGCATAAGAAGAAGTAGGAAGAGGTTTTCAAGAATGATGTGTTTCTATTATAACTTACTATAAACATTTTCTTATAAAGATTTGTTTGTTTTATTTATTTACTTATTTTATTTTTTATTTTTAATCTTGACATTATTTTGTATTTATTATGTTACTTTTTTATATTTTTACTTGTAAGTACTTATTTATTTTATTTTTTATTATCTTTATCTATTTTTATTTTGTAATTATCATTAATTAGTATTTTAATATAACTTTATTAATATTATTATATATTTTTGTATTGATCTATTACAAACAATTTTTATTAATTCAAAATAAGACTGTATATTTTAAAACTTCTTTAAATTTTACGTATTAACAAAATTTCTACTTAAATACTGTTAAATTTTGTCGAGATGACTTGTTTCTTAGCTGTGAGGGTTGTGGCTATTACTTATATTGATGACTTGTTTCTTAGTTGTGAAGTTGTGAAGATTGTGGCTATTACCTATCTTGATAACTTGTACTTGTTTCTTAGTTGTGAAGGTTGTGAACTAGTGGCTATTACCTATCCCTAAGTATAAATGTTCCTCATTATCTGGACAAGGTTACTATACTCTTTTGTGGATCGTGGACATTTTTTTCTTGAAACAAAGTTAGAATAAAATGATAGGAACAGATGATCTGATCTCACTTTAAATTTGTTTGTATTAAAATACATGTTCAAAATTTACTCAACTAAAACATTATCTTGTCATCCATAAGTGCCGACAAATATGTAATCAGTGGAATACGACTGACTTTATTAGAACTTAACTAACACTTCATATTAATATGTTAAACTTTTTCTAATTGAATAATAATTAATTGATCTTTTATTTTAAAATCAAAGTTAAATAGATATAATAAGCTAATCATTTTATTATAAACTTGACCTTTTCATCATATATATTGTGAATAACATAATTGTTGCGTAAAATTATTGAAATTCTTTGATAATAAGGTCTCTCTTATTATCTCATAATAAAACTCATACAGTTATGTTGAAACTTATCGAAGACGTGACATTCAATAAAATTTTTGACATACTAGAATATGAGTTGAGGATTTGACATAGTTTTTTATAAGTATTTTAACATTTTCTTCTAATTTTTGTCATGTATTTAATCTTTCCCTTTAGTTATTTAGTCCAAGTATTTCCTTGATCATTATCATCGGACTCGGTTTGAAATTTCGTAATAAAGCGGAGTCTAGGAAAGTTTAATAGTACTTATCCTTACCTTTACAGAATAGAGAGGCTGTTTCCGATAGACTCACATGTAAATATGACGATAAAAAAAATGATGCAAGTTAAAAGAGTAGCTATGTAAAATTGATATGCCAAAAAAGTATATAAATGAAAATAAAATAATTGAATAAATAAATATAATATAATAAAATAAAACACACATAAGTATTTCCTTATGTAGCATAAATATTTTCTTATAACTTTTTGTTTTTTCACTTGTCTTATTTATTATTTGTTTATTTATTTACTTTTTTATTACCTTGTTTTATATGTGCGTGTGTGTGTGCATATATCTGTTTGTTATTTTTATTTTCTATTGTGAGTTTATTGAAAACAACCTCTTTATTAATTAAGAGAAGGTAGTGTTTTTCTGGATCTCTTCAAACTATACTTTTAGCGAGAATTTTATTATATTTTCATTGTTGTTGTTGTAGTGGTAGGTGATATCTATAAGTTTTTATTTTCTAATTTAAGTATTCTTAATACATTGTTAATATTATGTATCAGTTCAACTAAAGTGTGTAAAATACTTTTGAATGATCTAATCATATTTAATAGATAAAATTTCTACAAAATCAACAAATTATTTGGATTAATTAGGTGAATTACATAACTAATCTAGGAACTAAGACTTAGGTAAATTGAGTTAAAAATGTTCTTCAATTTGCAAATTATTTGTATTTATGAAGAATTATTTAATAATATTTAAGAACATACTCGACTTTGGGTAAGAGCAGGAAGGGCACTCGCCCAGGGCTCAATTTTGACCTACCTTTATTTTGTTTCATTTTGTTCTTTACGATGTTTTATTCTTGACACACGTAAAGAATAGAAAGAGATAAGATATAGCCCCTTTTTACTTTACTAAAGGTTTATAAAATATTAGGAACAAGCTTCTTTAAGAGATAACAACACTATGATTTTCCATGCCAAAAAAAGAAAAAAAAAGCTTGTGGAGACTTAAAATTTAAGTTATGTGGCTATCTCAAACCTCCAAATTAGTATTAATCAATCATTAAAAAATTTAATCAGTTTAACTGTAAAATTTGTACTGATTAAATTTTTAAATCAACTTTTTTTTTCAGTTTTTAACTTTTTGATTTGATTTATTTTAATAACTTCATTGTTAAAAATTGATTAGTTTATTAATTAATTAGTTGATTTTCATAAATTAATAAGTTCTTATAACTTATAATAAATAAATTAATTTTTATTTAATAATTTATTTTTAATTAAATTTTAAATTATTTAATGAGTAAAAACAATATCTTTCAATCATAATTTAAATTCTTTGAATTTATTCAATAAATAAATAATTTTACAATGATATAATACCAATTGAATCTTTTAAATCACAATTTAGTCTTTAAAATCCAAAATTTCCAACAAAACATTCCATGCTGCCTTGATTCTACGTTCAGACTCCAATATATGTCTCTATTTGTCTTTCTCTGTTTCTTTAGGTTATTTTATTATTATTGTTATTATTTGATGAAAAGCTATACATATAATAACCTCATCTGAGCGTCTCTTTGTCGTGAGCTGCATCTATTCCAACATGTATGCGTTTTGGGCTTTAATACTTTCCCAACATTAATGGACAGTCCTGGATTCGAGTGTTCATAGATGCTAGTTAAATTGAAGTTTCGGTGTCACTTTCTGTATTATTAACAATTTAATATGGACAATGTTGTATGCCATAAATAGCTTATCATAAAATTAAAAAACAAAAAAATCAAAACATGTCCGTTATGCCAATTTGGATCTTTCCTATAATATGAAATTAATTAATCAACTTTAGGTTAGTCGAATTCAAACTAAAGTTAGGTTTGAAAGAATCGGCACCTGGATATTGTTTTGTTCAATGATTCAACGAGCAATTAACTAATCGATGTCATTTTGATAAAGTTTTGAGTTGATTGAATCCAATCAAACTTCTACTACAACTACAATTTTTAGTAAAAATTTCGTTGACACGTAAAATTTAGAGAGATTTAATAACAAATAAACTTACTTTTAAATAATAAAGACGTTATTTTCAAAATTTTAAAACCAAAAAACTAAGAAAGTTGAAACCAATCTATTGTCAATTGTATAAATGACAACTGAGTCAGAAAAAGGCAAAAAAAAAATGATTCTTTAAATAAAATATTAGAGTTATTGTGTCGATCACAAAACTTTTGAAAAATTAGCCTTTTGAATTTAATTATGTCCAATTAAACTTTGATCTCTATATTTTTTATGTTCATTTACTATTAAAAATTTATTTTTAAAATTAATATTATTTTTAATATAATTAGACTTTGAATTTCAATTCGACAAAATTGTGGAGCTCTAACTCAAATTTGGCCGAAAATTCAAAAAATTTATAAGTAAAAATTTCAACTCCACCCAAAACCTAGTTAATTTACACATATCTATTAATTTCAAGTTAGGTTAAAACAAACTTAGATTATGGTTCTAATTTGCCAACCCTAATATTTCCTAAATGGCGATATGATTTGCTTTAGAAAAATGTTTCTAATATGTCTCTTGAACCAAATGTTCAAATCTTATAAGTTTTTGGAAATCTTGTGTGAAAGAGTGAGGTTCTTCTGATGGGTTTTGAGAAAAATTGAGGAGAAATTGGACCAAATCCAAATGAGTCTATATATAAATAAGATATCATATCTCAACTCAAAACCTATATTTATACATACCTTACTTTATCCTTATGTCTATTTCCTATGTAAGATAACTTCGCTTGTGAATTTCTAACCTCCCCCCTTCAAAAGTAGATCTATCCATATTGGACTAGCTCCCCCTCAACCTATAACTCATGTAAAGTCATTTGAGTTACTTCGACTCAAATTCATGAATCTCTATTTATCAGACTTTGTCAACTTGACTCTGATACTGATGTTGGAAAATCAGAAAGGAATCAAATTTCGATCGCAGTGGAATAATTACAAAATATTTTTATATTTTGATTTCTTAAAAATCAATATCACTTTAGTTCTATAAGATGATTAACACATAAATTATAATAAAGCATAAATCTTAATTCGTACTTTATTTTAAAATTTAATTATTTTCTTGTAGTACCCTTTGAACCGGTTTCGACACTGATATATCTCAATCACTATAACCGCACAAATGTCAAATCTTTAAGGGTTACTACAAAGCAGATCGAGAGAACTCTGTAACTCTTACATAGAGGGTTAAGTAACAAGTGCTAGCTCCATTAGAGCTTAAGCTATTCACAATAAGTTTCGGATATTTTGGTAATTTAATTGAAATAAAACTTTAACAATTAAACATTAATTATAATAACAAATAGTTCTAATTAAGATATCAATTATGCCCACATAAGATCCAATAGCTAATATTGATCCTTATTTATTAAATATTTCATATTTAATCATCAAATATCTTAAACTTTACAATCAAGCTCAACTTGATAAAATATCTTTGCTCTCTTCAACTCATTCTTTATATGAGACTCATTAAGTTTTCAAATATGTTGGTAATGATTATAAATTATAAATTATAATTATAATTTATAATTATAGTTAGATAAATTAAAAGGAGTTTTAATTAAATATAAATTAAAAGGAGTTTTAATTTATCTAACTCTAATTATGAATTATAATTATAAATTTAGATTAACGTCTAGCAACGCATCATCACCTCTCAAATATTTAGGAATGTTACGGTGGTATTGATTAACCTTTTTGTGCCTGATTTTTCTATATAATTCAATTATTTCATCATCCAATATTCTGATTAGATAGAGCATGAAAATAATATCTACTCTTTTGAGTCAAATCACATTAGTTATTTAACATTCGGTTTCCATACTAAGGATTAGAACCCTAAAATTTGGTACATGTGAGATCAAAGAAAGATTAAGAAAAATGCATTTCATGCTCATGCATAATATTAGCATATACCCAAGTGAATTTGAATTTTTGCACACATTACAATTACTGTACATGCACTCGCTTGATATTTTCCAGGTATAATTGATCTATAAATGTGATTATAATTGGAATTATGAATTATATGTGTTAAAAATTGATTTGGAGAGTATATCTACTGATTTAGAATTTTTGGTGAAAATTTGAGAATTTTCTGAAATTTAAGAGTATTTTTGGATTAGAAAAAATATCAAGTGACAGAATAATTGATGAAAAGAAGTAGAATTAAGAGTCAAATGGTAGTGGAAATTTTTATAAATGACTTTGAGATTTAATGACACATGTTATTGAAATTTGGGAGAAAATTGGAGTAGAAATTAAAATCAAATGGACTAGCTTATTAAAAACCAATAAGAGACCTTGAGAGAGTAACATGTGGTCACACCACTTGTTTAAATCACGAATTTATGAAGTGAAAGACCATATTTTGGGTCTTTCACTTACTAAATATGACATATGCTTCTCTCATCTCCATCTTCTTCATTTTCTTCATTGCTCTCTTCTTCACCCACGACATCCACTCTTGCTCTTATTATGTTAACTTTTGTTTAACTCTTTCACCTTGCTTCTTCAAGATTCATCGCCTCCCTCTTCTTGTTGCTAAAAGACCCAACCCATTTCACCTTGAAAGTTGATTTTCGTGTACTAGGGTTCTTGGAGACTTTTGAAGAAGTTTTGGGTAAATTAAGTAAGTATAAGTATCACTTTTCTTGATTTGAAGAATGAAACATGATTTGATGATAGTTAAAAGTTAAATGTTCATAAATTGAGGATGGGTATATGCAAAAATGTGAGTGAGTTTTGTGGGTAGATTAATGTCTTGCTTTTACATGTATGATGATTAATGATCTATAAGTTGTTATGGAGATGATTTAGAGTTAGAATGAATCCTTAATATATGTAGAAAGAAATGCAGAAAAAATTATTTGTGAATTGATATTGTTATGTTCTGTTTTTTATGGATTCAAACATAGATCATTGGTTGTTTTAGAAAATGATTGGATTGAGATTTGAAGTTAAAGAAAAGGCAAGTGTAGTGTCTTGAAAAAGGAGGAACTAGGATGAAAGTTTAGATATAAAATGATAATGGTGTTTAAAGTGTGCTGGAAAAATATTAGTGGTAACATTTTCCATTGATTATGCATCTGTAATTTAGCCATAACTTGTTATGTAGATATCCAAATGAGGTGATCATTGGTTTGGATTAAAGTAGAGACATATAGCTACATTTGTACGAAAACATCAAATTCAAATTATGTCTTTAAGAGTTTTGAAATTTGACTTTAAGTTGAATATTGGGTGTAGGAAAAAGTTTATGAATAAAGGCCCAATTGATTATTGATTTCCACAAACGCTCGTGCAACAAAAAAAAATTTGTACCAAGTTTCAAGTATTTGATTATTCTAGTATATCACCTTTGTGGGGTACACACTCGGACATCACTCAGGATGTCGGATACGTGTCTTGCCAGAGTGGAGTGCTATAAGTTATTTGTCATTAGCTATCGATTCAATTAATGACATTTGTAAACTATTTACAAATCGTCATTCTACCTTGATCGATAATTTTTTGAATCAATACTAATCGATAACAACTAAACATTCTCCCTAACAGGGTGTTTGGTTTACCTGCTGTAATATATAAGGAATGAAATGATGATTATTTAATAATAAAATAGATGGGAAACGAATTGGAATGAATATTATTTAGTTTAACTTATTCCTAAGAATTTCTAATGACGATGTAATGCGAATATTTCGTTTAAAAACATAAATTTAGAATGACAAATGAATAACTAAAAAAAAGATCAAAATATCTAAGTAATCCCCTCTTACTACATTATTCTTATTATTATTATTCTTATTATTATTATTATTGTTGTTGTTGTTGTTGTCAATTTTCTTATTATATTATTATTAATATTATTAATTCGCATATTATCATTAATTTTTTATTTTATTTATTAATTTATTATTACTATTGTTGTTGCTGTTATTATTATTATTATAGATAAGTAACTATGTAGATTACTTAAAGATGTTTTTGTCCAACATGTCCTCAATTTTATTCTTAACTATTTGGAATAGATAAAGATAAGGGGTGATGAGTTTACTTATTCCCCAAACTCAAGAAATAAGTAAACTCTTGAATTATATATTTTGCATGCTTTCTTCAGCCAAACAAGAGAATAACCTATTTTCAGAAATAGACCAAGAATTGAATGATTATTCCAATTAACCAAACACCATGTTGGATTATATATTTTGTATGTTTTTTTCAATCAAACAAGGGAATAACTTTTTACCAACAATAGATTAGGAATATAGTCAACCAAACACCTTGTTTGATTATATATTCTGTATGTTTTCTTCAATTAAATAAGGAAATAACCTATTACTAGGAATAAACTCCGAATGGAATGGTTATTCCTGTAATTACTTTTTAGTGATGAATCATATCTTGATTACACAATTACTTTCATATAATTCGTGCTACATTCAATGACTATCGATTGAATAACCCATGATTAAATATGTTATAAATAGTATCAAAATATAATAATTACGAGAAAATTTTAGTGATTTTAATTAAAAAACAAGCACTTATATAATTATCACAACCAGATACTAGACAATCCAAATCTTATATGGGTTTGAGTTATTGATGCCCAAATATGACTTAAGGTCACTTTCATGAAACTTCACGTTTTGCTCTTTGGTTCGTTTTGCAATGATTTAAGGTTACTTACTAGTCACAGCCTAATCTTCGTTTGTTTCCATACTACCATTCTACACCACCCAAGCATAGCTCAACTGGCAAAGGTTTGGGTGGTGTAGTGCCTGCCATGTTGGCGATCTGTAGGTTGAAGGTTTGAGTCTTGAGAGCAACCTTTAAGATTTGGACCTCTTGTATGGTGAGATCAATAGGTAAGCCCAAATCCCTAGTCAATTGAGGCACATCTCGCGATTTACATCCTCCACTAATCCTGAGGGCACGGGAGGTGGGGGCTCCTAATGTTGGAGTTCAAAATTGAATAGACTACAACGTTAGGATGGTAAAAAGTCCAAACTTAATGGTTCCAACCAGGGAGAATCTTTGTGTGCTTGGGATGAATTTATTCCATATTAATTAGATTTTAGTTCGAACTTTTTTAAAAAAGTTTCAAATGGAATTTGAGTAGATTTAAAAGTCAAATATGTCAAAATAACATATTCGTTTTTTACAAAACGACATTATTTTTATAATGATATTAAATTGAAATTAAAAAAATCAAATTTCTTTCTAATATGATTAGACTTTGATTCATCTACGTTCAAAGTCTAATTTAGGGCCAACTCTAGCCTCTAGCCACATTAAAACTACTTGACTCAATTCAAACTCATTCATAATTCTAACATAAAAAAAGCTTAAATTTATGGTAAACTTCAAATATATGAGTGTTTGATTTGAGTTCGGTTTAATATTTTCATATTATATCTCTCCCTCTCTCTCTCTCTCTATATATATACATATATATATTTTTTGAAACAACAATTGGTATCTTTATTACGTTGATTAAAACTTATTTATTCTTGTTCATTCCGATCATAACAAGATGAACTTTACCTAAAGTACGAATGGACCAACTATTAAATCTCGGATGTTGGATTCAAATAAAATATTTAAAATTAAGTTGAATAAATAATTTTGACCTTTTCAAATATGTTTAAAGTTTAGACAAATTTGAATTTGGATTGTGCCTTAAATATGTTAATTTAAACGAAATCAAACTCGAATTTAAATTCTAAGTTTGAATATCAAACTGGAATTTAATTAAACTTAAATTTGAGTTTGAAGCTTAAAGAATTGAAATTTAACTAACATAATTTATTTTTATCCCAAAATAGTAATAGGGATGGATTGCATTATTTTTTATATTTATTTTTATTATATTTTCTTTCTTTTTTCTTTAATTATATTCATTTAAATTAATTTTATAAATTAAATAACAAAAAGTTGAACCCTTCTCAATACCCATTTTTAAGGGATTAATAAATTATTCTGGAATAACCAAGATGGTGACCAAGCCGTTGATTTGTCTGTTCTCATTTAATCAACTATAAATTTTAATTCTTATAGCAATTTCTAAAAAACCATATGATGTTTTAGGTTCATAAAATAATTATAAAATTCTAAATTTTGAAAAAGATCTCATTTGTGAGTTCTCAACTAATTTTTAGCTTTGAAATTTTTTATTTTTTATTTTTAAATTTGATTCAATTCAATATAATCTTGAGATTAAATTAAGAAGTCAAGTGTAATTTTGATTGAATTTAGACGAGCAGGCTCGGGCTGTCTACTCCAAGCTCAATCAGGCTTCAGACGAGGCCCAAAAGAAAATTTACAACTAAACTCGAGCCTAGACAAGCCATCTCATTGCCAAGTCTAGATCAAGTGGCCTCGACCGCCTAAAGTGCAATGATGTTTAAACTGTATGACTCAAATGACATTGTTTTGAAGTAGAGGCTCAGGCTGTTTGGACCCTTCAAGTTGATTTCAAACAGAAACTCAAGTTTAAGTGCAACTCGAAATACGATTGGCTTGAACTGAGCCCATTAACTTTAGGTCGGGTTGATTTAGATCAGCCCTATGCCCTTTTTGTCAATATTGACTGAGATGAACTTATTCTACAAATTCCTTAACATAGAAATGCCCAGAATGATTTACTCTTAAAGATTACACCAGTAATAAAAGAAGAGACTGTTCATAATACATTTCCCTGCATTGAAAAAATAATAAAACACTCAATCTTATAGTGTACTTATTGAAGGCCTAGAACACTTAGCATACCATGTAAATGAATCAGCTTTCTTCACCATAAAGGTCTAGCTTGAGTCACCTGTAGAAGAAATCTGCAGCAACATTTTCCATTCACCGAGGTCGGTAAACGGTAACAGGCCGCAGCACACCGGTAGGAGCAGCAGCATAGTAGAGTCGAATAGAATGCGTCGAAACCAATATGGACATCTTGCATTATGTTTCATCATCCCTTCTGAAACAGAAACTGGACCATACAGTATGCGGAACAAAACGGATGTCTTAGCAATCGACAAGAAGTGAATGAGACAGAAAGCTTCCCAGTATATCAGCCACTTGAATCCATTCCCCCCCAACATGTCAACGCACAGTTTGCCAGTATAACCGCAGATAACTGCTAACAGTAATAGGATGAG
>JANQBM010000220.1:33902526-33928237 GCA_025594535.1 Erythroxylum domingense
ACATCATTGCAAGAAAAGATTCTCTCTTTGCATTCTCTGATCTTATGCTTGTTGCGTTGATTTCAGCTTATGCATCATAAAAGTTATCATGATCTTTTGTTTTTTGTTTTTTACTTTTTGTTTTTTGTCAATTTTTATGGTATGATTTAGTTTATTACTTATTTCATATTTTATTTATTAAACAAATAAATATTTATTTATTCATTTTTTCATGTGAGTCATTCAGAAACAATTTCTTTATTAGTCAAGGATAAAGTTACGTACTACTAAATTTTCCTAAACTCTGCATTTTAGTGAGATTTTTATTGGGTTGTTGTTGTTATATTTAAATTTAAGTTCAATTTAATCTAAATTGATTGAGTTTTAAATTTAGTTTAGTTTTTTTCTAATTTTCTAATTTTAAAGTTTGAATATATTATAAAACAATATTATTTTACATATTAAATATAAAAAATAAAAAAAAGTTCAATCAAACTCAAGATTCAATCATAAATTTTAAAAGATTCAAAATTTAAATTTAAATATAAATTTTTGGGTTAATTTAGAAACCAAATCCTATAGCCAAATCTGCCGAAGATCCATACACTCACTCTGCCGCACCGTCTCTCTTGTGTTATAATTCAATCATATAAGCGTTTTTAGTGTAAACAAGAGACGTTCTACTTAATTAAGACATGTCTTTTTCACATCACTCAACCTAAATCTGATCTCCAATATCTTAATTGGATTAAATGACATTAATTTATTAAATAATAAGAAAGAGCCTCTTCAAAATTGAAGCGTTTAAGACACACGAAATAGCTAACTGTTAGTTATAAAACGTACACTCATAATGAAGCATTAACACAAGACAGGTGCTGTCATAAAAAACATGAGCTGAAACGTCATGATCAGGTGATCACAAGATTCGCAGCAGACAATTTAACAGTAATGGTTTTAACGTTGACTTGAAACAGATGTCTACGATAGAGAATATGGTGAGCTTTATCCAGATATTGGGGAACATTTGTAGATAGGATAGGTAATAGCCATTAGTTCACTATCTTCCCAACTTAGAAACAAGTTCAGTCAGGTATACTTGATCGTTATTTTTTAATCAAGGTCTAGTACAAAAGGGTTTTTTTTTCCCCTAAAGAACTGAAAATTAAGATTTTTTGAGAATTTTAAATTTTTAAAAATTTCTTAAACTATGGAAAAGCTCTAAGTCTTTTACCAAAAAAAAAAAAAAAATTTTTACTTTTAATATGAAATTAAAAAAAAAGGGGAACAAGCCAGTATTATATGTAGTATTCTCATGGAACATATGAAATAATTCCTTGTAGGAATTGCCTGCAAAAATGGACCCAAACTATCTGTGAGTGCCGGTCAGCATCAGGCTCCTATCCTCAGCCTTATTCAAAGTTGTTAAACAAAAGACTACCCACTGAAGACAATTTGTTTTTCCAGTTAAGAAAGATAAGCAAGACTTTCTCTTCTTAAACACAAACCCACCAAGAAACTCTTTTTGTTTTCCTTGCAAAACATGCAATTCCCTATGTCCAAGATAAGCTGCACCTTCCTCAAATCATCATCCGTGATGTCTGTTTCCTGAGTTTCTTTGAAGATGGTCCAAAGGAAGGTACCTGAAAGCCAAGCTGGTCATGTTCAATCTGAGAAGCTGTTGGGTAACGTGAAGAAGATGAACAAGAAGAAGCAAACTTCTTGTCAGAACCAAGATGGCAAGAACATGGGACCTGATATGAAGAAGAAGATGAAGAGGACTTCATCTATCAGAAAATCCATGTCACAGTCTGGAAAGACTCTACCTTTCAACGGACAGAATAGTGAAGCAACTCCACGGAAGCAGCTCATGATCAGAGCTAGTGATGGGTCACCGAATTACATGAAGTCAACCAGTTGTTCAGAGGCAAGAAAGGAGCGGTCTCAGGTTAGTTGTTCCCTGAATACTCAACTTGGTTCTGACAGTAAGAACCTACGCATGAGTAGTTCTAGTCAATCAAAACTTGGTTCTACTGCTAAACCCTCAAGAACATTAACGAAGGCATCAAGTTTGAAACTTATAAGGACTTTAACGAAAGCTCCAAGTTTTAAACCAGTAAGAGGAACTGCTAGGAAATCTTCCAGGGTATTGTTTTGCTCAGATGTGAATGTGCAGAAAACTACTTGTTCTTCAACTCTGAAGGAGTCAAAGTTTCCTGCTTATCTGATGCTTAACCCTGGTGGTACTGAATCTGAAGGTAATTCAGTCATTAAAGTCTGCCCTTACACCTATTGCTCACTCAATGGTCACCATCATAGTCCTCTGCCTCCATTGAAGTGTTTCTTGAAGGCAAGGAGACGCTCTTTGAAAACCCAAAAGAGCATGAAATCAGACGATGCGTCTCCTCGAAAATTCAATCCTTCCAGTGGTCGAGGGTGCTCAGAAGATAAACCTGTACTTAGCGAAGCTGGCTCGATTGACATGGTAAATAGTCCAATGACACGAGATGTTGACATGGATTTCTTTGTTGAGATCTATGCTAACAGCAAAGTGGATGATACTGAATCAACACAGTTGAGCACAACTGAGTTTGCTGGTAAACCAGAGGAGCAGAAGAATAAGTCTGATGGATCACCACTTCTGCCGATTGATTTGGTAGAAAGGTTTGAGAGGTTCCAAAAAAGCTTTGCTACTATTCAAGAACAGGAGATCAAGGATGAGGTTGAAGAGTCCTCACCCACTTGGCTTGAAGAAGGAGCAGCTGAAGGAGGTTTTGACAGGAAAGAAACTGCAAGGGAATGCTATACAAGCATGGAGGAAGATGACAACATTTCTGAAGTAACCAATATGGAGTGGGAGGAGGATCAGTTACCTGTTCCTGAGTTGGATTCAGAAGATGAACATTACAACATTGCATATTTATCAGCAATGGAGAAGGGTCTTCTATTCTATGAGTTAGATGTCACTAACCATGATGAAATTGTTAGTAACTACACTGGAAAGGTTCTGATTGATGATCTACTGCAAGAACTTTATGAAGAAGAAACTTCATCTTTTGACCTCCATGGAGTTGACAGGAATACTGAATTAGAAAGTGTGCAACAGGAAACTGATATTGTTGAATCATCCCAAATGAATTCTGGAAATGTTCAATCTTGTGATCAAATTTCTTTTGCTGAAGAAGCAGTAGAGGAACTGGAGACTGACATGCAAGCTACTCCAATTCCACTAATGGAGTCAATTTCCGGGGCAGCAGCAGCTCATGCAAGCACCCAAGGGGATGAAGTTCATGAAAAGGAAAATGATAATGTTGAGTCAAATGATGAACTTGAAAATCCTGAAACTTATTGCATGAATGACTTGAAAATTGGCACATTGGATCGTGATCAAGAAGATATATCTCTTCAACCCCATGATGCAACAATGTTGAATGATATTCTTGTCATTGATCATCATACAGAAACTGGGACCATTGCTTTCTCTAGTCTAGACCAAGAGCACCCCAAAATTGAAGTTGAAGATGCAATAGAAGAGCATGAGAAGATGGATGACGTTAAATCTACTTTTGGAAGCCAAAATTCTGATTCATCTCATAGTTTCTCAGAAGCTGAAGAAGATGATACTGAAGCTGTTGGAGATAGTGAATTGTATAACATTCTCAGTCCTGAAAGTATGCCAACTGAGGTTCTTAATATTGTTGAGAACCAGAGTCCATTGGAGGAAGATCAAGATGGAGTTTGCAAGCTCAAAATCCAAAGAGAACAGAACAGTGATTTAAGAATGTACAAAGTCATTTTGATCAACGAAAACAGAGCAGATGTTGAGATGAAAGGTGAAGAGAGTTTCATGTCAGATATAGCACAGACATTACTCACAGATAAGAACAGAACCAGAAGCAAATCTGATGAAGAACTCCCTAGTGCTTGCAACAAGAGAAAATGGACAATCCAGTCAAAGAAACCCATCAAAGAATCAGAAGAAGAGAGGAAATTCAACCCCAGAGAACCCAATTTCCTACCAGTCATTCCTGATCCAGAAGCAGAGAAGGTTGACCTTAAGCACCAGGACATGGATGCCAGGAAAAATTCTGAAGAATGGATGCTTGATTATGCTCTCCAAAAAGCTGTCACAAAACTCGCTCCAGCTAGAAAGAAAAGGGTAGCACTTCTTGTCGAAGCATTTGAAACAGTTTTGCCAATACCCAAATGTCCAACTCATATCAGGAACAGATCAGCAGCTTTCCCTCACTCAAGGCCCATGCAAGCTTGTAGTTGATGTTGGCAATCCTGGAAAGGAAAGCATCACTCTCCAAAGTTCATTTCCCATCTGTTCTGTGAGTATTCATTAGTGAATTGCAAGCTGAAATATGAACAAAATTCTGTTTTTACCTGACAACTCAAGTAACTGTGTTCTTTCTTGCAAACTGTTGCAGAAACTAATTTAATAATCACCTTATTTAGGGAACTCTGGAATGATTCAGTTGCAGAGAAGCTGTTTCTACTAAGTTACGCAGGTCAAGATGGCAGATAGCTCTCAGTGATATTGTGAGATTTATGTATCTTGAACCATATTACCTGTATCCAATGTTGTTGGAGACTCTGTCTCCTCCGAATGTTGTTTTCTCCTCCAAACATTATGTGATGATCATAGACTTAGAAAATTTGTTTTTAAAACAGTAACTATTACTTTGGTTTACTTTATGTTCAACAAATAACCATTTTCATCATGAAAATAACAAGCACCCAATGGAAATTCTTGTCCTTGACAACTTGTAACACTTGCAACACCATGTTAATGTGGATATTGAACTTCAACCTTCTTTTTCTCTAGATTCAATTCCTCTTAAACAACCTTTAGATTCAATTTTAAACAACATCGCAAAACATAAAATCAAAATTCCTCCTGCCAATTTTAACTTGATTAAGGTTATAATAATCAATGTAGGCTGAAATTGAGGCAGGTATATCGTACTGTTTTCAGGTTTATAAACCTATATAAATTATTTCTAGAAAAACACTCTAACATCCTGTTTGTTTTTATTTATATTTTTTGTTTTTTGTTTTTAAATTTAGTAAAAAAAACTATTTGTTTAAATTTTTTATTTTTGTTTTTATTTTGGTTTATTCCTGTTTTTAAAATTTATAAAAACCACAACAAGTAGTTCTTGTCTTCTGATTCTTTTTTTCCATAATTTAAATTAATATAAACTAAATATATATTATTTAGTTATTTAATATATTAATTATTAATAAATTTATAAATAATTCAATTTAATATTATATTTAATTAATTTAATATAATTATTAATAAAATTGTGAATAATTTAATTAATTTAATTTTTTCATTTAAATTAAATGAAATTAATTAGATAATTATTAACAAATATAATTAAATTTAAAATATATTCAAAATATATACATTTCAAATAAAATTTAATTTAATAATTAAAATATATTAAAATAAATATTAATTTATAGATGATTTATTTTAATAAAATAAAATAATTTTTATTGATAATTAATTAATAAACATTACATAAGATATTAAAATAAATTTAATTAATTAAAAATTTTAAGTTATGTAATTATTACCAGTAATAAAATTATAACTACATTGACATTAACATCCAAACTATACTCTTTATTATTTGGATAAACTAAAGAGTGGATAAAATTAATAATGAGTATAATTTTTATTACACTCATTATTGTTATTGCTCCATTTCTTAGGTTGATTATTTGTAGCACATCACTACCATTGTGCATATGCCCGAATATCCAGAGGACATTTGATAATATAGCCTATGAAAATAACATGTTAGAGCAATCACATCAACTTATTATGACATCATACAGAATATAAGTATTTCCAAAGATCAAAACTCCTCATTTCATTCATAAAATGAAACTTATTTACATTGTCGTTACATTTTATAATCTATGTTTATACATAACATAACATTTGAGAGTTTAAAGTTTTATACAAAAAGTTTAACATGAAAGGAGAAGCTAAACAAAATTATTCTATCTAGACTCTGCAGGTATCAGCTGATCAGACCTTTGAGCCATTCTTGTTTCTAAAATTGACAGTACTAGACTTCTATTATATCACCTTAGAAGCTAGGTCTTCCTTGTTCTTAAAAATCAACGTTGCAATTTTGATGAGTTTATGAACTCAGTGAGTGAACTATTATCGATGTATCCACTCAACTCAGAACACAAATATCACAAGTATAAACCAAATTCACTAGTGTATTTTCCAATTCAGCAGATGTATCACATCATTCAATATTGAATACCAGATCACAATATACATCATATCTCAATAATACATTATAAACTGCAAACATTTCATATAATCATTTCAGAATAATACAATCATTTATCTCAATCATTCATATCATCAACATTACACAAACATTGTTTATCATTATATCAACATAATTCAATAATTCTTCGCAATCATTCACACGATACATGTAAAGATATATATATAAATGCAAATGCAAATGTGACTTCACTTTCATTTTTTTTGTGACTTAGCGCCTATTTACTATCTCATATCTGTTGTGGATACCGGGCTCATTTCATATTATGACCCATACCCGTTGTGGATAACGATCTCATTAATAATAGAGTCTGTGGCTCTTTGTGCACATGTTTGAGCTTTAAGTTCTTTTTCACATTGGTCACGCCGGTCACAACTCCTTTATCTGATCGTGCATAACAATGTTATGAAATGCATCAATTCACATAATATGCTATCAACAACTTTCATTCACTGTACACAATCATTTATCACATTCATCAAATCTAAGTCCGGCATTCAACATTCAGTTGAGTACAAATTTTCTATATTCACATACAATAAAAAAGCACTTCCAATACAATCCTGAATATTAAACTCTTCGGACCATTAATGTCCGAAATTATCACAATCATATCAATAATAGTCAATATCTAAAAGTTAATCGAAAACAATTCAGTCATAGTGTAGAAAATATCTAGGTTAACTCACAGTACGCTCCAGATAAGCTATTGTCTTGATAATCTAGCAATGTCTGGATGCTAACGATCAACTTGTGCTTCTTTAGTCATTCAATACACACATATTTTACACAATACTAAGTTGATCAATCATATGATTATTCACTCATGCACATGTTTATGTGTCGTGTTCAATGCATGCTCAGTTGACTTTCTGGGTATCTATACTTATTCATAAATCTTGACAATTCAACAATCATAGCTTGTACACATCTAGTTTGTAATTAGGTTTATATCTTAAGTAATTTTGATTACTTTAAATTAATCAATCATACATTCACCAACCTTTTTCACCAATATATATTCACATAATTTCTCAATTCTTATTCATTAATACCTAGTTCACATTACTCATATCCTTTGGATCAAATTTGTATGAAAAGAACTCATTTATTCCTTTAACAAATCATAATTTTTAGATTTGAACTCAACCATATCAAAACAATTCATTTTTTAGATTATGACATCAATTAACTACATAAACTTATCAAACTCTTAACTAATTAATCAAGCAACAATCCAGGCTCATTCCTGGCCATAATCAAATCTAAATATACCAATTTAGAGTGAAATTTCTCAGCTAGTTCAACATGTACACAAGGCTGAAATTAAAATTCCAGAATTTGTCATCAACATCACTAATGTTTGTAACTTTACTACCTTCAATACTTCACGAATTTTACAAGCTTAGAGACATCACTATCACTTAAAATTTTCCAGATTTCATGTCCTTTAAGATTACTTCATTTTAGGTTAATTTAACTTCTATATTGGTTATACTAAGGCTTACAAAATTCTGCTTACTTGTGTCATTAACAGTCATGTTTTTACAAATACACCTACAACTCTAATTTTTCATATTTGAAAACACCTTAATAATACCTATCTTTAGCATGAATTCCTCATCAACTATACTTCAAATACCAACTTAAATTATCCATATAACGGCCCATAAACTACTATTTTCATATATGCAAAAACTAAATAGAAAAGTACCCATTCATTCTTCATTTTTCATCACATTTTCAACATCAACATCATATATAATCTATCATAATTCAATGATCATAATCTTTCTATTATAACATGCCATAAAGAATACTTTACTTTTTTATTTAGCTTCTAATTCCATCTCAATTCATCAAATCTACCTAGCCCTCCATGCATGCAAAATCATCCCAAATTCAAAGTGGAAATTGGATGGTTTTCAACTAGGATAAAATACAACAATAATATGGTTCTTTAGCTATCTTGTGAAGGGTAAAAGCATGTATTTGGTGTGGTAATTTAGCATAGCTCAAGCAAAACACAAGAATGGGAGATAGAAGCAAGTTTCGGTGGTGAGAGATGAAGAGAGAAGAAGAATGAACAAAGCTGAAACTACTTCTGCAGAAGCGTAACTCCTTAGATGCTGGATGTTACCATGTTACATTGACACATGTCCCTAAGCATGCAAGCCACTTATTCCTTCCATAAGCTGTCGAATGTCACCTAGTTACTAGTCCATTTGTCACTCAATCATTGCTTCCATTTTTCAATTAATTAATCATGCCAAATGTCACTCATTTATCTATGTCATTTGTCACTTATTTCATAGGCTTAGTTATCCTAATTTTTCATGTGTCAATTTATCTTGCCATTTGCATTTTTCCTAATCTAAATATACATTTTAATTCATCACTTTTCTAATGGTAACAGTTAATTCCAAGTTTACTACTTGTAATCATTCAAACCAAAATTCAAGACATAACAATACACAATTTACATCATGATCATTTTAAACCTTTCATATCCCGGAATATGTCAATGGAGTGTATATACTATCTTTGCAATGTGTACAAAATTATAATTCATGTGTGTATGCTAATGAAATGCATTTCATGAATTCTAAAATGATATGACTCATATGCAATAATCTAAGGCTCTAACTCTTAGTATGGAAAACAGGCTATTACATTATTGCTTGTTTTGGGTACAAAAATTTAAAACTGATGATTATTACTTTGAAAAGATAAATCATAATACCTTAATTGATACCATAATTACTTCACTCGTTAATCATATGTTCCTCATATTTAATTAGTTCATCCCTCTGACTTTTGACATTCTTAATTAACTAAGATCTACGGTGATAGTGCTAAATAACAATTATTCATTCCTAATTCAAAGATAATCCCATATCTGGATAACAATCTCTTAGTATAATTTCCATTATAATTTTTCCTTTGCCTCATTCTTACTATATATATTGATATTGGAACATTTATTAGCACTTATTAAGAGTTTATAAATAGTGAAAAATCTAACTGCTACAGAACCAGACTTACAAGCTTCTGTCAGTTCACTCACTGTTCATCTTCCAGCTTAAAAATGGTGAAACTCTTGACATCCCATTTCTCTTCCTCACCCTCTGAATACAATTTTCAGCTTAATCTTCTTCGTTCTTTAATAGATTCTCCTCCATATTCATATTTTTTTCTTTGACATGTAGGGTTTCTGCAGATTTGCTGCGCTAGTGCTTTGCCTGACCCCATTACTAAGATCAACATCAGCTGCTTGGGCTCCTGTGAATGTGTTGGATAATGGAGCTGTTGGAAATGGAAAAGAAGATGATTCAAAAGTATATAAACATTTCCTTGTACATTTCAATTACTTGAATTATAATAGCGTATATATCGATATAGGATTCAGCTTAATATAGTTGTTAACACTAATCTATACAGGCTTTTTTGAGAGGTTGGGATGAAGTTTGTAATAGTACGATAAGTAGAACTCTGTTGATTCCATCGAAAATGACATTTTTGGTTCAGCCATTGATGTTTCAAGGTCCATGCAGAGCCCGTCGTGTTAGTGTGCAGGTAACATATATTAGGAAGTTATTTATGTTCATTTCTACATATACATATCTTAGCGATAAACAGTGGATTTTTGTGATAGAAGTTGACTTTCTTTAGGTGTTCTTCATAAAAATAAGTTACGAAACTATCAATTTTGATTTTTTTTTGGATTAATTGCTAATAATATTCATATAATCATTAACCATAAACATGTTAAATGGATGAATTTTTACATTAATTTTTTACAATATTATGTTCTTTCTTTATTAAACTCTAGCCATACAAAATATCAGATTTTCTTAATAGGAATGAAGATTCACTTGTAAATTAAGGATTGTACAATAGCAGATTAATTTTAGGACTTCCTAATATAATTTTTGAAGAGTCCCTTGGCAAAGCCACGGGAATTCTTGGAGAAACATAAGATGAATTGCTTGTCAATGGATTTGCAGATTGATGGAAACATCATAGCTCCAACTCAAATGTCCAAATTTGATAATGTAAATACATGGATTCAGTTCCACTATGTATATGGACTAAATGTGTATGGAAGTGGCCAAATCGATGGCCAAGGCTCTGTCTGGTGGAAGATTTGCTCACAAGTGAGTGAATCAAACCAGCTTTAACATCAAACTCTATTTCTTATACCTATCAATATCAACGTTTCTTGCTAACGGTAGTCTTTTTTACATTTGCAGGACAGCTGCCCACATCGACCATATGTACGTTAAAGCTCAAAATAAGCTTGTTCATGATTAGAATTAGCAACGGATCGGATCAGGCTGAATTTTTATTTCAGTCTCTTAAGGCTCAAATTTGAGTCTGATCTCGAAGATTCGAATTTTCAAGTTTGAGCAAGTTTAAACTCAAACTCGAATCTGGTATATCTAGTTTAACCCATTAATTTGGGATTAACATGATCTAGATCGACTACCTTGTTAAGATAACTTTGGGGACGAGCTAGTTTGTCATCCCTACTCAGGAGTTTCATTTTTTTTACAATTTGATGATATAGCTTGTTTTGTTTTTGCGGATCAACAGGTATTGAGTTTTGCTTTCTGCAACGGCTTGTACTTCAGAGGACTGACTCTCATAAACGCTCCAAGCCAATTTATATCCTTATTTGCTTCCGACTACTCAACAATCTCAAACCTTCATATATCTGCTCCTGGAACAACTCGTAATACAGATGGAATCAACATCAGTAACTCCAAACATGTCATGGTTATGGATAGCACCATCGGTTCAGGTGCTTGCTTGTTCGAGAGTTCCCATAATTTTTTTTCGTTCAGACCAATAGATCGAATATTGATTAACACGTTATCTAAAACTACTTATCGAGCACTACTCGAAAAAAGAAAACAACTCTTCTTCTCAATGCAGGTGACGATTGCATCTCAATCCTTCCACATTCATCTAACATAAACATTACAGGGATCACATGTGGTCCAGGCCATGGCATCAGGTATACATGAATTGCTGGAATTAATCAGTTCGTTGTTCAAGAAAATGTTCAAAATCATATCTGAAAAAAAAAATTGCAGCGTTGGAAGCATAGGGAAGGATGGAGAGTACGGTGAAGTCGAAAATGTATATGTCACTCATTCTACTTTCACTTCTGTTACTAGTGGAGCTAGGATTAAGACATGGCAGGTAATATTAGAACCAGTAAACCAAAAATCATTCAGGATCTTTTCCTGTAGAAAACTTTCGTTTCGTTTGTTTGACAGGGAGGGAAAGGATTTGTCAGGAAGATCCTGTACCAGGATATAAAACTCGTGAACTCTTCCGATCCCATTGTGATTGATCAATTCTACTGCCCTGAAAGAAACTGTGCTAATAAGGTAATTAACGTCAGAGATTGAAATCTAACCTTATATGAACATTAAGCAGGAGAGCACCAACATTGATCGTAATCCTGTCTCTTTTAACAGACTGATGCTGTTGCTGTAAGTGACATTTCCTTCATTGGATTTAGTGGGACAAGCTCTTCTGATGTTGCAGTAGAAATAAGTTGCAGCCAAAACTTGGCTTGCAAGAATATTATTGTCAGGGACATTAATATTACTTCTGGAGTACCAAACAGGAAGGTTTATGCCGAAGTCTTCAATGCTTATGGAAACTCTTATGATACGAATCCTCAAGTGCAGTTGTTGCGTAATTAACCTTTAAAATAGAGAAAAGAGCTTTGAGAAATTTGTTTAGTCAAATCGCAAGTGTGATTCTGACTTTCCTGTGGATTAGGAGGAGGAGATGCTTAAGCTTAAACAAACATTATAAGTGGCTTCCTTATCCTTCACAATAATTTGTATTCCTTACAATAATTTGTAAGCAAATTTTGACATTTGCTCTTAGTATGAAGTATTAGAAGTAAAGAAGCAACTATTTGAAACTTTGTTCATGACGCTCTTTCGATCAATTTTAGTTTGATTCTAAGCATTAGAGTCCACTACATATGATTTAATTTGAATCTGTCTTTTAGTAGAGTGATTTATTCGAAATCTGTAATTAATATGAATAATAAATTATTATGCGGTAATTTATAATTGCATACCGAATATCTAAATAGTCTTATATTTTCTTGTTATTCAAAGATATTTAGTATTTACTCAATTTAACTTGGCTCATAAAATATTCCCCTTAAAAAGTATCATTTCACATTACAAAAGGAGAAATTACGAATGACAAAAATTAACCAAGTCGACTGGAATTAAGGTTCAAGAACTTGAGGTTCAACTTGGCTTGAAGTTTAAAACTTTTAAATAAAATGATATTATTTTTAATTTTTAAAAATATATTTAATCGGGTTTGACACTACTTGATCAAGCTTCAAATTGTTCAATTTCATTTAGGGTCAAGCTCGGGATCTTCGAAATATTATCAACTTATATAAAAAAAAAAAGAGTTAAATAAATAATTCTAAAAGTGTTATGATCTTTATCACTGATTTTATAATATTATTTAATTATTATATGATTATTTTATCTATTTTCTAAGATAATATAATATTATTAAATTCTGATATAAATTAGTGTTGAAATTATAAATAAATGAAAAAAAAAGAATATGATGAAAGGAGTCAAGTGGTAATTAAATAATAATACATCATAAGTAATATGATTTAAAAAAAAAGGGGTTTATATTATAATACAATTAACCCATAAAAAATAAAATGACGAATTTACTGAATTTATTATGCTTTGGAAAGTTTTGTATACCAAATTTATTTTGCTATGGTAAGGAAAGTATTTGTATTAACAAAGTTAAAAACCAGCAGGAAGCCCTCCTTTTCTTGGATCACTCACTCCTACAACCTTAGCTTTCAAATCCTGAAGAACAACGAACTGGCAAATCGTTCCACCACTAAGGCCTTGTAGGACATGGCCTCTTTTCTCAAGGAATGCCCTGATATCACCTGGAACTTCAAAGTGTTGATTATATGGTGTTGTCCAATTCTCATAATTCAACACGTTGGGTACCAGCTGCATGACAAGAACAACTTCTCAAATACTTGATTCTGAATCGTTGACTCGTCAGATGCTCTGTCATTTTTGGACTATTGCAGTTCCAATCGGTGTAAGAAAATAGTGTAATTCAACACAAACCTGATGATAGAGTCTTGGAGCTAGGACTGAAGAAAGTGGATCCATTCCCCTGGAAAAATGATTCAGAAAAACTTCTGTAGTTCCTGCAATTATCATGCCTCCGCCACTGGCACCTACTACAGCTTTTAGTTTCCGGTTCTGCAGAATAACAATTTTCAGTGACAGAACAGTAACATAATCGAAACCATCAAATTTCATCAACGCATCTCTCATTATGCTCATACCTTCAGGACTATGGTTGGAGACATGGATGATAAAGGCCTCTTTCCAGGGCTAACGAAATTGGGAGGTGCAGGAGGTGGAACATTCGCTGGTGTGTTGTTTCTAGGCATTGAGAAATCATCCATTTCATTGTTCAGGACGATACCGGTTGTAGGAGACAGCATTCTTGAACCAAAGTAGGAGTTCACTGTACTAGTCATGGACACAGCATTTCTCTCTCTGTCAACAATGGAAACATGGCTCGTCCCATGATCCTGTATCTGATTCCATCTGTTTTAAAAATATTCAACAATCTCCTGAAAACCTGGAAAATTTTTCTGATATGTAATCCAATTTCTGAAAGTTACTTACCTTCCACCATAGTATTGTGGATCAAAAGTCATGTTGTCCAATATGGTTTTCTTCAGCTTTTTTGCAAATTCAGGAGAAAGCATGTCAGAAACTACTTCAGTCACATTATCAAAATCTGGATCACCTAGATTCATCCTGACAGCAAACGCATGTTTGAAAGCTTCAATCTGTCTATGGATTCCGAGGGGACCAGACACGCCTGAAGGGACTCCATATTGATCAAGAATGTTCAGAATCTGTAACATTAGAAAATTATTTTCTGGTTCATAGCTTGTTATCTTAAGAACAAAGTAAAAAAGCATGACCAAAACTCACCAACATCATCGCAGCACCACCAGAGGAAGGAGGTGGCATACCAAGTATTGTGAGATCTTCAAAGTTGGAAGATAATGGATCAGTGATTTTTACTCGGTATCTCCTTAAATCCTCCATTGTCAAGATCCCACCAGCTTTCTGAACCTCTTCTACCAATCTTATTCCTAATGATCCATTATAGAAAGCTTGTACTCCTTGTTTACCAATTCTTCTGAGTGAATCAGCAAGTTTCTTGTTGTAAACCATATCACCTGCCTGCAATAGACTTCCATTCGATGAACCAAACAATTCTCTAAGCCCCTTATCTGCTAAAATTCCTGCACTTGTAGCATTCATCTGCATCTTAAGGTATGGTGAAATCCTAAATCCGTTGCGTGCGAGCCTTTCAGCTGGCATTACTAGCCTTTCCCACGGAAGTTTTCCATATTTTTCCCAAGCCTTATGCAGTCCTGCAAGTTCTCCTGGAACTGCTATGGATAGCACGCCAGTAGCTTTTAAAGTAGCATTGCCACCATACATGTCCTGAAACATAAAATTTTAAACCAAACTTTAACATGTATATCCATTTGTCAGCAATGCAACCTGCTAAATATAATAAATAGTCCGAGTTCAAGTCGGATCAAGTTTAATTTAACCCGTTGACTTCGAATTGATCCTGACTTCAATATAATATCTTGAACCTGAATCCGAATTCTCCCAAATCCAAATGCTCAAATTTAAATCCGAAGCCAGTCAAAACATACTTGGTCCATTAATTTCAGGTAATTATATTACCTTGGAAGCTCGCAGAGGGGCAACTTCTCTCATATTAATGGCTTTGGCCTCCCCATTAGCTTCCCTGACTAGCATAAAAGCTCCGCCGCCGATTCCGCTGGAAGCAGGGCTGACAACTCCCAAACAAAGTGCTACAGCTACTGCTGCATCAACCGCATGACCTCCTTCCCGAAGAACTTCACTACCTATCTTCGAACATCTACCATCGTCGCTGGCTACGACTCCATGGTTAGCGACAATTTCCTGTCGCCGGTACTTGGTCGTGGAATCTCTTGGAATGTCAAGGCTTGAAGTGGCAGGCAACAGCAGTAGGAAGAGAAATGCAATCTTTCGCCATAACGACGGTAAAGCTAACAACAGCAAAGGAAACAGTCTTATGATCACAGCAAAAATCGAACAGAGCTATAAAAAAATTATGTTTTGTGAATTAAAGTAGATGGTTGTCGTACCAATCGTTGAAGAATTCATCTTCTTTACCAATTAATGTTATCGCAGGTCAGGAGTGAAAGTTATTGGCAGGGGTTAAAATCTTTTGCACCCATAATTATAATCTGTACCAACCCTGATCTCTAGACTATTTCATCCACATTTTTTTTATCTCACATATTTGTGTGAGTGAGATGGTACGAAATAGAGTTGATACAGGGTTATGGGTTATGGGCACGGAGAATTTGAGGGCGGCAGGAAGTTGAGCAATTAGCCATTTTTAGGATGTTTCTAATGTGTATTTCATAGATGGCAAGTGGGCCCAGCTCCTCTTAAAGTCAATAAGTTAGGTCCGAGTTGACGGAAAATTGGGCCAGGCTTTCTTCGGAGTTGATCGAAAATTGGGCCAGGTTTTCTTCAAAAAGTCTGGTCTCGAGCTAGCCCTAGGTTGGGATTGCTCGGGCACAACCTTATAACTGCAAAAATTATTTTGCACTTATAACTTTTAAAAAAATTGGGTCGAGTTGAACCAGACTTGGAAGTCTAGAAACTTAAGCCCTATCTAATCTGGCCTATTATTATCCTTATTCTCTATTTAAAGAAATTCTTTTAAAATTTTTTATAATTTTCAATTTTAAAAAAAATTCTTTAAAATAATAATGAAATACAGGTGACAAATTATATGTTACTTGTATAAAAGTTCGGCTCAGTTTTTAATCTCAATTCTCAAATTGAACTATTTAAACATTACTGAAATTCATAATTTATTATAATTATCTTTAAAAGTATTAATTTAAGTCAAGTTTAATTTATTTGAATTATTTTACTACATCAGAAATTTTTGATTAGTTTATGTATAATATTCATATTGCATATATTTTGTTGATATTTTTAAATCAATATTTAAGATAAATAACTTTTTTGAAAAATGTAAAAATTCAAGAATTTTTACAGTTAGAAGATTTTTCTAAAAAATTTTAAACCATAAGAAATGGGTCTTCTACCCAAGTTTTTGATTTTCGTATCGTACTGGCCGGTATGTACAACACTGACCGAATTCTAGTACGAAATTAGAGAAATATATATCAGATGCAAATATTGACCAGTACTAATAATACCAGCCGATACCAAAAACTTAAAAAATTTTAAGGACTAAATTATAAAATTTTATTGAAAATTTTGACGTCTATTCTTCTATTAGCATTGATTGGGCAACTAGGCGGCCAATCTTTATCTATCTAAATATAACTCAATATTAATTTCAAATTTAAAAAAGTAGGAGTTAGTGACAGTTTAAATTTAAAGTAATTTTATTTTAAATCAATCATTTTCTTTAAAATTAAAGCAAGTTACTATAATTTAAGTTCTTAAATTAGAAAGTTCGTAAGAGAACAAAGTCAAAACTAGACAAACAACTTTGGATAAAGGCTTAAGGATAGTAATGGGTCGAGCAGCGCTCAAGCTCGCCAAGACTCAAGCTTAACTTGGCAATTTTTTTTAGGTACATGAATTTTTTAAATTAAAAGATAAAAAACGACATCACTTTTTACCAAAAAAAAACAATATTTTTCTTCTAAGTGTTGAACCTCAGGCTTAGTTGGGCTTGAATAGCTTGGGCTTGAGTTCAAATATCACCCCTTATAAAATTAGATAGTTTTTGGGCTATCAAGAGCACATTTTGTCTCTCGAAGTTATTAAAAAGCGAAAAGCAGAGCAACTTCTGAAGTTTCAGTGAGGCCCCTGAGTACTAAATTTCGAAAGCTGAGTAACAGGAAACCATATATATACGTGACAGATAGGAGATAGCTTCTGATGTTCTGTGGTTTATATATGATATGATATGACATGATTAAGGAAACCGAGAAGGGAAGGAGAAAAACTCACTTGGCATTTCGTCTTCTTCTTCTTCTTCTTCTACCTTCTCTGAAGCGAGAAGACTCCAACTATTTATAAGAATAAGAATGTATGGTGGAGTCTAAACTCTTAACCCTATTTCTATGTCAGAGAAACCACTTGGAAACAACGACGAAGATGCTTGCTGGTCAAAAAGATAGGTAGGTATTAGGCGTTTATTGTCATGAGGACCAAAGCAGAAATAAGCAAAGCTGAGTCCCATGGAAATGGACATTTGGATTTGCTAGTTCCATGCAATTTTCACATAATAATGATTATGACCCTCATTTTTCTAAAGGGTTTACTTCGTTTTTTTAATTTAAGAATATTACAATAAGATGCATGTGCAGACAAGGTCATCCTTACAAAAAACTGAAATGCCGACACTGTGAGTCGTCTTGATCGTAGACTTCTATCTAATTCTCTGAACCTGCCGTCCAATTCTCAATTTGTCTAATCAATCATTGGTAATTTCTATGCATCATTAGCCCAAAGTTGATGTCAACGAATGATTGTTTGGTATTGTGTTGTGTTGTGATTCCATTGATAAACAACGGAAGTTGCTGACAAATGTTAAGTCACTACATATGGTTTTAAATTATGATACGCGTGAGTAATTAAATTTGTACTTTGCCACTGTCAACAAATGAGTGATGGCAACATAATGTTGAACAAAGTTGTCTCGACCCTAATTTGGCCTACCATTTTGCTAAACACTTGTTACATAACTCAAATTTGGATATTTGTACATAGCCAAATTAGGGTCGGATTTAACCAATATTTTGAAACTCGAACTAGTCAATCAATTTTACAGTAAAATTTTTAAATTGTTCAATTTTTTATTTCAATTTTTAATCTTCTAGTTTAATTTAGTTTAATAATTTTTATTATTAAAAATCAATCTAATTAATTATTTTATTTTTATAAACTAATCAATTTTTATAAATTAAAATAAAGTAATTAATTTTATATACTAGTCTTCTTTTTCAATTAAACTTTAATTTTTATAGGTAAAGATAATCTTCTTTAATTATTTTTATTTAATTTTTAACTCGTTTTATGATATCAGCTGAATCTTTTAAACTTTAAATCTGTTGCCTTACCGGATTAACTTCTGATACGATTTTTAAAACATCAAATTTAACTAAACTTCTTAAAGTTTTTAGAAAATTTTAAGTCCATATCCAATCTTTTCATGAATGGATTGCACTTTCAAATTTAAATCAGGCCTTAAAATTTTTTTAATTTAATCTCAATCTATAAGCTCGTGTATTTTGAAAAATAATAATTATGAAAAAATATAGTTTTTTGAATTATTTATGAAAATAAAAATAAAATGAATATATAAAATTACTTTGAAATAAAAAGTATAATCTCTTACAATAACATATGCAAATTATCAGTCATAATTCATAATCAAATTAAATTAGATAAATAATAGTTATCAAAACTAATAGTTTTGATAAAATCTAAATATTACAAAATACTGTATGAATATTATTTAATTTAAATAAATATTAAATAATAATTATAAAGTAAAGTTTTTGTAAGTCACTTGTAAATATTGAATCAGAATGAGAATTTCTTTTTTTAAAAACTTTTTTGCATATCTTAAACTTGACCTTTAAATTTTTATTTAAAGTTTGAATTCAAACTTAATTCATAAACTAATTCCATAAATCTAAATCTTTTAATTTTGAAATTTAACCCATTGAACCAAGTAGACCTGGTCAATATGTACAAATCTAAATCCCAATGAACCAGGTAAATAAGGTAGACTAATCCTATGATACTATGGCTTAGTTTGGAGGAGCAATAGCGGTTAACAATCTGCTGAAATTAACCCGCTGAAATGATACTTATGTGTTTGAGATTGATATTTTGGTAACTGCTAAAAAGTGAAAATAGATATTTGGTAAGTGCAGTTGCGGTTGCTGAAAAGAGATAAAATGACTAAAATACTTATTGATTTAATAAACTATTAATTATTGTATAAATAATTAAAAAATATATTATTATTCAAATAATTTAAAATTATAAATAATAAAATATTAAATTAAAATAAAATATTTCATAAAAATATATTATTAGTCATATTAATTAAGAGTATAATGAAAAATAATACTTGTAGTGAAGGTTATTAATAGAAAGTAAAATTTCTACCGCAGAAACAGTTTCTTGCTGCGATTCTCTTTCTGCTTATTTATTTATGCGATAACACCACACTTTTCTCTAATTTCCGGTTGTTTACCGCAGATCCAAACATGTGACTGTGTTTAAAAACAGCAGTGAATAAGTATTTATTCTCACCGCACCGTAGATTCAAACGTAGCCTATAATTCATAGTTTTCTATATATGTATATATATATATATATATATAGAAAACATACTTTATGCAATTTAAGCTTATTTTTTATTTGCAATTGCATTATAATGAAAACAAAAAACAAAATCGATACTGAGAATTTGATTCATCGTCAAATATATATTCAATAAATTATCGAATATATGTAATAATTCATAAATTAGGTTGTTCCAACTCTATTATTGGTCCAGTCTATACTCCAACTGGTCCATATTTTAGAGCCATACCATACCGACATGAACGAAATTTCAATGCCGAATGGAATCTTTGCACGTTTGTTCGTAGAGATAAGAATATTTTGGTGGCCAGACATTCTCCTTCGTAACTTGTTACTTTTTTAATATTCTTTAACTTGGATCTTTTTGGCTTTATTATGCTTAAAAGAAAAGAAAATAGAAAGACCAAACCCCATTAATATGTTTCTTTTTATGTTGGTATTTTCTATATCGAAATTTAAGGCTTCCTAAGTAACTCTATACATATATAGGATAAAAGAAATAAATATTTTTTATAATTTAAGAAAATTTTGATGAACTCTTTAATTTTTAAAATTTTGTGAAAAACTCTTCATAGTTTTTAGTTTTTTTAGAAAAATCTCTTGTATTAAACTTGGTTAGAAAATAATAACATCATGTATGTGTCATATGAACATTACACGTGTATTAATCAAATTTCATTTACGTGACGATTTGATCTAGTTCTTAATCTAGAATTAAATAAAATAAATTTAACTCAAACTAATAATTTATTAGTTTAAGTCGAATTTAATTAATTAATATGATTCGTGTTTAAGAACTAAGTTAGGTTATTTTATTATTAATATTTGATTATTTTATGTTTAATGTTCATCTTGCATCCATTTTATCATTAGTTTTTAATCAAAATTTATTTTTTTCGTATAACTTAAAACTAAAAAGAAAATTTTCAAAAGTTTTAAACATCTGAGAATTTTTCTATAATTTATTAAACCATAGGAAAGTTATATACAGGTGTATATGATGTGAATGTATGATAGTGAGATGAATGGGACAGTGACGCTCTAAAAATTCTTAAACCATAATTAACCAAATAGTTCAGAAAACGTATCATTAATTATCTAATTCCTCGTTAGTTCTTAAAGAGAGGATTGTTTGTCAAACACAAAAATATTCTATACAACACAACCACTCAAACTATCACATTAAAAAATATATATAATCGAATAATTTTACTCAATTAATCTGCTGGCCATACCTAAACTCCACTCTGTCAGTCCTATACACTAGAGTTATCAACAATCACTCAATCTCCTAAAAATTTAATGGCAAGGGGTGAGCTTGCTTACTAAGTAAAGATAACCGATTGTACCCTTAAAACCAAATAACTCAATAGCTAATTATAAAATTTAATCAAGAGATTAAAACATACATGTAATATGAATGCTCATAATATTACCCAGTCTAATCCAAACAGTTAACAAACATCTCAAAACTTTTACGGAATAATGATTAACACAAATATTAATACATAACTGCCATTTATGCTTTCTTCCATCATTAACTGAATTGTTCAGGCCCTGCTTAACCTAGTAAGTTTACATTTAATGATCTACCGGCTTATCTCATCTCATCAAAATATCTCACCAACTGGAAACGTAAGTAAATGTATAAATATTGGCACAGGATAACTTAATCTCTCTTGATATCCCGGTACTACTCCAATAACTAGCTATTGGCACAGGATATCCCCAAAACACAGGATATCCCGCTATAGAACATTTCCGAGACTTAAGATTGTTAGATAAGTGCTCTAAAGGCAATTGCCTTTAGCACTTATTGTATAAATCTTTATGATTAATAAAAGGTATTTTCATTAATTTGATGTTCATGTTCTTTTTGAATTGATAATGATCTTAAATCAAATTAATGAAGTCCTTGATACATTACATAGCATGAACGAAATCATGATGAGATCATAATAATGAGATTTATGTCATATGTAATTATGTTAGTGTCTAAATTATTCTTAGTCATAGGATTAATGAGATGGGACATTATTAATCCGGGCAGACTAGCACATGTTATACTCCTTGATTAGATCAAGTAGTGGATCTCCTAAGTTGCAAGTATGAATTTTTTAGAGTTAACATGTAGATGCTTGCTAAGAGTAGTGAGTATATTGGATGAACTGCCATGAGACAATCATATGGATAATCTATTCTAGTGTCAATGATAGTCTCATCATAGCAATGGCACAAATATCTGTAGACTTGAGGTGCTCAAAGATATCTTGGATACTGATCAAGTACTTTGACTCATTCCTTGTTGCCTCTCAGAGGTTGCTTATAAGGAGGTGATTGGGTACAGCTTGAGGTATTAGAAGGTAATTGAGTAGCTAATAAAAGATTCACCACTTCTGATAGGAGGAGATGATACCCACGGTCTCTTGTCAGGGTTATTACTTAGGAATTTCTGATCAGAGTGGAAATGTCATGAAGATAGTCTTCAGTGACATATTCAATTGAATAATGAACCTCGAGGACAAGAACTAACATCACTTGAGCTATATATAACATGGTCAGTCTAGTGGAGTTGACACTTTAACCATACTATGAATCAAATGGGGTACAACATAGTGAAAAGATGAATTACATGGGAACATTTTCTATATAAGGATTCGTAGTCAAATCACTAACTTTCTGATCAATTAAGCGTTATGATGTATTGATAGATACTGCTCATGACTTGTTTGAATTAAGTATTAATTCAAGTAGGTAACATAATCGAGAACCTAATAGGTCACACGCATTGGAGATGCGAAAAATGAGTAATTGGTTTTGGATGGTGATCCAAGATATGAGAGATGCATGACTAAGCTAAAAAAGTGTGGTAGTCTAGAGTCATTTGATTGTGAATCATATGACACGTTTGAATCTTGCTTATTAGGTAACATGACAAAATTACTCTTTAAAGAAGAGGTGAATGTTTTCATGCTAAATTAAGTGGGACTAAAAGTCACTTAATTCCCACTAACTCTCCATTGATGTTCGGAGTTAAAGGAAAGCCAAAGGGTGTCAAAAACACTCCATTTTCGAGCAAAAGTTGTAAGAAAACAAAGTTCCTTTTTGTGAATTGTTCACCATCCTCTAAAATACTCTCTCACAGAACACAACACAAAGCTAGCAACTTGTGTGTGTTCTAGCCATTCTTCCTAAGAAGTTTCAGGCTTCGCTCTTTGTGATATCATTAGAGACAGCCTCCTTTGGTCGTTGTAGTTTACGACAAGCCAAAGAGGTGAAAACAATGAAGAACGAAGGAGATTGTAAGGTACACATCTTAAGTTTATGTTTTGTTTTACTATATCTAATGGCACATGTTTGATTATGTTTTTTATAGGTTTCGTTTTATTTGTCGTCACATATTTTGATAGTTGATGCATGTGATGCATGTTCGAAACCCAATAAGGATGCCCTGGTATTTTCTTCACGGACAGATACCTAACTACTACCCGCTCATATCGACGCAATCTATCTATCTAAGAACATCGAATATAGCTTATTCTAGGCAAGCCACTGATTCTCAATTTTTACCAATTATTCACAACATATTATCAACCAATCTCTATTTGATTAAAACTTCTTTCTGTCGAATTAACAAGCCATTCATCTTATAAAATGTACCAAAATATAAAAATATAAATATGAAACACCTTGACTTTGTTAATTATTAGTGAAATAAAATAAACATAATTCATGTATGTAATTATTAATCATTAATTTAACTAATGACTAATTCAAAATATAATTTATTAATAACAAAATGGTATTCTATTTTAAGAACAAAGTCTAAGGTTATCTTTATTTCGATTTCAGACTCAACTAATTGATGGTTCAAATTATTCATTAATCGGATCTTCGGACCTAGAATTTACAAAATTTTATAAGACTAATTTATATAAAATTTCCAACCAATTATACTTGATAATCCAACATTATTCTCTTTTCTAATTTATTCTTAATTATAAAAATAATATCCTTACTAACCTAACTACCATAATTACTAAAATACGCTTAACTAATTAAAAGTCATATTTTACCCTCATCCATTTCAATTAATACCAAAAATGCCCTTCTTAGAAATAAATTTCAAATCTACCCTTCATTGTTTGCATTTCTAATTTTGCCCTTTTATGTAACTTAAATTTTCAAAAAACGTTCATCTTCGCCATCTCCTCTTCTTTTATCATTTTCTAGTCATATTTTTTCCATTTTTATTCCTTAGTAGAACTTCAATTATTGTCTCAAACAATCTCAACATGCAATCCAACTATAAGCTGGTGTAAGATGATCAAAAATTACAAAAGAAGATATAACATAATAGCTGGAAATTTACCTAAGTGTTAAAGACTTATGGGATTATTAACCTCCACAACTTCGTCCAAATTTCCTACAAAACAAATCCAACAAGATAATACATGAGAGAAGTGTCAAATGCAGGGCAAAATGGTGCATTTAGCCATACTTCCAAGATGGAACAGTTGAGAGAAAAGATGAAGATGAAGAAGTAGCTGTTTTCGTTAGTTCTCTTCCAAATTCTAGATATTGCTTATGCATGTTTAATGATTTGTGGGTTGGGCTGGGCTGTTAGGTGCTGTTAGGTAAGTTTTTTTTATTACTGTGTGGCTTTACAGAGAATGCTCACCTGACATTCCTTCTAGTGCTCTTATTATTCTTCTTTTTTTTTTATATTATTATTATTGTTACTTGTACTTGAAAGCTTGTGGGACGAATGCAGGACTATAAGTAAGAATAACAAGTGATGAAGGTGGCTAAAACACTAACCCTATTTCAAAGGAAGCCACTTGGAATAAATGATGAAGATGCTGTTGGTCAAAAGATAGCTAACTAGCTGCGTTTATTTCTATAAACACCAAGCAGAAATGAACAAAGGCCCTAGATGGAAATATTTAGTCTGGTATCGGTAGGACTCCAACCTCTTACCAATAACTTCCAAGAAAGCAACAAAAGAACTTGATGTAGAATTCTCATAATATGTATGATTGGTATGACTTTTTACTTTTAGGATTATTTCGTTTATGATAATTACAATAATAAATGAGAGACGACGACGATGATAACAAAGTCGATATCGAAAGTAACATGTGTAAGACATCCAAAATAAGTTTAGAGAACCCAACTACATCGTTAAATATGTTCTTAGTTGTCTTTAAGATGGTACTTCAAGTACGGCAACAAGTCTTTCACAGAGCCTTTTCAATTCAAGAAGTTAAAGGCTCTCAGTTATGGGGAGAGAAATTATGTACAGAAACATCTTAGAACTTGCGAGCATCACTTGTATGGAACTCGATATTTAATTTTGAATTATTAATTTTTACAATAATTTATTTAAAATTTATAAACTTTTATATATACTTAATAATTTACTCTATACACACTTGCAAAGTACCTGTGAGATGAACTATATTAAATTTTTTATAATTTTGCAATAACCGTAGGACCTTTGAAGTGCTTATAATGTATAAGGGGGTGGTTGGTTCACACGGGGGAATGGTAATAGGAATGAGAATGAATATAATGAGGAATGAGAATGGATATTATCATTATAATTATGATCGTTGATTAAGAGAAATGAATGATTACCATTACCAATGACAGTTGTTGGTTTGTAAAAAATATTAAAAAATAAATTTATTATATTTTAATTTTAATTAATTATATGTTAATTAATTATATTTTAATTAATTAATTATAATATATTGATTAATTAATTAATTACAATATTTTAATTAATGAATGAATTACATTTTAATTAATAATATTGTAATTAATTAATTAATTAATTATGATATTTTAATTAATGATATTGTAATCAATTATATTTTAATTAATAATAATAAT
>JANQBM010000220.1:33935598-33952544 GCA_025594535.1 Erythroxylum domingense
AGATATTCCTTTTAGAATATTTATATTTTCCATTTCTTTTAGAACCGTTACAAACATGTAATTAATTGAGTTATAATATTGTCATGTAGTTTTTGTTTTATGGATTAAATACCTATATGTTTCTCATGTATCATCATGATATAAAAGTCAAATACACCAAGGAATGACTCCCATTCCTCTAGTAATTGAGAGGAATGAAGTAATGGCCAAAATTAAGAAATCATAATATTAGCTATCCTATCATAACTTCTCACCAACCGTTATTTTTCATTTCATACTCATTCCCCCTTTCTCATTCCCACTAAACAAGCATACCCTAAGTAGATTTTAGTTTAAAATTAATAGTTCAAATGGTACATGATAAAGTATTTATAGCATTATTAAGATTTACATGATTGGATTAACCAGTATTTTGAATATCGTACTGTACCAATTGATACTAATTGATACTGACCATATCGACAAAAAATCAGTTCTGAACAAGAAAGTTTCGTATCAAACTCTAATATCGGTTGATATCAACTCTTTCTGTTAGTACTAGTCGGCAACAAAATATCAATGAAAATTATAATATTTAAAAATTAGGACTAAATTGAAATTTTTAAAAATTTTCTTATATAAAACATAATTCTTATTCGTAAAAAGGAATATGATAAAATTATATACAATTTATTTAATAAATAATAAAGATATAGATAAATTTATATTAAATTTTTATATAATTAGACTTATACAAAGTGATTATCATTACTAAATATATTACTTTAACATAATTATATCCAATACATATTTTTAAAATTTATATATTTCATTTTGACATTATATATACATTTTAGTGCATACATCTAAAAAATATTATAATAACTTTTGAAATATGTAAAGATAACATTTGAAATTAAATTTACTTATTATAAATACATATTTTTTATTTTTTATTTTTTATTTTCTTAATTTTATATCTATACAACAGTTAAATGATCTATTTCTCATCTTCATTATGAGAAATATGTGAAAATAATATTAATAAAAATTAAGAAATATTTGTTCTATCAAAGTTATATTATTATGATTTCTTAAGATATGATTTAAACAAAGTAAAAACTTGTATACCATAACATATTGAAGGGCACTATTACCATTTTAAAAAATTTAGGAATTATTTTATAATTTTATAAACTTATCTAAATGGTACTCGATATTGACTTATACTGGTATCATATTATACCAGAATTAAATTTGATACTAAATTCAGTACGATATTCATAACATTAGGATTAACTGGTCTAGTTGAAGAGGGATGTTAAAAGATGTTACCCTGTACACCAATTGTAATTTGGTTTAAAGATGACAATTAGGCCCAAGTTGGGCCTTGCTCTAGTTGATCAATCTTCAAGCCTAGAATTTAAAAAAAATCGAGCCTTAAAATGACCTAAGACTAGGTTGCCTAAGGCTGGCTTAAGACCCAACCCTTATAAGTAAAATGATATCACTTTGCTTTTTAATTAACAAATTAGGCGAGCCGAGTTAAGCTGGGCTCCTGCTCAAGCTCCCTGTCTCAACCTAACTCATTACCATCCCTAATTTGGTGGATGACTTATATTTTCTAATCTATCAAACTATATCCCTAAAAACACATAAAAATAGTTTTAATTTTTAATAAAAGCAAATTTACAAACATTATTTTTTGTTTATATATTAAAATTTTAGCTTTATTTAATAATTTATAAAATTTATTGTGGAATAAATTATATTAAATATTCTGAACTATGAGACAAAATTTAAATATATTTCAACTTTTATTTTATAACACTAAATATTATGATTTAGACAAATGTATACCTATATACTTCTGATAGTAAGAGAATTTCTGTTAATATTTTTTTTTTTAAAATCAATACTTAAAATTTTGACCCAAAAAAGTAGAAGTATTAATAATAAATGCACTTTTCAGTAAAGAATTTAGAAAATAGTTGACAAGAGATATATTATTTATAAATTTGTAATAACTAAACATTTGAAAAATGAAAAATATTCAAATATAGCCAAAATCTGTAAGATGTATATTATGATGAAATTCATTAAAACATTATTAAGTTTTGTTATTAATAATGTTGTAGATTAATAAATATATCTCTTTTATAAATTATGATATGTAGTATTACACAATGAAAATTGATATATAGAGATGTCAATGGGTCATGTTAGGTCAGGCTCACGTGGCTAACCCTTCATATATATTTTTTAAGAAAAACCTTAAAAATCATCATCATCATCATCAGCAGCAGCAGCACACAGTCCGAAATCTCGTAATGAAGCGGGATCTGGGGAGGTCCGGTAGTACGCAGCCTTATTCCTACATAGTAGAGAGGCTATTTTCGATGGATCCACATGCATGTGAGATAATATACGAATGATGCAGGTTACAGAAATAAAAACAAGGTGCAGGTCAAAAGATTAAAAATGTAAAAAGCTTAGCAAATATGCTCAGAAGATTTTAGAAAATAAATAGATAGATGAAAAAGTGAGAAAATAATTAGATACATAATAAATAAATAAATAACTAGGATAAAGTACAAATACATAAGTAAAATAGAATAATACTACTTACAAAAAAGCTACCAAACTTCATTTAAGAAGATGTACGTTTAAAAGACAAAAGTAGTACGAAAAAAGTAGGAACAGAAATACCTGACATGCTGTAAAATTTTGCTTATACCTGATATGTTGCAAAGTTTTTTGTACCCTTCTTGAGATGTGCGTGTCATCTTAAAGCAGGGGTCCTTCTAATTTGCTCTGTAGCATTCTAATTTAATTGGGTGTCTCCCAAAGGAATAACCAGTAATAGATTGTAGCCTACTATCTAAAGGCAAATTTTCTACCTTAAGCTAAAAATCATAACAGGTCATTTCATAGTCTCAATTAACTCTTCTACAGTAAAGACATATCAACTGATAGATATGAGATAAGACAGTATAAAAAGAGTATATGAAAACTACATAACTCAATTGCCAAACGGGCAGTTAGGTCACCATGGTTGTACAGAAGATTATAAGAGGATAACTATACCATTCAACTGCCGAGAGGGTAGTAATAAGCTAACACTCAATGCGGAATGACTTTGAACTTCTCAAGAAAAAGGGATCTGAAAATAAAAGCCGTAAAATTCTATGCTGTCCATATCAAATATTGCAATAGAAAAGCCTTAAAAATGACGTTGTTTTTAAAGTAAAGGTCGAGCCACGATCAGACCGCGTTGACCCATGGCCTGCCTAACTCAATCTAAAGTAGGGCCAAGTCGGATCGGTTGGATGAGTTTTGACGTTACTATTGACATATATAATAAATTGTTAAAAGTTTAGGATATTTAAAATAATTTATCCTAAATTATTGAGTAAACTATCAAATTTTAATTAAGCATCACAATATATTAAGATATTAAAGTTTGAAACTTTTAAAATTTCAAATATTTGGTGTCTCTTTTTTTAATATTACCCTTTTCATTTCAATATTACCATCACACAAACATATATATAAAGTCGTAAATTAAATATTTTAGATTTGAATCAATAATTAAATATTAAATGAAGAATTTAAATTAATTAATTAATTAAATAAATGAAAGTATTTCTATTTTCTAACTTTACAAGCATTTTTATGTAAAAATAGAATAGTAATATATAAATAAAAAATGTTTAATTGGTATTAAAGTATTATAGAATAAACTAGATATTGGATAAAATTAAAAATTTTAAAATATAAAAATTTATCAATTAATTAATACATTTATTAATTTTTAATAACAAAATTATTAAAATAAAATATATTAAAAAACTAAAAACTAAATCAATAAAATATATTGAATTTTTTAATCGGTTAGTAATCTACCAAAAGTAGGAGATACGTGGAGCGCTCCCCGTTCACTTTGATCTCGTCCTAAAAAGCAACGATTTGATCCATTTCTCCATCTGTGTGTGTATCATTGCTAGGTTTATTGGACCATTTTCGGTACATCATCTGTTACGTGTACAATTTACAGTTCAAAATCTGTTGAATATTTACAGCAGATTTGTTGCTTTTTCAGCTGAATACCAAACCCAATCGTCGAAATATGTGATTATGGATTTTTGTATCTGGATGGATGTTTCATCTAAACTTGGGAATCTTTGGAAAAGAGTACAACTTCGTGTATCCTTGTCAGCTCCTTACCTTATCATAAATCAAACGTTCCAACACTATCTGAAATCGAACGTCAGCCGTCGAATAATCCTCGAAAATGGCTAAACGCCATAACATACCAAACTTTTTGGTTTTTTAGAACCAGCCAGTGCCACTTGAGTAACACTAAGCTCCTACTCCTCTCTCTGTCACTCTCAATCTTTTGCTTCTCTAGATGGCTTTCCGGTGGCAAATTCTGAAGAAAACTGTACAAGAATCCAAACGCAAGTTGTATTCTCCTCACCACATCCTTCGTTACTCGTTCACTTCCGTTTCTTCATCATCCGCCGCATCCCCGGCCGTGACCAGCGATGGCCTGCCACAGATACCACCGTTTGAGTACCAGCCAAAGCCGTATCAAGGACCGTTAGCAGAGGAAGTGCTTGAAAAACGAAAGAGTTTTCTTGGTCCCTCACTTTTCTACTACTATCAGAAGCCAGTGAGTTTACATAGATAATATAATTATTTGTAAAATACCCATTTAAGTTTGGTCGATGTAAATGCTAAAGATTGATTCTTTTTTCATGAAAGATGATCAAGTGTACATAAAGATTGATTTTTTCTTGCATGGGTTTTGGTTAAATGAGTGGTTATGTATCATCTGTAGCTGAACATTGTGGAAGGGAAGATGCAATATTTATATGACGAGAAGGGGAGGAGGTATCTTGATGCTTTTGCAGGAATAGTGACAGTCTCATGTGGGCATTGCCATCCTCATGTTTTGGAAGCCATTACAGAGCAAAGTAAGCTTCTCCAACATGCTACAACCATTTACTTGCATCACGCCATTGCTGATTTCGCAGAGGCCTTAGCTGCCAAAATGCCTGGGAACCTCAAGGTCTTTGCTTAATTTATCTTCTCTCTACCATTTTCCCACACTATTATGTTTCTAAAGGGTAGAGAAGATGATAATTTTGTCTGTCAAGTAAGAAATGAAGATTGGTGGAGGTCAAGTTGCTTCTTTATTTTCCTTGCAAGAATTAGTTGTTAGGTTTGTAGGACTTTGTCCCATGTTGAAAGTGAACGAAGAAGTGAACGAAGAAGGGGAGAATAAATAAGTATAAATAAATCCCTTCTCTCTTCATTTTTATCATCCAAAAAGAAAAACAAATATTAACTCTTATTCACTCATCCTTTGGTGAGTAAGAAAAAAATAATAGTATTTTTTTTTTATAGTAATTTTAGGGTGTATTGGAATAAAGGTTTGAGAGTGTGTGTAAATACTAGTGAGTTGAGTATTGAGAGTAAACACTTGTAAGTATTATTTTTTCTCCCTAATAGAAAGGGTGTGCATCAGCCCCGGGCACAATTTGGCCGAGTGACTAAGAGTTAATATTTAATTTTCTTTTTGGATGATATAAATGGAAAGGGGAGGGGGTTTATTTATACTTGTTTATCCTCCCCCTTTTTTCACTCACTTTCAATATGGGACAAAGTCCCTTACAAACTTAACAATCTCCCATTTGAAGACTGATTTCAATCTGTCTTCACACCTGGTTGATGCTGAATAAAATCTAGACGAGTTATTGCATTAACCTGGTGTGAAGACAGATTGAAATCAGTCTTTAAGTGGGAGATTATTAGGTTTGTAAGGGACTTTGTCCCATATTGAAAGTGACTGAAGAAGGGAGAGGATAAACAAGTATAAATAAACCCCCTCCCCCTTCCATTTATATCATCCAAAAAGAAAAACAAATATTAACTCTTAGTTACTCATCCTTTGGTGAGTAAGAAAAGACTAAGAGTAATAAGATTTTTTTTTTTGAGTAATTTTGAGATGTATTTAGGTAAGGGTTTGAGAGTGTATGTAAACACTAGTGAGTTGAGTGTTGAGAGTAAATACTTGTAAGTGTTGTTTTTTCTCCCTAATAAAAATAGTGTGCAGTAGCCCCAGAGACGTAGGCACAATTTAGCCGAACTCCGTTATCAAATTTTGTGTTATTTTATTGGCATTCTAGTTGTGTGGAAATAGTTGAATTTCCTAACATTAGTTTCGAATTTCTGAGGTAGATGATTAGTTCTGAATTCGGCAGAGTCGAGCAAAAGACCTAATAACTTGGAATTTTCATGATTTAGGTTGTGTACTTTGTGAATTCTGGTTCAGAAGCAAATGAGCTGGCAGTGATGATGGCCAGACTTTATACTGGCAATCTTGAAATGATATCGTTAAGAAATGCATATCATGGTGGAAGTTCTGGTACAATTGGACTGACTGCTTTAAATACATGGAAGTATCCTATACAACAGGTTTTGTGTCAACTCTCCTTACTTAAGAAAGAAACTTGGCAAAACTACAATAGGATTCTAAGTGTAAAATACTACAGGGAGAAATTCATCATGTGATTAATCCGGATCCTTACCGAGGAATCTTTGGCCCTGATCCGACCGGCTATGCAAAAGATGTTCAAGATCACATTAGCTATGGAACTTCAGGAAGGGTGGCTGGATTTATATCTGAAACAATTCAGGTCAGCAACTGATAATGCATGTTGTCTAAACAAGTTTTGAGTTTTGGCTGTTCAGTAATCATTGATGAGAGATTTTTATAACCTTCATTTCTATTTTGCTCACAGGGAGTTGGTGGAGCAGTTGAATTAGCCCCTGGATACTTGAAGCTGGTTTATGATATTGTACGAAATTCTGGTGGTGTTTGCATTGCAGATGAAGTGCAAACAGGATTTGGTCGCACCGGAAGCCATTATTGGGGTTTTCAGACCCAAGATGTCATCCCTGACATAGTTACCATGGCAAAAGTACATCCATTTGAATTTAATCAATCAATCCTGAAAATTTAGTCCATATCAGGAATTTATAACTGTTGTTCCTTTACCAACCTGTCTTGACATTTGATGTTGATCATTGACAGGGTATAGGAAATGGTTTACCTTTAGGTGCAGTAGTAACAACACCAGAAATAGCAAGTGTCATGGCTCAGAAAATCCAATTCAACACTTTTGGTGGTAATCCTGTCTGTTCTGCTGGTGGACTAGCAGTTCTGAGGGTAATTGATCAAGAGAAGCGCCAACATCATTGTGCTGCTGTTGGATCCCACTTGCTCGGACGCTTGAGAGATCTGCAGCAAAGACATGACAGTAATTTCTCTTTGACCAATCACTGCAAAATAAGCAATTGTCTTTTGTTTTTCTCATGGCTATAACAGACCCTAAAGTGAAGTAAAAGTCTCTGGTTCTGTTACTCTACATGTTGTGAATCTCAACCTAACAATAAGCTAACTGTTGATAGTTAAACTTTGGCAATAATGGTTCTGAAGATTTAGTTGATGATTTTTCAATCAGGAGGTTTCTTCAGAAGGTCTTCTGTGCTTTGTTTGTATGTGGGTAGGCAAGTAATGGCTTTTATACATTAGCTTCTGAATTGTTTCCAAGAAATAAGATTGTTTGCTTGTCAATTTTCATCCTTAAATAAAAATACAAGCATTTGGTGACCCATGAACATGAATTTGATGTATAGTTACTTAACAAGACTTGCCTTAAGTGATCATATTCTTAAATGCTTGTGAATTCCGTTCAGTCATTGGAGATGTAAGAGGGAGGGGTTTGATGGTGGGGATAGAACTGGTAACCGATAGGAAGGAGAAGACACCTGCCAAGGCAGAAACTGCAGTTCTGTTTGAGAAACTTAGAGGTAATACCTAAGTTCCCCTGAAATATCCAGAGATCAGGTTCTGCAATAGTTATTCCAGGTGCTGAATAAACTCACTGTTCTTGCACCTGCAGAGCTTGGAATTCTAGTTGGGAAAGGGGGCCTGCACGGGAGCGTGTTCCGAATAAAACCACCAATGTGCTTCTCCAAAGATGATGCAGGTACTTCTTATGTGTTTTACATTCCTGGATTTATGGATGATAAGTTGAGCCCTCCTGATCTGTATCAGTTCAAATGAGTTCTGAAAAGCAGAAATTGTTGTTTTAGTTTTGTTTTCCGTGTAATGACTTTGCTTCTGCTTTTGTGTGTGCAGACTTTCTTGTTGATGCATTGGACTACTCAATGTCTAAGCTGTGAGAATCAATCTGCCGGAGAGTGAGATAGATGTGTAATATTCTGAGTATTGCACCTTCAATGTCTCTTGTTTCATTCAATAATTAAGTGAATTAACACAATTAGCACTAGGAATGTCTCTCTTAATCCTTCTAAATTGTTATCTTAGCTTCTGTGTGTGTGAAGAATTTCTCTGGTTTCATTCATTCTAAAAAATGTTTCTTTTTGTTGTTTTAAATTATCTGAAAACATATTTCATGATATTGAATATTAAAAAAGAAAACTTTTAATGTGTCTTAAAAGTGTTTTAATAAAAATTTTAACGTCTTTAATTGTTATAATATCAAAACTCACCAGTCAAATTGTTTGGTAATCTCTTTAAAAATAATTTAAAAAGAGTATAAAAGCTCTTCTATTGAATTTTTAAATGATTTAAAAGTAAATAATGTTAAATATAACTGAAATTATAAGATAAATTTACCGTCTTTTTAGTTCATTGGGAAAGAAATTAAAAAATAAAAAAATTTATACAAACCAGCTTATCAATTTTCCTAAGCACAGTAGAATTTAAATTTAATTAAACATAATTTAACTAGTTGGCTTGATCTGATTAAAAAGATTATTAAATTTAGACTGAACAAGTATTAAAATTTGAACTTGATTCTAAGATCGATCAAGACTAAATTCAATTCGTTAACTTTGAACCGAAAACCGGGTTAGATTCAGGTAAGACTAACTTGCCGTTCCATTCTACACCAGTCGGCTTTCCAGTGCACCAAGGAAAAAGCTGTGTTTGAACTTTGAATGCATAATTCATAAATGGCAGACACTGACATAAGAAGCAACCAATCAAATAATCGGGTACAGGATGAACAGATTGAGCATACAAAAATTTAGTGGCAGATTAATCAGTAGATTCAAAACGTTGAGTATCTGATTCAAAACAAAGCCTTTTTTTTCTTGGAAAAAATGGCTGCTTGTATATTCACAACTTCATGATTCTGTGGAAAACTGCTTCAAAAATGTCAGCAGCTCGAATTATGTCTTGCCTTAAATAAGTTCACAAAAACATTCTTCAAAGATATATACTTTTGGCTACAAGAGATGTGATCTTGTTCATAGTTTGAACTTCCTGGTGCCTAGTAATGCAGTACAGGACTAAGCAGGCTCATGATGACGAGTTGTCCATAGCGAACTCAGATCTCTAAATCGCTGGAAGTACTCCCCCAACACAAGCAAGCCTCGAGCTGCCTGACGGATCGTCAACTGCCGGTGCATCTGAAGCAGAGTTTCCTTCCGAAGATGGTCGGCCTGTTTTGGATCAATGTTTTATGCCAACTTTTAGATACCACCTAATGATGTTTAGTACAGATAAATATGCAAGAAGATGCTATTTCCGATATTGGAGCAAGAGATGGAGTCCATACCTGCGACACAAAGCGAACTAAAGATTCTAACATCCCCATTGCATTTTCCAATTGTGGCATGTAACTAGATTCATCAAAATGACCACCTGCCACTGTCTCAGCTACAGTTTGCTGGAGTTTATCCATACCTTGTGAAAGAGCATCTTCTGCTTGCTGACATGATAATATGAGGTTAGTTAGCTCCAGGTGCTGATGCTCCACCAGGGGTTCAAGCTGAGGCAGAAGAACCTGTGAAGTTACTCTGGATTTAGTGCCTCCCATAGATGAATAGTTAATAAGCCAAACTCCTGATCTATCCAATTTTCACAGTGTGATGGTTGGCTGTTCTTTTTTTGGGATCAATATCAGCAATGCAATTCATCCAATGATAAACTTAATACAAATTAATTATAGAGCTATGAAACAATGAAACCTGAACAATGTATATCACCTTGAGAAGCTCCGAAGGGCGAAATCCGCCTATCCACAACAAAAACCGTTCTGCTGATGGCTTCCACATTCCAGATATCATATAGAAAACATCAGCTTCTGCAGCAGCAGCTTTCATGCTAAAAAGTTTAGAATAATGGTTCAACGAGCTTTCCACAAGTATCTGCAGCTGTTCATCACTGATATGAGCATTTAAAGCAATACCCAGATCAGATATCTGTCCGGTTTGTTCTTCCAACCAATTTCCGTACTCCATTTCGAATGTGGTGATCCCTGCAGAATTTTCAAGTTTTGGCTTATAATTGGAAAAAAAAAAAAGTTCGGGAAGAACAAGTAACAGGAAATAATTTAGGGCTATCTGTGACTGTAAATGTAGATATATAAATGCGTTGCTCTCTCATAGCAACAACTATCTTGACTTTGGACTCCATAGTTGATTGCAAACTGATGTGCTTTAAATTGTACTTTAGGAATTCTCAATCTGTTAATAGGAATGACAAAAAGCTCAAGATCTAGCCTAAGGTCAACAGGTCAAGTTTGAGTCGACCAGACTCGAGCTTAGTCCTATAAAAAATAATCAGATTCTAGCCGAGCTTAGAGCAAAGAGGGTGTGCAATCCAAAGTCCAGTCCAAACCCGGCCGGATATAACCCCTATTGGTTTGGGCTGAATTTTGATCGGAAAGCTCAAAAAGTGATTCTACAAATGAGTTTAAGCTTTTCAAGTATGTCGGAAGTCCAAACAAACTCAAACACGAGCCCACTTATCCAGACTCAATCAGGCTCCGACTACACCTACCAAATCCTTTCGGCCTTCAGTTTGGGCTCAAGTCTTAGGTGGCCTTGGCTCACCCAACCCATTTGTATCCCTGTTGCTTTCAAGGAGACATGTAATCAATTCTAATTATGGTGGTATCAATCAGAGTTTTGAGAAACACAAACCTGAGTTTATGGTTCCATTAAACCCCAAATGACCAACTTCTACTCCACCACCTAAGCACTGACCCTGGCAGACGAGCAACAACTATTTTAGTGGAGTGTTAAAAGATTTCAGTGCAACAAAAAGATAATCTTCTCCATGCCTGCTGCCTGACTCTTTCAAGCTCCTGCTCCAATTGCATCAGCTTTAACCGACTCGATTCTAATTGTTGAACATACGCCTGCAAATCAAAGTCTAGAATTCAAGCCAGCAATCTGCAGAACTTGATGTATGTTCAATAGATACTCGTACCTTTTTCCTCAGCCGGCTTTTACGAGCAGCTTCACGATTTTGAGCTAGCCTTCTTTGTACCTTCCATCATCAACATGTCAACAAATTATCTACTTCCATAAACAAACATAAACAGAGAGGGCAAGAGAGAAGGGGAGAGTCATAACATTTACCTTATCAATAGGTTTACTTGCTTCTTGATCATACTTGCTTGAAGGTCCAAGTGTATCTTGTGACGTGTTCTCTGACTAATGAAATTGCATAATAAAAACTTCAGCTCACAATGACTACCTATGACCAAAAACTACCAAAAAAGTAAGGATTCAGTTATAAAGATTTGCACCTGATTGTCTAGCTTCGTGTCGACCGTGAAAATCATCGATGTCGACGTACCCGGAGAGCCGTTGATTATCATTGATGCAGGCGAAGTATCTCCCCACATTCCAATATGATGGATAGGGTCATACATGCCCATCCTTCCGGAGGTGACAAACTGTGTCGACGGAGAGTTCATGCTCCTTATATCCAATACAAAGGTAGGCTCAGTAAGCTTTAAAAGTGAAGATAGTAACCAGGAGAGTTCAATTGAACAAGAGGGAAATTGACACATCAGGACAGACCAGCACTATGAAATCACAAATTCCTTGGAACTACAGTAGACCAAATGTTAAGAAATTCCAGATGCTCCAACTTTCCAGGAACAGGCAGGGGAGATGGAAAAACGAAAATAAGTAATGATATGCAAAACAGTCCAGATTTGTTTAAAGACAGCATTTTTCTACTTCCAGAAGAGAAGACAAGATAATAAGAAACAAGAACTTCTGTAATTCCATTGCTACTCGAAACACAGTCCTAAAGAATTTGTTTAAAACCCAAAGAATCTGTCTCTGACATTTACATGCACTTCACTGAATAGAACCATCTTTCCGATCTACGAGTCCAAATCATGTCAAGTTTACACGACCAAACAATTACCAACGAGACAAAAGGAAAAAACGCTCTGAAACTAACAGAATCTTCAGTTTATTCTCATCTCTCTGCAACCGAGCACACTCGATGAACAGAAACAAGAAAACCCAGAAGAAGAAAACGATCAAAAAGAACCAAAACAAACGAACAACGAACCTGTTTCAAATCAAAGTGGGATGAGAAGAAAGTTTCCCGCCACGAGTAAGAACCAGAAGCAGAGACCCAAAGCTTGCAACTTCAAACCCAAAACCTCGTGAACCTACTATTCTCTTCACATATTCTCCCACCAAACTTACTTCAAACATCATTCTTCTTCAAACCAAGACTCAAATTGGAACACCCCCACAGCTTAAAAACGAACTCTCTTTCTCTTCAACACTGTTCCTACTTATTTTTTATTCCATTTCCTTTTTGTTGCTTTGAAATTATGCTAATTATAAAACAGACCCAAATCATGCAACTCTCTCCAATTATTTAGTTCAATTTGCTTTGGCTTATCAAGAGCTACAGAGAGTCAAAGATACAATTCTTTTATATGTATATGCTTCCACCACTAGGCAGGTGCTATTGTTCCAACACTTAACCTGCGCACCTCTACATCTTCTAAATACGACGTCGAGCTTGGTGACCGGAAAAGATGCTTTGGTTGTTGGTGGTAAGCGAGAGAGGACCTTATCGGGAAAATTGAGTAGTCTAGAGAGAGCCGCGTGTGTTCCGTTTTGATTAAACTAGATATAACGGCAAGTGCTCCATTTGGCAATGTTGTCGTGATTACACGTGGAAGTACTTTACGATGTGAGTCATCAACTTTGCTGCCACGTGGCCAGACCTAGAAGAACAATTATGTAAATCACACATATGTAATAATTTATATAAGTAATTTGATAAATCTATTCTTAAAATATCTATTTATAAGAGAATTTTAATTTTTAATTATAATTATAAATTAAAATTTTTAATATCTACTTTGCTTCTATTTTATTTTATTTATTTATTTATTTTTATTTATCTACTTTTTTAGTATACCAGTTTTCAAATCTACTCTTTTAAATTTCATCACTTTTTTATTGTCACTTTCGCATGTGAGTCTACTAAAAACAGTCTTTTCATTCTGTAAGAATAATGCTGCATACTAACAGACCTTTCTAAACCTCATTTTAATGTGAAACTTGAACTGGGTATGTTGATGATAAATTTTAATTATCATTTAAAATTAGTGAAAAACATGAAAAGTTTGTGCTCTTTTTATTAAATAATAATAATAATATGCTAGCTTTGTTCTATTCCTATTTTGATCTAATTTATTTTAGAATTAACAGATTAAATTTAGATTAATTAAAATTTAGATCGAGTCTAAATATAAAATAACCACAACATTGTTTTACTCGTTTATAATAAAACGTTAACCTAAGCGAAGTTGGACAACGTAAAAGATTCGATTTGATTCATCATCATCCTTATTCTGCATAAATTGCCCTAAGTAAACAAAATTAGAATAAAACATAACATTTAAATGGGCCCATATTAACAAAGACAAGATAAGCATAATGCAAGCATCGTACCTAATTAGGCACTACATTGACCTTTTATTCCATGTCCTGCCAAGGACAAGATCAAGAGATCTCATCAACGTCCCACACGGTCCAAGTTGTTTCCAATTGATGAAACACTCTGAAAGTATTCACAATGCACACACAATTACGTATACTAATGAATAATGATTCGAAGTTTGATATTTTTATTCTAAGCGAGATTATAAACATTATGAATTTAAATATTTTAGTTTTAGTTTATAAAAAATTATTTTTAACCTTTTTTAAATAACAATAGACTTACAATTATTATTTCTTAATAAAAAAACATGCATAAATTATATGTTTTAAATAAGTATCAATAATTCAAAAATAAGTGATATATTAGATTCAACTAATATTTATAAATTTAATATGCTTTAAATCTCGCTTGTCAGTATCTAAATTATTATAATAAAAAAATAATTAAAATCTATAATTGAACTATAATTTTGATAAAATTTTATGTTAAATGATAAATATATGGACAGAATAATTAATAAATTGATCAATTTTTAAAATAAAAGTTATTAAAATAAAATAAATCAAAAATTAAAAACAAAATAAAAGAATTAATCAATTCAAAGACCCAACGGACTTCATTTCTCTGCTTATTCTTCAGTTTCTACACTTGGTCAAAAGATCCCATCTGCAATTTGTAGATAAGATGATCCGGTGCAGGATAGGAAATGGGAATGGCACCGTATCTCATCCAATTTCCTGTGCTACAACTATGGTATGCATCGCAACATCATCTTTGACTAAAAGCTATTACGTAGAAGCAAGTGCTGGCTTGTTCAGGCTGACACTAACAATATAATACATTTTATATGTCACTTCAAGTTGGCTAAGCATAGCTTTTAAATCTTCTATTCACACATGAACTTGGTCGAGTCCCTTGAGACTCAATTACCTAATTATTCTAATATTACTATAATTTTATAATCTCAATTTTACGTATGTCGTTATAATATATTACATGTATCTGAATTATGATTGTGAGTGTGTTGTTCTTTTTTTCAAAAACAATACAAATTTATTAGAATAACATAATAAATTTGTCTATACTTGAAGTCACGATCTACTAATCTATGATATTTTGTATATATGGACATGGTAGGTATTGATCTAAAAGTAGGGCTGTTAAAGTCGTGGGGGGTGGTGCGTTTGAATGGTTGGACGATTCCTTAGTGATATTGCTTTTCATATTCTCCATATCTATATATGCATTAGTACTTTATGATAATAAATATTAAATACAAAGTAAAAAGATACAACAAAACGTCAGAAGCAAGCACCCATGCACCCACTTGCTCTAGCGTTTTTTGTTTGTGTTCTTATTCTGAAAGTGCAATCTAAAGTGGGATTGGCACTAAGAATGGTTGTTGTATCTATCGTCATCAACTTTTGTATGGATCTTTCGATGAATGAGGAAAGATAACTTCAGATTCTTCTCTGCAGCTCACCAAGTTTGGATGCCATTTCACCATTGTTGGAATATGTTCTTCCTACTTATGATCTCTACACTTTGCACGTACGTGCTTAGAATATATATGTTTTCTATTTTGGTAAACGATAAGGGACTTTTCAAATTTAATTCATTAAAAATCTTTGTTTTCCTTTATAATTATCGGAAAAAAGTTTATACTTTTTTATTTAATTTTTAAATTTTTATTTAAAATAATATTAAAACACATGCATAAATCTTACTAGTATAATGATTAAATTTACTTAATTATTAATCCCAATTAGAATTAATAAATTTTGATTTAAATTAATAATTTATTGTAATTATAAAATTATTATATCAGTAACATTTAATTTTTTATTTCTATTAAATTTTATTTAAAATAATAGTAAAACCTATGCATAAATCTTAGTAGTAAATGATTAAATTTGCTTAATTATTAATCCCAATTAGAATTAATAAATTTTGATTTAAATTAATATTTTATTATAATTATAAAATTATTATATCAATAACATTTAATTGGTGTTGTGTATTATTTACTCATGTTTCACTAATACTTTTAGGGAAAAGTATAAGAGAAGAAATATTTTTAGAAAATGAAACCCATAATAATTTTTAAAATTTTTTTAAAGACTATAAATTTTTAATTAATTAAAATTTCTTAAAATTTTATGAATTTTATCCTATATTTTTAATATTAATAATACTAGCAACTAATGTTTTAAAAATCAGATCAAAAGTTCAACTAATAAGATAAGAGGTTTAAGATTTAAAGAGTTTATAAAATTAGCTAAAGATTGAATAAAATTAAAAAAATTTGAAATATGATTGAAAGAGATTGTCTTTAAGGAATTTGAATTTTAATTAAAAATTATTAAATAAAAATTAATTGATTTATTTTTATATATAAGAACTTATTGATTAATCAAAATTTATCGATAAATTAATAAATTGATTATTTTTAATAACAAGAGTTATTAAAGTGAATCAAATCGAAAAGTTAGACGGTTCAAGATTTTAAGGTTGAACTGGTCAAACTAGTTAGATTTTTCACTCATTCCTCTCACATATTTCTCTTTAACAATATATATTGAGTAAATTATGACAAACATTAAAATACATTTATAAGTTCGAATATATATATTTTCGCTTTTACTAAAACAATCTTCTTCAAACTTAGTTACGTAGTAACTTTCCTCAAGAGGACTCCTTTGAATTAAATGACTCATGGAAGCCTGCCTTCACTACAAGCTCTTATATATATTAGATGACACAGGAATAGGTTTAATAAGGATATTAAGCAGATTCTCTGGCATATTCTTTATAGAGTGATTTACTCCTACTAATTCTCCTTTCCAATTGTAATTAGTTCACTCAATTTGTTGTAACCCTACTATATGTAACTCTTGTATGTCTTAGACTATAAAGCAATAGGTTGTCGCTGCCAGTTGGTAGTGTGAAAAGCTCAATTGTGTTTCGTCGTATTAGAGCCATCAAGCCCCCTCATTGAGCAAACCTCTCTTCTTTGAGAAGATTCACCTCTACCTCTCTTTCCTTCAACCCCACTTGTTCTTTCATCCCAATGTTGGTTTATGCCCTACAGCCAATCGTTTTGGTTGTATTTTAGTGACAAATTATTTAAAGGCATTATTTATCTTGT
>JANQBM010000220.1:33952644-33966574 GCA_025594535.1 Erythroxylum domingense
ATACTAAAAATTACAAAACGGCGTCGTTTTAGACAAAACGACGCCATTTTGTCGGGCCCGCCCAGCCCGTGGCCCTTCACGGCCCTGCCCGGGCGGACCACGGTCGGCCCGCGGCCCGCCCATGGCCCGTCAAACCCGGGCCAAAAACGGGCCGGGCCGGGATTGACATCCCTACCAAGGACTTAGCCATATATGGGGATTCGCAACTGGTCATCAGATAACTAAGTGGTGAATATAAGTGCAGTAGTTTTTCTTTGGCACCGTATTTTGCTACTGTGGTTCAGTTGTTGGAAGATTTTGAGTGCGTAGATTTATTCTACGTTCCACGAGAAGATAATTGGGAAGCGGATTCAATGGCCAGGGTGACCTCGGGAGTGAAAATGTCCAATGAGCTTATGCATAAGTTCGTCCTTATCTAGAAGAAAAATCATCCTTCCATTGAAGGCCAAGGGATGCTAGTGGATGTGTTTAACACTAATGTAGAGTGTGCTAGTGACTGGAGAAGCTCTATCAGAAAATACTTGGAAAATCTAAAAGGAAGGACACCCTATAGAATTAAGATGCAGGGGTTGAATTATCTTCTAGTGGAAGGCACTCTGTACAGGAAGAGTGCCAATGGCCTCCTCCTTAGATGTTTAGGCTCGGTGAAGTCAATGGAAGTTTTGAAACAAGTGCATGAAGGTGTGTGCGACGCTCATCAATCTAGAGAGAAAATGCGTTGGTTGATTCGTAGACATGGTTACTACTGGCCTCGCATATTCGATGACTGTTTCAGGTATGCTAAGGGCTGTAAGCAGTGTCAGAGACATGAGAAAATCCAGAGGCTACCAGTCGCAGAATTGACAAGCATAATCAAGCCTCGGCCTTTCCGTGGGTGGGCCATCAACTTGATTGGTAAGATTTACCCTGCATCATCCAAAGGCCACTCTGTCATAATAGTGGCTACGAACTTCTTCACCAAATGGGTGGAGGCTCTACCACAGGTTTGGGATTCCCGAGTCAATTACCACTAACTAAGGGACAATGTTCATTGGAGAATTAGTCAGGGAATTCGCAAAGGATTACGGTATTAAATTACTAAGGTCAAGTCCTTATTATCCTCAGGCAAATGGACAAGCCGAGGCTACGAACAAAGTCATAATCAACATTCTACAGAAGATGATGGAGGATAATCCTAGGGGTTGGCACATCCTTCTCTCCGAGACTCTATGGGGATGCAGGACATCGAAACGAAGCATGACTGGGGTGAGCCCTTTTTCACTAACCTTTGGGCATGACACCGTATTACCTATGGAGGTAGTGGGGCCCTCTTTAAGGGTTGCGTGGCAAAATAATTTGACGCTAGAGGACTAATCGCAAGCCATGATGATGGAGCTAGAGGAATTGGACCATGTGAGAATGGATGCCCTCAATAAGATGGTTCTACAGAAAAAGAAGGTGGCTAGAGCCTACAACAAGAAAGTAAGAAGAAAAAATTTTGATGAAGGCGATTTGGTCTGGAAGTTGGTACTATCCATTGGAAGTAAAGACCGGGTATAAGGGAAATGGTCAGCGAACTGGGAAGGGCCATTCAAAGTCCACAAGGTGTTACCTGGGAATGCCTACTGGTTATCAAGTCTATCCGGAGAAACTCACAGCAAATACATCAATGGAAAATACTTGAAGAAATATTATCCCACTATGTGAGAAAATATTCAAAAGGAGTAGATTTTAAATGCTTGTATCAATGGGTGGCCACTAATAAATTTTTTTTTGTGAAGTAGGCTACCCAAATTTGTGTAAGAACAATGGTCTCAGTGTCAAGTAAATGAAATAAAGTTTTGACTCGTCATTCAGTTATAGCAAATTCGAACTTAACAGTACAAAGCCAAATGTAAAAATCCATCCAAAAATAAGCCGCTTATAAAGAAGGCTATACAAGCAATCCATAAATGTTCTACAGGAAGGACTATTGGGTGTGCCTGATCTCATCCCACTGAAGTATGCAATCGTGGATGGTTCGCTCAGCTCCCCTCAAACTAGAAGAATAGGCCACAATAGAAGGATAGAGCTTTTTCACCTCCTCGTCACTTTCGGTGGCCTCTTGCTTTTTCACTTTTAAGGCTTCCTTCTTACCCCCCAAGGAGACCTAACGTCTGGACATTTCTTGCTGGGCAGCAACAACCTTCCCCTGAAGTTCTTCAATCTCCTCCTCCCAAGCCTTTATCTGAGCGATTTGATTGTTGGCCTCCAGCTTAGATTGCTTGATGTTCTCTGAGAGGGTCTCCACTGCTTTCTTTTGGAAGCCGTAGGAAGTGTTCAAAGCTTGAAAATGACCCATTTGGCGATTGGCATCTTCCCTCTGGCTGGAGCAAGCTGAAAACTGGGCCCTCAGGTTACTGATCCTGCCCTTCAAAGAGTTCAACACCACCTTCTCGGTGGCCGAAAGATCCGAGGACAGCAAAACCTCCATAGCCTGAAGTGACTCCTATACAGTAGCTTCATCCAAGGATTCAAAGTTAGAAGAGAAGAAAGCCCTTACCCTTTCCTTAGCAACCGCCGCCTCCTCTGGGGACACCACAATAGGAGCCGTGGAAGGAGGATAAAAAACACTTAAGTCCATCGCGGCCAAGGGATCCTCCCAAGAGAGCTCTTCCTCCAGTGCGGCACTAATGGAAGCCAAAGCCTGCAAAGAGTAAAGACAAGTCAGTAGGGATGTTACTAGCATAAAGGAAGAAGTAGGTTGGCGATATAAAGTCCATACCATCTTAGGAGAGGAAGTCTGGTCACGCGGTTCTGGTGTTCATGATATTCTCGGTGACCACAAGCTCGGTGTCCGGTTGGTCACCAGCAACTTCTAAACTCCGGGTGGCCTCATGGAAGCTCAAGACTTCTTCCTCTTCGCCTACCCCCTATGAACCTTCATCACTGGTGACCTCCAGGGTACCAGTGACCGCCTTAAATTTTGACTGACCAGCTAGTCTTCCATATTTGCGGGAGCCAGCAGAAGCAGTTTTCTTCTCGTCCAGTGTCTTCTTAGTTTTGACACTGGAGGAGACTTTGGGTTGCTTAAGTGTCTTCTCACCTGAGGGAGCTACAAACCAAAGATAAAAATAGGAAGAAATAAAGAAAGGAAGAGATGGAGAGAAACGATGATTACTTTGATCGGCCTTGCGAAAAATGCTTTTGGCGGAGGCAGTAGACAATTTTCCTCTGGAAGCCGATGGAGAGAGGACACCTAAAAGCAAAGGAGAGAGTTAAGTATCGGCATAAAGTGCTGGGTAAGTAAAAAGGAAGGTCAGAAAATTATCAGACATGCCCAGAGGGGTTGGAGAGGATGGAGAAACAGTCAGGCACTGCTAAGAGTCACCCTGAACAATTGAAGATGTTTAGATTAAGGGAAATTCTTGAAGGATATAGAAACACAAAAGGAGAGTCTATACCTGCTCGGTGACCAAGTCCATCGATGCAGGAAGAGCTAGAGGGACTTCTAAATCCACAATGTAGAAATGGGAGATTAGTTTCGGAGAAATTTTGGCAGAGTTTCCCCTGTAATTAGGAGTTCGCAAAACTACCTGCAAGCAAACACACTCCTAAAACACGTCCCCAGTACTCACTACTCCAACTAAACAACAATTCCCAAACCTCAAATTTCAGAGACACCCGAAACCTTGGAGGTCAATGGGAACTTTCAAGGTCACCAGAAACCGCAGTAGTCACCAGAAAGTACAATGTTCACCCAAAAATCAAAATGATGGAGTTCAAGAAGATTCATACTTGACATCCTGTCGAGTGGTTTGCCGAGCTTCCGACGGTAGAAAGAAGAAAAGTGATGGTGCTTCTGGAAAAGGACACTATTTGTTAGAGTTAGCAAAATTCGTAGAAACGAAGAAGAGGAGAAGGAAGCGCAGGCTTACCGGTGGTCGTCGATAGTGGCGAAACTCCTTCAGACGACTGGGCTTCAACGATGTTAAAGAGAGGAACGCTGAAGGGTCATGCGACATAGGTGCGCGAGTTGAAGAGGAGAAGAAGTTTTGGGGGGAAGTTTTTGAAAACCGTTTCTTCGTGTGTTTAGTGTAGAACTAGGAGTGGCCTTTAAATATCGACGGCATTAGAGTCCTTTGAAAGTTGAAGAGTTTGTGTTTTAAAAGAGAGCATCGAATGGGTTCTACCTTGGACTTGGTGTTTGGCGTGGTATTCGTCAGAGAGCCTTTTGAATTTTCGATGTCCATGTCCGTTCGATGGCTTATTTCCGGATGGCCATCATAGGGATCTGCTCGAGTTATTACCAATCATAGGTGGCGGACCTTTGGATATAACTTCATGAGGAATTGAAGCAGACAAAGCATCCAAAGGGTAATCGGTAAAGGCTTTAACCAGATGTTTAAGGACCACCATAGGGATTATACCTCTAAGCCCAATGGTGCAGGGAGCAAATGTTTACACCTAAAAATAGGTTCCGCCCATTTTACTATTTTGGGCCGAAAATTCGAAGCCCAAAGAAAAGCCCATGGTTGGAAGTCCAAAAGGAGTCCATTAATCTTGGCCCATCAGATTCCAATGTCCAGCAAAGAAAGAAGTTGTAGAAGTTGAGTTGGAGTGGGAGTCTAGAAGTCCAAGATAAAGGGGAGATAAGATGATAAGATGATAGACACCAGCCCAAACTCTATCTCTATCGGATAAGATAACGTTTTATCTAAATTTTATCTTTATCTAGTGGGATAAAATTTTATCAAGATTACAAGTTCAATTGCAGTAGGACACTCAACATCTTTGGCTATAAATAGAAGTTTTGAAGCAGAAAAAAGGATCCAACATCACACATATCAAAAGCCTGGCATCCCAGCAAATCTTTTAGCTTATTTTCGACAATCCTTTACTTTCCTTAGCCTACTTTTCAATTGTTCTCAGCAAATCCTTTAGTCATTGCGTTTTGCCAATTTGTTTACCAATAAAGCAAAGTTCTTTCTGTTAGATTTTTGTCCCTTTCTAGCAATATACAGTCGTTTTGATTTCATTTTAGATTACGAGCCGCAATCTTTTTCCTTACTTCTTTAATTTGGAAATACTTTAAATTCTTGGCATGCTCACTAACCGAACAAAGGGCTACATGTTATCCTTTAATAAAAATAAAGGCCAAACAATTATTAACAGTGTTTATCTTCTTCTTGTTCTTTCCTTTTAATCTCGTTACTGTGGTGGCCTTCTGATGTTGTAGGACTCGTCATCACTCATATCAGTATATATATTTAGATGAATAAGATCATCTTTCAATTTTGGAATCTTTACAATTTCCTAGAAATCAAGAAATTTCATGTTCATCTTGCAGTTTTCATATGTGGAAGAACTAGAAGCTCTGGTGATTGTTAGATATCAAAACAATATAATGTATGTTACAAGGACATTATACATTTCTTTTTGCATTTATTTTTGTCCTTTAGAATTGAGACGAGGCGGTTGAGGGTGACATCATGTACATTAAATTCCCTGTTCTAGTTACTCTGTTATAATTTTGTTTTATTAAATCTCATTCATACATTAATTTATGTAGGCTTTACATAAATATGTAGATGAGATTTAATAAAACAAGATAGGAATACTATAGTTGGAACATGCGATCTGATCCCGACATCATGAAGGCAAGATGTTAAATTCATTTTTAAACCAAAAATCCAAAATTATTTTAGTTACAATCCAAAGCAAACATATAAGAACTTTTTTAATGATATTGAAATTTTTTGGCTAAAAGTATCTTTTGAACATACATTGAAATTAAGGGTTCAAATTGAATCTTGACATTTTCAAAATGATTAGAACAAATCATAAATAGACAGAAAATTTGACGTGTTAACTCTTTGGTAATTAAATATCGTATTAATGCTGATATGATATTATTTTTATATTTTTAAATTAAAATAGACCTCCCTATCACATAATTAATTTTTAAAAAATCAAAAAGTGAGTTTCACTATCACGTGACAGCAGAAGTCAACCTATACTTATATATTTGAGGTAATAGGTTTCATTTGTCTTGCCATAATAGAGCTCAGTTTTTATTTAAAAATAATAGTATGTTAGAAATGACGAGGACTAGCTTCGTTAAATTTTTCATCCACGTAAGGTCTATTTTGAATGTTTTGAAAATGTTAAGGTTTAATTTGAACGCTTCAAAACATTAGGGTTTATTCTATATTCCATATAAATGTAAAGGTTCAAAATTGACTTTTAACCAAATATTTTTCAAGTATGGATGTCTTCGGACTAGTTTTTAAGCAAATGAAAAATTTATGAACAAATGAGTTCAAGTTGAGAAGATCTTCACCCTGTTCATTGCCTGATCAAATTGAAAATGTAATTATTCATATAACAAGTAAAACCCTTCAAACTTAGTTTATTGAAATATGTGATTCCTAGGTCTATTTATTCAATAAGAATCAAAGGCATGGTTAAGAGAGGATATCTAAGAATGTTTGATGTTAAATAATAAAGGTAATGTTTTCATTTCATCTGGAGATATATAATATTAAAAAATATAAAATATAATTCTTATTAACGTATCACATACTTGAAACTATCATTCCAAACGTTGGGTTTGGTTGATGTCTCCATGGGTGGGGATAGATAACAAAACACAAAAAATCTATGCCCAGCAGTGTTTGGTTACTGACACTGCTTATTTTTGTAATTTTGCTCCGTTTCCAAGTCAAAAAAATACAAAATTTTTTGTTCCTTTCAAAACCGTGACACGACTTTCTTGTGCCTGTCACAGAAACAAAATACGTGGGTTGTTGGACAAAAATATCCCATATTATTACTACTATTGCACACATGCCCAAATGTACAAATAGCAAAAAAAAGTATTTAATTATAAAAATACAAATACAATTAAAAAATATTCATACAATTATAAAAAAATATTTAGCATAATTCATTTTATTGTTAACTTGTACGAATTTTTTGCTATTCAATAGCTCATCTTATTAAATTTTTAGGTTTCTCATTTTTTAATTCCTTATTTATAGATATAATTAAAAAATATTAATACAAATCATTTGTTTTAAAATAATCAATGAATTATATATTTCTAATTATATTATACTGCAGGGGTACTTTGGTCATTGACATTGTTTTCTATGTTCTATCAATTGCAATCAAACACATTTCTGTCTTCGAGACGTACAGTTTTATTTGTTTTGTCCATTACAACCAAACACCTCATTGTCTCCAATTTTTGTTCTGTTCTGTCTCCAAATTTTTGTTTCGTTCCGTCTCAGTATATAAATCACAGTAACCATACGCAGCGAAAAAGTTTCGGTCAATCCATGTTGTTGGGTAGCAATAGTAATACCCAACAATATATATTTAAACACTCAGTTGAAATCCAATTAAGATATGAAGTTTAGAGAAGTCAAATAGTATATAATCTTACTCTTATTTAATAGAAAGATTGTTTCCGATAAACTCACATGCAATACATTAAATATCCAACATTATATAATTTATCTAAAATGTTTTATATTTAAAAAAGATATATATTTTAAAATGATAAATTAATATTTTAATAAATTTATAAATGAGATTTAATTTTAATTTTTATGTGAAATTTTACAAAATTTTTCTTAATATTCTATATGAACTAAGTTAGAGATTTATATTGACTTAAAATTGATTCAATAATTTTATTTGGAAATTAAAGAACTTAATTACTATTATTAAATTGAAAATTTTAATTTGTTGTATTGTAATGAAATGTTATGGACATTCAACTAAAGAGGTACCTACTTTTGCCTAAGATTATGGAGCTTGGTGCCAAGTTTCTGGGTTTTTGTAAACAATGGTATGAATTTGAAGTACAAAGGCCAAAATTGAATGATTTTATCCGCCGGGCTAGGAAAATCAAACTGAAATAGAAAGTGGTTTCATCATTGAGCAATAACATTTTCAAATCGTGTTGCTTCTAACGGGGATCAGATCTCTTGTTTTGGTTATGATATTTCTATGCTTCTAATGGGGATCAGATCTCTTGTTTTGGTTATGATATTTCTATCACATTCTATTATTTTTTATTCACACATTTATGTTGACCCCACATAAATATATAGACAAAATTTAATGAAACAAAGTTGAAACGGAGTAACTGGAACAAAAATTTGATATGCTTCTAATGGTAATATGCCTAAACTTTCATAGCTAGAAAAGGGAGCCTTTTATTTAGGAAAATTTAGGCCTGGCAAAATTTCATCTGAACTGATAACTCGACCTTGTCTAATTCAGAAAAAATCAAATACAGGTAGAAATTTTTGAACCGAATTTAAACTGAGTTGACAAATTTTTGTCCAAATTAAAATCAAATCTGAATTCTGGTTGACTTAACCGGATAAAATATCCTAATTTTTAAAATTGGCTAGCACCGAATATTTAAAACCGATTAAAAATGTTCGATTAGAATTTAAAAAAGGCAAAAAATGTGGTATATTTGGCATGTTTTATTTGGTTTGAATTTGTAGCGTGGACAATGTAGTTTACTGTTTTTGGATTTGGTGTACTGCTTGTACCTTTGTGGCTTCTTGCTATAATTTTATTGGAGACTTTGAATTTGATAATTATATTTTTGTTTTTTTTAATTTGGTTGCAGTCTTATCATTTGTTTCGTTTGAACTTTAATTAGACAACCATAATTTAGCTTTCTTTACTATATTTTTTATTGGTTTTATAGAGAAAAAGAGATGAGAAGAAGATGGTGCAATTTGATGGTCCTTTACTATTAATTAATATAGGACAAATTGGTTCCGAACTGAGTTGTGTGTTTTTCAATCCGGTTCAATTCTAGTTCAACTTGGTAAAAAAAATTTGGTTTTAAACTAGTTTAAGATTATAAAATTTTTACCTTTATCTGAATTTTCCAAAACCAAATTAGTTTGAAATCGATTGTTTGCCAACCTTAGAAAAATTCCTAGCAAGAGTTGAGCTTAATCCTGATCTATAGTTAACAAATTTTGTTCAAGTTGATCGAGCTATAAAACGAGTTTGAGCTTTTGTCTATAAAAGTTTTTGGTCTTGGATAAGCTTGGGCTTACGCTCCTCAGGCTAATTTAGCCCAAAGGCTAACCATATTAAAAGTAATGTTATTTTATTTTAAATAAAACTATAAATAAAACCAAAATACAAATTTCCTTGCCTCTCTCAATCGTAGCCCTATTGACAGTTTAGTGCTATGTTAATTTGAAGATAAAATAGAACAATTTTTAAAAGTATAAAAATATTTTTTGAAGACAATAAAAATAAGAATATAAATTAAATTTAGTAAAATTATTCAAAGATAATATATATTTTTTTATGTTAGATTAATCTTTATTTTATTATCCTTTTAAACTTTTAATTAAGTAAATCAAACCCTTATTTAAAATCAAATTGTCTTACGTAAGCTCTTTTAGGATACATCAAATTTTCTATTTCAGTTACACTGTTCAAACCTTATTCTACTAAAATTTATCTATACATTTATATAAGGTTGACATAAATATGTGAATAAAATTTAATAAAATATTATAAGAATACTATAACTGAAATAAAAGATGTGAACCCTTTTAGTAGTCATGGGAGCTCTTTTATTGGCTTTTAAGCGAAGGCACACAAAAGCACATGAACAAAGGAACATTATTATAATGGGTAGATGGACATTTATTTGTAGGCTTCGATGACAGCCCAAACACCATGAGTTAGGCAGGCGACGGTGAAGTGTGTGAAACCGGCTGCTTTGGTCAGGGCTTCATATTGCTTAGCATTCCTTTCTTTCCCTCCAGGATGGACTAACAACATAAGGTTATCAAGTTTCCAAGCATATTGTGAAACGTTGGATGTATCTGGCTTTTCCGGTAATAACTCATTGATTATCATCAACTTTCCATTCTTAGGAAGTGCTTCGTAGCAATTATTCAATATTTTAATCGCACTCTCATCATCCCAATTGTGAATCGTTGCCTGCAGGTGACCGCGATTTTCAGAAATGGTGATCAAACATGGTGCTGAAAAAGCTACCTCATCCTATAAATCATTAAAGATTACCTTAAGCACAATTGCATCGCCTTCTGGCACGTTTTCGAACATATCTCCACCAACATGTTGGATGCCTTTACGCGCGAAGAATCATAACAATACTTGTTTAGAGTTTTGTTTGAAGTCTTAAGTAGAGAATATCTTAAAACCAAACTAAACCAAACCTATACAAATTAAGTAGGATATAGGGAGGATAAAATGTACGCAGTCATACCCACATTTTCGATAGAAATACAAATACTACTTTCTTATAGACCCTCGGCTAAAGTAAGAGCAAAACAAATAACAACAAATAAACAGACACAAACAAACAACACAGACAATAAAAACAAGCACAAAACAAATACAAACACACAAAACAAACAGACCAGACCAATGCAAGGGCATCCCTGTAGAAGTATAACAATATATGTATATGCATGGAGACCATAACCTATAGAATGCACATGAAAATGAAAAATATAAATACATAAATTCATGAAGATGTAAATAGGTGAGCAGGCAAAAGCAGAGATATATAAAGATTAGAATCACAAAGTAACTTGATAAAAAAACTAATAAAATAAAAAAATACCAAGAAAATAAAAGGACACTAGGTAAATAATATCTCTAATTACATACATATTTATATACATATACACTTCCTATATATCCTATTCCTGATCTAACGTTTGCTATCTATTAAAGCAATGGTAAAACTTAATCATCTCTTATATGCAACTCTAATTCCATCTTAAATATTTTTTGCTTATCCTAGGCAGATGTCGTATTCTCATAGGTTTCAGTAAGAGGACAAGCGGTCGTTCGGAGATAACGGTTGACCCACATATAGGCTATCCGTCAAACTAGAAGTTCACAGCTAATTTGTAGCCCTTCAATTCCGTGAATGACAAGTCGAAACAATAAATAAAAATAAACACGTATTATATTTATTACTGTAGACTACTCTAAGGATAGACCTGTCGCCCATGTGGAGAGTATCTTAGTGACTTGTTAATTAGTACTTGATTCTTACCAGGATATTGTGGTGCAGTTTGTATGACGTGAGGCAAGTCATAGTTAATGCCCTTGATTGAAGGGTACTTAGAGATGATCGCTTGAAGGGTTCTTCCGGTACCTCCGCCCACATCAATCAGTGTACTTATCCCTTCAAATCCTTCATATGTCTTCAGAATTTCGGTCATAACCAACGTAGAGACGCCGCACATTGCTCGATCGAAAGTATTTCTGAACTTTTGATCCTCATTCATGTACTCGAACACGGACATACCTTTTATTTTCTTGAACATATTGCCACCCTCAAGAATTAAATCCTTCAAACGAAGCCTATAAACAAGTTAACCAAGAAAAAACTAATGTTAGTTGAGTAATAGAAAAGTATTATGGCTAGCAAATTTATGTAGTACCCCTACCAAACTTCCAAGGCTGCCGGGTGACATGCAAGAGTCATCAACCCAGACACATTTCCATCCTCTTCTCTGCCAAGAAAATACATACAAGTTGGTGTAAGCCCAAAAACGCTTTCAACTCTTCCATCTTCATGGGTGCGAGAAGAGCAAGAAAGCAGTGAGTGAGTGGCAAAGAGATGAAGCATGCGGTCAAGCATAGCAGAGGCCTTAGGGTTGTTAGTTGGAAGCTGAGAAGCAATCTCGGAGGCTGAAACACGGGCACCTGGTCCTGCTTTTGCTATGATACCAAACAAATCGAGCTCAATTGCTGCATTCAAAACCATAGGAAATACTGAAGAATTTACAAAATTCATGGCACTGAGACATGCCTCCTCTTCTTCATATACGATGGAACCCATTGATGATTACTTTTCCGTCCCTTAACCTTTCCTTTCCCTTGGATCGATAGAGAGGGGCGGCAGAGCTTTTTATAAGCTAATGTTGCGATCATAAGACAAATACCTTCTTGCATATAATAATCCCAAACAACAAATATAACGTTTTAGCATCACAAAAGTTGTCTTCTTTCCTTTGTATTTTCGTCTCTAATTTTCCAACCCAAAACCTCGTGAACCTACTATTCTCTTCACATGTTCTCCCACCAAACTTACTTCAAACATCATTCTTTTTCAAACCAAGACTCAAATGAGAACACCCCCACAGCTTAAAAATGAACTCTCTCTCTCTTCAACACTGTTACTACTTATTTTTTATTCCATTTTCTTTTTGTTTTGCTTTGACATTATACTAATTATAGAACAGACCCCAATCATGCAACTCTCTCCAATTATTTAGTTCAATTTGCTTTGGCTTATCAAGAACTACAAAGAGTCAACGATACAAGTCTTTTATATACATATATGCTTCCACCACTAGTTCGGTGCTATTGTCCCAACACTTAACCTGCGCACCTCTACATCTTCCAAATACGACGTCGAGCTCGGTGACCGGAAACGATGCGTTGGTTGGTGGTGGTAAGTAGGCTTGGCAACGGGCCATTAGACAAACTCCTTTTTTCTTTAACGAACAAAAGTAATTGTAATAATTAAAGACAACCGGTTAATCAAATAGGATTGAAAAAGTGGTTCAGTATTCTCATTCGTTAATTAAAAATTTTGAGTTCGAACTTTGAGAATGGAAAAATTTATTTAACCAGTACTTTATCTCTTACGAGCTGACTTTTAGTTAAGACAGCAGCCTTTTTTTGCTGCTACCTAATTTTGATAGTAACCATTTTAGGCTGCTGCCAAACTTTGTCAAGGTTAAGCTACATAACCTTGATATTGAGGAGATTAGGAGGCCTATATAAGGCCTCCTACATTCAGTAGCATGAGAGAGATAAAAAAGAAAAAGAAAAGAGGAGAGTGTTTATTGTTGAGAGAATTTTTGTAAGAAAAATTATTGGGGGTAATTGGGTGTGAGGTGTTAGTATTGTAAACACTTATAAAACTTCTCCTTAGTAAAGATCTGTAGCAGTTCCGGAGACGTAGACAAGTTTGGCCGAACTCCGTTATCAAATTGTGTGTTTTATTTTGCTTTCCTTCTAATTTCCCAACAACTGGTATCAAAACTTTTGGTGGTCAATTCTGCCCGGTTTCGCAAAATTACTATTCATGTGAATAGTAAAATTTTGTCGACAGTTCTAGTTTGCCGACAAAGGTGTCCGAGTACACGGTGGTTCACTGGAATAGTCAGAAACGATCCTAAGGAGTCTAGATTCAAGTGGGAGCGATGGCTGCAGATGAAGGGAAGGTGAAAATTAAAAAGTTCGATGGTGCGGACTTTGGCTTTTGGAAGATGCAGATTGAAGATTATCTGTACCAGAAAAAGCTGTATCAACCTCTCTCAGGAATAAAACCAGAGGGCATGAAAGATGAAGACTGGAATCTTCTCGACAGACAAGTCCTTGAAGTTATTATATTAACATTATCCCGTAATGTTGCTTTCAACATAGCCAAGGAAAAGACCACGGCGGGCATGTATGAAAAGTCATCGGCCGCAAATAAAGTTCACTTGATGAGATGGTTATTTAATCTACGAATGGCAGAAGGAGCATCGGTGGCCCAACATCTGAATGAACTCAACACATTCATAATCCAGTTGAGCTCAGTGGAAATTGAATTTGATGATGAAGTTCGGGCTTTAATTCTCTTATCATCTCTACCAAACAGTTGGAGTGCTACCGTTACAGCGGTCAGCAGTTCGTCGGGAAATACCAAATTAAAATTCGACGATGTACGAGATCTGGTATTGAGTGAAGAAATTCGACGAAGAGAATTAGGAGAAGCATCAACTTCTTCAGCTCTACACACAGAGTCTAGAGGGAGAACTTCAAACAGAAATTCAGATTCTGGTAGATCAAAATCTAGAAGGGGCAAATCTAGATCGGGGAAGAAAGATTTCAAGTGTTATAATTGTGGCAAGAAGGGTCACTTTAAGAAGGATTG
>JANQBM010000220.1:34061402-34076908 GCA_025594535.1 Erythroxylum domingense
GGGTCGAGACCCAATTGTCATCTCTAATTATATTATTTCGAATATCTTCAATTTTGTAAAATATATCTCAACAATTATTTTGAAACACTAGAGAGTAAGATTTTTTTTAAAATTACATAAAATTATATAATATTAGTAGTAAAATAACTAAAAAGTGTTCATATAAACTTTATGATTATATTCAAAATAATTTTTTGAAGTATTTTATAAAATTTGATGATATTTGAACATATATTCTAATTTTTATGACTTCTCGTGCTTTTAGCTTTAAAAAATGTAAAAATATAATATCCTCCTCTAATAATTTTTAAATTTTGCTTAATAAATATTAAATTATTTGAATCACTCGTGTAAATTTCACGTTACAATTCTAATTATTAACTTTTTAAAGGTAAAATTCTAAAATAATTAAGATTCATTGCTAATTAAGATCCTATAATATTTAATTTTATAAAATACAAATTGAAATATATTTAATATTTTATTTATAATTTAATATTTTTAAAAATTATTTATCTAAAATATAATTTCAAAGTTTGTTACTTACTTGAGATCATTATCGAGCAACTCCATTTGTGTTTCAACCTCCTTAATCCTCAGCTCAAGATGCTACTTCGTAGTAACACAAACACCAAAATATATTTATGAAATACTCTTTGAAATTTACTTAAAGGAGGAATGAGATACAAACATATGTAATTATGTACTGACCTTGATACTAGAAGAACCATTGAAAATGTAGTTGACCAATGCATCCAAAAGTAAATGAAACAGTACTATAAGTAATTATGCAATTAATAACAATAGTTATATGCATAGATATTTTTAAAAAAATAAAAAGGAAAGAAACAAACTAATTTTCGGCATGACGTAATTTGGTTTCCTCGCCTTTGATATGATCGAGCTGCCTTACTTTGCGCATTTTTTGCTAAATGTAAATAACAACAACAACAACAACAACAATTCTGTAAAAATCTTGTATAAGTATTTTATAAAAATAACCTAATTAAAAAATAATTCAGAAAATTACGAAGGGGTTGAAAAAAGATACCTGAATATCCTTTATATGGCTTTTGGTATTACAATCAATATTAAAAATGAAAAAAAAGTATGAATTAATTCTTATTAAATAACTATAATTTAATATTTTATGAAATAAATAATAAAAATAAAAGATTAAAAATATATTACAGGTATCTTTCCTCTGTCGGAAGATTGATGTATCTTTCAATCACTTCTTCGATCCTGTCATAGATGAACAAAATGCAAATTTTAATAATAGGGAATCAAAATGAATTAAGAAAATAATTGTGAAAATAAATAAATAATTAATTACCTTTTTCGGCTACAAAAATTACTAAATCGACCTGAAGGTGAGAACACAATAATCACAATATCTATACCACAACGAACACAAATTTCATATCCCTTTCTTAGTAGACTACTCTTCCTTTTAGAGAAGGTGACTTGACATCTAGTGGTGTTCTCTATCCTTCTCATTGGTATTTTCCTACCCATTGTAATTGAATATTGGTTTGTGAATTTGTGAGGACCACTTTGTATTTATATTTGATATTAAGAGCTTTTAATTAAGTAATTAATATGAGGAGATAGTGTTTTTATAATACCAAAAAGAAAGTCACATGATTATGCCTCCAAGAAGTTATTACTTTACTTTTAATGGATATTATACCTAATAAACTATGATGGAAGATAATAAATGTATTAAATGCATGTAGGAGATAATGTCATTATAGTAAATATTTTATTAATTTTTAATATTAATTTAATTTAAATATAAAATATAAAATATAAAATACTATTTAATTTATTATTAACTAGCACTACATTATGATTGCGTTTGAATTTGTGATGCGATGCGGATAAGTACTTATTTACCACAATTTTGAAACGCAGTCACATATTTGGATCTGAGGTAAACAACCAGATGTTGGAAAAAAATGCGATGTTATTGCAGAAATCAAAAAGCAGAAAGAGGGTTGCGGTAGGAAACTACTTTTTCGGTAGAAATTTTACTTTTCATTAATAACCTTCACTGTAAGTATTATTTTCTATTATACTCTTAATTAATATGATTAATAATATATTTTTATGAAATATTTTATTTAATAAATTTATTTTATTTATATTTTCTTATTTTAATTTAATATTTTCTTATTTATAATTTTAAATTTAAACGAGTAATAATATATTTTTTTATTATTTATACAATAATTAATAGCTTATTAAATCAATGAATTTTTAGTCATTTTATCTATTTTCAACAATTACAACCACGCCTATTAAATACATATTTTCACGATTCAACAATTACTAAAATAGCAATTTTAAATACATAAATACTTAATGAGAATAAGTACTTATCATTTCAACAGGTTGTCAACCACCACTACTCTCCCAAACTAATCCTATGTTTCGGGCCAATGGTCCAAGCCCATAAAGCAACACAAAACAATTTCACCCGCAGTATTTCGAACGATCATAGCCGTCGGATTGGCCATCCATCATACCACGGCTTCCCTCATACCACAGATTCTTAAGTTTCCCGCCAAAACTAACAGAAACAAAAAACTAACTCACGCAAACCGTTATGCTTGGGGGGAATTCCATATTTCCAGACTGCACGCGCGTACTCAGGCGTTCATTTCACTCACGAGCTGTTCTGGAAGAGTTCTGATCAACCTTATAAATAGCTCGTGTATAAGTATTGTCACCTTCACTTCACTAGTGATTGTTCAAAAATGGCGAGAGCCTCTCTGCAAGTTGCGGTTCTCTTAGCTATTTTGATTCTCTCTCTCTGTCTCTCTCGGGTAACCGCCACTAGTTCCGTGTTCCAGTCTTCCTCCTCCTCATTCGTCTCCGCCACTTCGTCGCCACCGCCGACAATGACGGACACGGTCTCTCATGAGTTCCATGAAAAGTCGCTTTTCTCTAACAATGCTCTTCTCGGTCCCATACTTTCTCATCTCGGCTTCAACGAGCTCGCCATTGCAGCTCCGTCGCTCTCCGCCGACTCCTCCGTCGCCGCCTGGTCAGGTCCTTCTACTCTCTTCGCTCCTTCCGATTCCTCTATCCGTTCGTGCTTCTCTTGCTCCATCCCGAACCTCCTCCGCGAGCACATTGTTCCTGGTCTTTTCACCATCGATTATCTCCGTAAGCTCGCCTTTGGGACCAAAGTCGAAACCCTAAGTCCTGGCCGTTGCATAACCGTCACCAGTAGTACAATCACTAACACCACAGCGGCTTCCTCCTCCACTGTCAGGGTTTTCATCGGCGGCGTGGAGATCACACAACCGGATCTGTTCAACAACGGCCTCGTAGTAATCCACGGGATTCAAGGCTTCGTCGGACCTCTTTCACCTTTTTCTTGCGACATCGAGAGGTTGAGCTCACTGGCGTTTCCGTTTCAGCAACCAGAGCGCGGGTTACCTCATCAGATTCAGCATCATCCTCTGGTGCAGTCTCCGTCCGCGATCATGCGCTTGATGCTTCGTGATGCTATGCTCAGGCTCCGTAACAACGGCTTCAGCGTCCTCTCTCTGGCGCTGAAAGTGAAGTATGGTGAGCTAGTAAACCTGAGCAACATGACGATTTTTGCTCTAGACGACGTGTCGATCTTCTCTGGATCACATGCATATATTAGCAGTATAAGGTTTCACATCGTGCCTGACTATTTCCTGACCATCGCTGAGTTGGAGAAGCTTCCCATCGGGACCGTCCTTCCGAGTCTGGAGAGAGGACAGTCTCTGGTAGTTACTAGCTCCGGTGTAGGTGGATTAGCTGGCGTACCGATGAGGATTAACTATGTGAGGATAAAACTGCCTGAGGTGATGCGTAACTTGAAAATTGTTGTGCATAGCATTTACTTGGCTTTTCCAAGGATTCATCCGACGGGTGCTTACGAAAGTATCTTGGGCATACCTTCAGGCGGTGTTGATCATCCCACGGCGGAAGAATCGTGTGCGGCGCTTATGGAGGAGGATGGAACTTGTGGTCTGTCTCCTATGCCTCATGTTAAGCCAACGGCTGAGATTGAACATTCCCATGGCCTGTAACTAATGCGAGTATATGTCATATTTTGTGTTTGAGTGATGATGATGTTGGTCTCAGTTCAGTCTGATTTTAGTTTTTTTTAGCTGCAAGTAACAGCGGCGTAATAGTCCTTGTAAACCTCGTGATTGTGCTAAATGGACTTAATATGAAATCTGCACTACTGAGTTGAATAATGATGCAGATATTATGGTGTCACTGTTGTATGTTCTTCGTCTCTTGTAGCTTTTCTAATTACTAGCAGGTGTGGACTGCGCATTTGGGCAGTCGTAATCCAAACTAATATGCCACTTAACTTAAAATTAGAGTATTACATCAATTAATATATTATAATGTTAAATTTTAAGAGAAAAATAGATTTGTGAAATTGAAGTTTAAAATTTGTCAAAGAAAAGAGGGAAAATATAAGAGTTAATTTTTTTGAATGAACTAATAAAATAAATAAGTTTAAATAAGAAATTTGTAATTATAGTAAAAATAAATAAAAATAAATGATTTAAAAGATAAATAGATGAAATATGTGAGTGAATATTGTGAAATTTATATGATAGAAAAGATAAAATAATTTAGTAAAGATATTTATGCATATAACAGGAACTATTACAAAAGTAAGTAAGATTATCCAAAATTGAATCTATTAATATGTGGCATCTATTTATGAAACAATAGAAAACTCATTCATTTTGATTTGGTATTATACTCGCACTATATTAAATCACTTCCGGCTGCTTACCTTCGACTTCCTGGCATGAGAACACAGAAATATAAGCCATCATCCATCGGACAACATACTTAGCAAATAACCCAACCTATAAACCCACCTATCTATCTTTTGGAGTATATCTAGAAAGCAATGGCTAATATTTCACTTCAGTTGTGTCCATATCATTTGACTTTGGCAAGTTGCCATTGCATTTTAAATTTAAGGCCCCTGGATTCATCTTTAGAACCTCCCCTTTAGTATAGATGAAAATCTTACAAACCGTGCCAACAAATTCTCTGTAATGTAAGTAAAAAGAAGCTAGCATTCATGCAAAGTAGTGAATTTACATGTCAACAAAAACTTAAATAGAACTAATTGGAAAATAAATGAAAGAGTGCAATCATCCTTACAGCCAAGGATCATCTCCGACAAGCATCATATCACCCTCATCATCAGTGTCCAAAATCTGCCAATTTTTTGTGGACGCCATTAGTTCACCATCAAATTCAAACAATCTGTCCAATTCCTTAGTCAACTCATCATAGTGGTTGAACTTTGTAAGGTCGAATGACCTACAAAGTACTATTCCCGGCTTGTGAACTTGTTGATACCAAGAAAAAGAAAACAAGTTTTTACAATTCATAGGTGCTAGCTGTAACGTCTTAGCATTTAACAAAAGAAAGTACCTTAGTACAACTCATCGTAGAAACATTTAGAGCTTTTCCCTGAGCATCTCTTGTGTGTTGATTAGCAGAAACAAAATGTTTATGATGTTCAATATTGTAAACGATTTGGGAAACCCTAGACAGTTGTGACTTGTGATCAGATTTAATTGGGCATTTTTGGTGACCTGAAGAGTATTTATGAACTATTGGCTCGTTCCACATGTTTATAATAGGACCAGTGAGCTCTGGTATCATAAGATTGCTAATAAGAGGAATACCAAAGAGTTTGCAACTTCCATCCACATATTTTCCATTCTCAAGCCCTTGCGCCAGTGATGGCTTCTTCCCTAGATCTCCTAAATGATTGTGATTAGCAAAATGAGATGATGATGGAGGGTCCACGGTCACCTTGGACGAACCTAAAGCTCGAGTCAAGAAAACTTACATTACTTGATGCACATGGAACTTGTAGGAAAATCCTTATAAAAATTTTGCATGACCATTACCTTCTCTAGTTAGAACAAAGGAGTCGGAGGATGAAGGCACCATGATTGCTCGGGGTCTCTTTGGCGTGGGCATTGGAAGGGGATTTAGTGCAGGAGGGGCCACTGCAGGTTCTATTTTCCAGGGTGACATCCTCTTTGGATGAGGTATGCTGCTTGTTTCATCCCACCTTACCCAAATGCAAAAGGAAGTAACATGACATTTTAGCTGTCATAATGGATGGAATGCAGTAATCATTAAGTACTACCTTAAGGCATCTCCATTTGGACTTTTTCCACATGTTGGGATCAGTATCTTCAATTCCGACAACAGTGTTATTAAATCTTTAACAAAAAAAAATTGGTGCAAAAAATCATGTAACTAATAAAATTCATGAGCTGTTTATTTATAGACAACTTTAAACTTCCGTAGGAGAAGTAATTAGTACCTCTATTCTGGAGCCTTTTCACCTTTAAATCTCGTTTTGAACCTTATACATATAGAATAAGTAATCTTCATAAACTTCATGTACTGGTCAAATGGAACTATAAACTTAGCCGGGCTTGTCCTGTGCCAAAACACCGTAAGAGAAACATGAATACCACGTTAAAAAAAAGTCACCAAGAAGCTCCCATATAGTGGGTATCTCTTTTTAGGTGCAGGGGTGACCTTGCAGTTGAAATTTAGATAACATAATCGCAAACTCTAGCTCAAATTATTAACCATCTTAGGAAGCTAAAATAGAAATCTAACAAGATACCTAGGCTTGTAGTATACTATAAACATCGTTCCTGTCGAAATGGCATGCCATGCTGTGGCAAGCACACCAAAATGCATACTGTGACTGGATATGATAGATGACAGTACATTACCCTGTTGCTTCATCAATCTTCTAACACCAACTTTAAGTTCTCCATTCTTACCTTTAAAAGTTGAATTCAAAAGTAAAATATTAGTGATGTATAGGTAACAATTAACCTAGAAGATGAGCAGGAACAGTATTGTGATGACCACCAACCTAAGAAATATAAAGTTATCACCAGCAACAACTCGTTTATGACTTACAAATACACTCCATCCACTTTGAAGCAAGTGCCTTCTAGGTTGACTTGGCATCAACATCAGGATATGAATTAAGTACCAAATATTGTATACCTATAAAGAATCTCGTCTAGTAACTTATGCATAAATAATGAAGTAGGCAAGTCGAAACATAAGTTTCATCACCCCAAAATATATGACGGAACCTCTATTCATTTCCATGCGAATCCTTGGCAACCAATTCCTGTGTTGAAGGTTGTTTTGCCATATTATGTGACGCATTAGAAACTCAATTCCGTTTTAGAACCAGTTGTTATTTTGGAAAAAAACCCAAAAAATAAGTGAATAATTATCACAAGGTGCATTTGACTAACCAACTGGGGCAAACACTCGTTAGCGTGTTGTTTAAGAAGCGAAAGTCAACCATGAGTACTGGTATCTGAGGCGGTCAGAGTCTTGCAAAATGAGTGTATGGGAAACTGCAGTGGAGAAGGTAGGGGAGGTTCCTTTTCCACTGCATTCTCATCTTGCTAACATTATAAGAGAACTATATAATAATAATAATTTAACCGTGCCTCATATACCATAAAAGATAATGCAGTGAGTACTTAAGTTGGCCTCAGGGAGTAATGTCACTTAAGAAAAGCCCTCATCTGTATCTGGCTCGGCCTAGAATTTATTATTACATGATAAGCAAAAAATGAAATCACAAAACCTAAAACAAACTTGGAAATCAATTAACCCTAAGTAGAGATCAATAATTCAAACGTCAAAGCTACTAATCACACACTTTGAGAATAACATTGATCACATGACACATGATCCTTGATGGAAGGTTGTAAACCGGCATTTGCTAGTCAGCTGATTGGTTAGTGGATGCCTCAACCAGATCCACACATTAATAAAAAACGATTTAGGCTCATAAATAAAGGGAAAACTCGATAATAAGCATGCAAACCAAATTTGTGCAAATAGGTTATAACAAGGTTGACACTAAACAGATGATAATCAAATAAATTATATAAAGCATACCTGTTCAGTATGTCCTTGAGGGACGTAGAAGACGCGTTCATTTTCTCGAGGAACAGTTACTAGAGGACTGGCACAAGCATGCCACAGTTCGCAATAAAGAGTAGCTTCGGCGTTTGTACCACACACACCGTCTTAAGACCACAGTCAAATCACCAAACAACATTGAATTAAACCAGAATTCATCTCTAATCCATCCTAAAACACAAACAAATCATAGACAAAGTTTACCTTTAGCGCCAGAAGAGTTCGTAGAATGACATTGTTGCACCTCCATATTGCTCCTCAGGTTGTTTGGTTCACTGTAACGGGGGAAAAAAACTATCTCCTCTAATAGTAGTGAAGGCGTTGTCGTGTTGTTCTCTGGGGTCTCTGCCACCGTTTTCTGACAAACACTCTACTCCACCACACTCATGGATCTTGACAATGTGCTCAAACAAAAGTGGAGTAATGAAGACACAGGTAGCATGGCGTTAGCGAGGAAGAATTGGGTGATGGCTGATAGTTGATGGGTTTGGGACCCATGTAACAACGAGATTTGCGACGAGATTTGTGGCGGCGGCTTTTGTAGTAGTAACAAGCTTCATGGCCTTGATGATCTTCTGTGTATTGTTCACTGAATCAATGCGGCTCCGGAGTTCACAGAGACCATATTGAATTGGGGACATATATAAAAGAGGATCTTGAGGGGTTTTGGGGGGTTGAACTATGGGTAGGAAGTTGAAAAGGGTTGAGAGAAGAGGAACAAGAAAGTGAAGATATGTCAGAAAGAGAAGATTTGGAGGATACCCATATTGTTAAATTTGTGGAAGACATGATGGCAATGATAGTTTCTGAAGGGTCTAGCTTTCCAAAATATTTCATTTAGAAAAGCTATTCCACCTAGGGACATATATCTACCTTAGGAGTACTGTTAACAATAATTAACAGTATCAACAATTATTAATAGAACCTCATATCTGAAAATTGTAAATTGCAGAAAAATGGTATAGACCACAGACCTCTAAATTTTGCTGGACCTTCAGGCAGTTCTTGTGTATAACTCAAATTGTAAATTTTAATATATAACGTAAATATACAAAAATTAGTTATTGGAATGAATATAAATTTTCTATTCAAAAGATATTAATAATTTTGAAACATAAACATCATTTACCCAATGCTTTTGATAAGTTTATAATCTTATCTAGATGTTAAGCTAGAGTTGTATGGAAGCGTTGATTCATATACAACTCTCGCTTTAGTAGCACTGCAAGCGGCACAATTTAATGGTCCCTCTTAGACATCACTGATCACGCTTCTGAAAGATATATTAACAAAGGATGCACTAGTGTATGAAATCTTTATTTTATTATTTAATTGAACAATTTAATAATAATTGACATAAGATTTATATTAACTTTTGATCAAAATGAAATCTTAAATTGATTTAAACCATAAAATCATATATTATATGAATGGGTTAGAAGCCTGAATTCATCAAATAGTAAAACAATACCCTATTTTGAATGAAGAAGGCATATCAACAATATGTGAATAAAATTTCTACGGTAAGGGTTTCTATTTTCATGTTTCATTTGCGTGCTTTTCCTACTTATAGACTCAAGTTTAGTTGAATATTTTTTACATTTATGTCTTACCTTTAAGAAGGTTATTACAGATTTATTATATTAAATTTAAAATGACAAATTTATTACAATTAAATCATTTGAGTTACATAATAATTGATTAGTTATTTAAAGTAAACTTACGAAAATTAAGAAAATTGAATTTATGAATATTAATAATTATATTAAATGCAGAGGTGGCATTTGATTGTTGTCGTGGGATTCCAGCAGAAGCTGTAGCCACACAAACTTACCCGCAGTCATGGTTTTCTACTTGAGATGTTTCTTCACAGGGAACTTCTGCGCTTTCTGTTGATCTTTCTAGTTCTGATGTCACCGACTCTTGAATAAGAGTGACAATTATGTTGCCTTCAAGGTATTGATCTGTATTTCAAATTTGTTCTAAATTATTTTTTGTCTAATTTTTCTGATATAGATGTTCTTGGCTGAAGAATAATTTCAGGTTAAAACTACAAATTGAAAGAAGTACTGTGTCACATTGTGGTTAAATGATGGTTATACCATCTTTTGATATGATTAGTTATAAAATGGGACCATATAAACGGATCTGTCACCAACTTTCTCTTTTGACTTGTCAAAGAAGAACATACAAAGAAATAGCTTTTTGTTTAGATGGCTTTTTTATCGTTTATTTCCTTGAGAGAGATATTACAACCAGGCCACGATTGTGGCCTGCATCGGACAGATGTGAGAATAAGCGGAAAATGCAATTTTTCTGGACCATTTCGACCCCAAATCAACCCTAGAGCTGCCAAGATATATAAATAACATTATGAAGAGAAGGAGGAAGCTTTTGCATTTAGCCACTTCCCGAAAACCTAGAGAGAAGAGAGAAGAGAGAAGATCGAGAGAGAGAAAGAGAGAAACGAAGGAAGAGAGACACGGAGAAGAAGTTCACGCGACGTACTTCCCAGATCAAATGGTTTCCCGCTATTACTGCCTCTGACATATGTTCTGATTGTATTTTTTGACTTTCTTTTAAATATTATTGATGTATGGAATTGAAATGGTTGTTGAGAATAGATTGTTGAACGTTGATTTATGTCTAAACTCACCTTCAGGATTTTGATCTTTGATATTAATGAGATTTGATTATTTGCGTTATTATTGAGTTATTGTGATTCAATTTCTATTCTTAATAATTCGGTAATAAACTGAGAGGGTGAACCGAGTGAATATCAGTAAACTGGGCTAACGAGATTTAGGTAGTTTAATAAATCAATAATTGAATCAAACCGGTAAAATTGTGTATCGAAAGATTGAGCATAGTTTCTGGTAGGTTATTGGACAATTTTGAAACTAGTTTAGGTTTTGGATAAATTATAGATCGAGAGATTGCAATTCCATATTCTAAATTAGGGTTAAAGATTATAACGAGAGAGAGAGAGAGAGTAATCCACTCTAGGACTGCCTATACCTGATAATTTAATATTTTCACAATTGCTTAGATTTTCGTTAAAGTAGGATTAAAATCCCCCTTTCTCTCAATCGGTAGTCCCTAGGTCGATTCGTGATTTGGTTGTGCAATTGCTATCTTGTTTATATTCTGAATTTGGTTCTTGAATTAAATTGCATGATTAAAATACCTTTCCATCTTAGTTTTGTTATTTTAAGTTATTGTGATTTATGTGACGCCTTGGAATTTAGGACTATACTAACCCTCCTCGTGGGATCGACACCTTAAGTACTACGTGAACGACGAGTGTACTTGCGGTATTATCGAGGTTAAAAATATTAAAATTTATCATATAGAAAACCTACAATCAAGTTTTTGACGCTGTTACTGGGGAGGCAATTAGTTTAGTTCTTTGGTCTAATGTGTTTTTCCACTATCTTTTGTTTTTAAATTAGGTTAAAATATATATATTTTGGGGCATAAAGGAGAGACATATCAAGACATCTTAAAGTGAGAATGAGACATCTGAAGAGCTGAATGTTAAAAAGAGATAAAAGAGCTGAATGTTAAGAAGAGATAAAAAGAACGGTCATGGAGGATGTGTATTATAGGGAGCAAAGGACATTTGCGGAATTCCATAAGCCCCAATTTAGTTGGAGAAATCATCATCCTTATATGAACCCAAACAATTTGATGTGACAGAACCATCCAGAGTTCTATTAGTCCAAAAATGCAAGTACTCACATGGGACATCAAGACCCATGTGAATTTCAATATGATGAATTGAGTTCATGGGATTCCAAGTTGGACAAAATCATAAATAAACTCACGAACATGAAGGAGGGTCAGAAGAGACTAGAAGAGCAAATTGATCGAGTAACATAAAATCATGCCGCTTCTATTCACAATTTGGAGATTTAAGTAAGACAACTTTCTAGGAAATTTTGTAAGCAAAGTGTGAAAAGCTGTCTGCACAGCATGAATGTTAATTCAATAGTACCATGTCAGGCTATCACACTTAGAAATGGGGTAAAGCTAGAAGAACCATAGAGAAATCAAGCTAAACCAGACCTTAGAGAAAACCAAGAAATCAAAGAAGAGGTAAGAAAATAGCTCCAACCCTCCCTATTATCCACCAGTTCTTAATATACCATCTTTGAACATCGAAAAATCTTAGGTGGATCTCCATGAAGAGAACTCTATCTTTTGGATCGATGATGATCAAATGACATTCAACATGAATGATGTAATTAGGAATCCAAAAGTTAGTAGCTCATTTAGGATCATTAATGTGTTCAAATCTTATGATGAACAAAAAGACGAAGAACAAACGACAACAAACATCGAGTTTGAAGAAGCAATGAAAGTCTCTGTTCATGAAATGGAAAAAGCAAAGGAGACGACTCATCTTAATTTTTAAACTAACTAATTAATCTCAATTCAAATTAATAACTTAAGATAACAAGAGTTTGGTTATGTTTTTTCGTTAGCAACATTTAATTAGCTTACGTTACGATGTTTATACCATGCATATTTTGCTATTAATTTTTGATGAAATTTTAAAGAAGAATTTTTAAATTAAAACCACAATTTTAAAAACAAATTTAAAATTTTAAAAATTTTAATTAAGGAAATCCAATATAGTAATATTAAAATTTTGGAATATCACGAATTCTTTTCTAATGATTTTTATCATAATATTAGAGTATTCTAGGACTAGCAATTCATATTTTCGAGTTGTTCTATTATTATTCTATATTGACTAACAATTAAAGCATATTTACAGCAAGGCTGAAGTTTGCGAAACGAATTTAGGATGCCTATGTTTGAAACCATACTTCACTTTATGGTAGTTGTTTGGACTTTTAGGAGTATAAAATAGAGTTACAAAGGTTAACAAGAGCATTGAAATGAACCAAAAGACAAAAAAGAAAACTGAAGTATATTCGAAAATATTTAGCCACCTAAATGCCTTTCAGGAGTTCGATTCCCTTTCTTATATATATATATATATATATATATATATATACTGCATGCAGTTGAGTTCTGAACACATTGTGAATGGTTAACTCTATCTGCTTTCGTTTGACAACAAGGCATGTGGGCACGACTGGCAATACCAACTACCAACCCCGAGAATTCGGAGGGCTCCCTCAATTTTTTTTTAATTATATTAGGTATCCCGACTTAGCCGGACTAATCCTAAGCCTCTAAGACCCCACCCCAAGAATCCTAGAGGATGTAAATCTGGAATTTCAAGATCCCTCAGGTTCCTACGTAGCCTGTACACTTCTGCGCACAAGTAGCTGTCACATACTTGATTGGTCAAGTGTTGATTGATCGCTGGCCCCACTCAACATCAGGTTCCCAGCAGCCTCAGGTTCCCTAGTAGCTTCAACTCCCACACTGCCGCTGGAAGCGAGGCGTCCGTAATTGATCCGATCAAGGAGCTGTATCCAGGAGGCTAGAGGATCATCAATAGGACAAATTTCCTATGATTACTAGCAGGTGTAGACGCAAACCAAAGACTTTGGTACTGAATTTGAAATTGAAAATAAAAAATAAAAAATGCAATAAAACCAATTGAGAATTTTGGAATTTTTAAAAAATATATTTATAACCGATATAAAAATGATCCAATTGACAAGGTATAAGGCAAAAAGAAAAAGGTGGAGCAACAATTAAATATGATTAGGCAAAACATAAAATAAATGAAAGCCCTCACACAAAAATACAGCATTCCTAATGTTCATCCCTTCCTAACATGTAGCCAAAACAGAACATGTCTCAAACGGTTCAAGGAAAATCAAGATAATAACCAAGATATTCTTTTCAAGAACTAAGCCTTTTCTATGTTTTTTCCTATAACCATAACTTCATGTCTTTGCAGAAAACACGAATTAGTGCATGAAAATCAGATTAAACCCTTTTGTTTCAAGAACCAAGCGTTTCGGTTCTTTCTCAACAACCGTAAATACAACACATGATTATTCAACTATGAAACGTAAATCAATACACATAATAACGATAACATCTCTAAACCCGTTGTTATTCATCGAAAATCAATTTCCAAATATATGCAAAAAGTTTGCAGTTCATGCCATTATAGTATTGAAAACAACATTCCATATACGAAAACAAACAATGCAACACTGGCTGTGATACCAAATCTAAGAACTTTTATGGATCGATGAACAATAACACGTAAACAAACTTGACTCCATGTTGTTTGATGATCTTGATAGTCTTTATTCCCTTTCTTCCTTACTTCTGTGATAGTTTCTTCGATGGTTAAGAAATATTGCCTTTTACTTTTGCTTTAGAAAATGTTATTCTTTCTTTTTTAGAAAAAACTCTGTGTTCCGAAACATATGAATCTCTTTTTTTTTTTAATACAAGGGAAAGAAAACAGGAAAAGATCACTAGGTACAATCAGCCGTAGGGGATACCCCGGCGATATAAAACACGATTCCTATCAGAAACTAAAAAAGGAAGCGAGATTGGCAGAGGATCGGAAAGAATACGCAATCCTGGTGGTACTTGCAGAGCTGCCACGACTAGGCTGTCTGCGCTGGTGTTCCCCTCCCGATAGACATATTGAAACTGCACCTCCCAATTGCGATCCAACAACTCGCAGAGATCCTGCAACAAACCAAAAGACATAGTCAATAAGCCTCCGGAAGAGGAAAGAATATTGATAACTTGAATTGAGTCGACTTCTAATATGATCCGCCTGTGGCCAAGGGCCCATGCTACTGTGAGGCCTGCGTGAACCCCTTTTAATTCGGCGATTAAAGGTGGGCATGCCTCAAACTTAGAAAGAAAACCCCTAAGCCAATGGCTATTGCAGTCCTTAAGTAACCCCCCAGCTGTATTGGTAGAGTGCCCAGAATGTACCGAGCCATCGGTATTAACTTTGGTCAACATATGAATCTCTTTAATATATGTTTCGGTTGTAAGTTTTCAAGGAGACAGGAAAAAGGTCTTGAACTTATTGGAGCCCAATTCTTTAAGACTCAATAATCATGATCTTGGGCTCTGTCTATTAGACTCAAATTGATAAGCGATATGAGCCACGAAAATATCTTACACAATTTTGTTCTAGTCCATCCCATCCACATATTTACGTGAGATCTATATAAATGTGTGGATGAAATGAACTATAATAGAGTTGAAACAACACAAGTAGAACAGGTGATTTGTTCCCTCACAATCCTACCTTAGCTTTCAGGGTCTTTTTCATCATGTCAACAAAGGTAGGTAAGGACATAAAATATGTTTTCGCAAAATATTAACGTTACTTAGAATATGTGGATTATTTTTAATATTTCATTGGATAATATCCAATGTATAAGGTTTTCTATTTTATGGAATCTAAGAAGATTATGATATTAGCAACTTTACTCTTAGGCCTTGTTTGGTTGGCATGAATTCTTGCTTGGAAAAGTAATCTTTTTCCTAAAATTTATATTATTATGTTTGGTTCATTT